>NW_004624767.1:11830685-12043485 GCF_000247695.1 Heterocephalus glaber | reverse complement strand
TTTTATTGGTACATTTTAGGTATACAATATGATGACATTCATTGTTAGGAATTTGTACCTTTACATAATATATCTTGGTTCTTATTTTTTTCCCCATTCCCCTGCCCTCCCTTCAACCCCTCCACACCTCCCTATTTACAAAGACTTTGTTTTCATGTTTTCCTTTTCTCATATTAATTCCTTTCCCTTCTTTCCTTTCCCCTACCCCTCCCACTTCCCCTTCCCCTTTGGACCTTTTCTTCCTATTTCACATTATACAATTTGATCCTTATTTTTTTTGGTACCAGGGATCGAACTCAGGACCTTGCACTTGTGAGGCAGGGGCGGTGCCACTGAGCTAAATGCCTGGCCCATTTTAATCCTTATTTACACTTTCAGTTTCTCACACCAGAGAAACTATTCAGTATTTACACATGTGTGCCCCATAATGTGAAAGTGTGAGGGGAAGTGTGAGGAGCAGCAGAAAGGAAAGAAGGGAAAGAAAAAAATATGAGAAAGGGGAAAAAAGAAAACAAAATCTTTGTACATAGGGGTGGAGGGGTTGAAGGGAGGACAGGGGAATGAAGAAAAAAATAAGAAGTAAGATACATCATGTTAAGGTACGAGGAATGTCATCATATTGTATCCCTAAATGTACCTATAAACTTAATGAATTAAAAAACAAAACAAGCCAGCATTTGGAACAGGTTGCTACAGGAAATAACAGATCCCAGCTGCAATGTGGGCAGGCACCATAGTCACAACTTGGTATGTGGCATGAGGCTATGGTTCTATCTAAACGTTCTCTGAACTTTGCAGCACTGATGACAAGACCCACCATTCTTCAGTATGTTGGTCAGCTTTCTATCAGTGTAACAACTGAGATAACGGACTTACAAACAGAAAGGGTTAGCTGGGTGAGTTGACACACACTTGCAATCCCAGCATCTGATAATCTGATGCATCTGTAATCTACATCAGGCAGCTGAGGCAGAAAGACTGCAAATTCAAGGCCAGCTTGGTCTATGTAATGAGAGCTTGTCAGAGAAAGAGAGAGGAAGGGAGGGAGGGAGAGGTTTATTTTGGCTCATAGTTTAGGAGGTTCTGGTCCATGTCAGATGGACCTATTGCTTTTAGGCTTCTCCATTGTGGAGTAGATGGTGCATCACAGCAGGAATGTATGGTAGTGCAAAACCTTTCAACTCATCTCTGGGACACACACACACACACACACACAACAAAAACAAAAACAAAAAACAAAGGGGAAGAGTCTGGGGTCCCACTATCCCCTTTGAATTTACACTACCAGTTACCAAAAGACCTTCCACTAGACCCCTCTCTTAAGTTTCTGTCACTTCTCCATAACACCTTGCTTGAGATGGAGCCTTTAACATATGGGCCACTGAGTCCTTTAAGACCCAAACTCCAGCACCCAGCCTGTAGGCAGCAAGCAGGCCAGGAGGTTCCCACATGGCAGATAGCCTTGGGGGATAACCCAGTACCGTGGGCTGGTTCCAAGGGCCCTGGAAACATTTTGGGCAAGTGGCAGCAAAATGTAAGGTGAGCATGTCTGAAAGATCAACCTGGACCATGAGGTTTCCTGGAGGGTGTGACTGAGCCGGAGAGATTTCTTAAGAAGTCCTTCTGAGCTTCTTTCTTTTTTTCCCCCAAGTCCCACACCACAGGCTTGGTTGCTTCTGCCTCCTACTGCCAGACATGTTGTCAGCTGAGTCGGTGGTGAGCCTGGGGTCTGGTGATCCGAGAGTGCACCGAGCTGGAGCCTCTGCTCCCCGACCGACCTCAGCAGAACTGCAGGGTGGCTGCTCCCTCAGGTCTCAGCTTGCTCGGGCCTCACCGGAAGGGAAACCACTGACGCCTTGTGCAATGGGTGCGCCTGTCCTGCCTGGGATGTACGGCAAGCCCAGCCTGTCAGGCCGAGGGTGACAGACTGGCCCTGGCGCTTGCTTATTTATTTCGTATTCTTTTAAAACTGTTGTTTTAAAGACTGTTATTTGTGATTTAAACAGCCTCAAAGTAGAAACTTAAGAAAATATGGATAACCGAAAAGGAGAAAAACAATAAGCCTCCCCCTCCATTTTCCTGCCTCCCTTGTAAAAGCTTTTCTTTTCCTTCCAGTCTATTTCTATACACTGTGCGCCTTGATCCAGATGGAGTCCTAAGATAAATTCTGCTTGGGGAATTTGCTTCTTTTTCATTTCACACTGTAGGGCAAGCATCTTTCCATGTCAAAGTATACTTTTTTTTGCCATCATTTTTATCCTTCCCCTGTTTCTGGCAGGTCTTCTTTCAAAGGTGTGTGCCGAATGAGGTGGGCTGCTGTGTGCTGAGGTCTCAAACCCCCAGTGGATCATGGGGTCCAGGCTTTTTTGGGAAAGAGGGCTGGGATGTGCTCTGTGGTTTTGCACAATGCAAAAAAGCCCCAGGCTCGCTCTCTGCGGCCCGGTGTTCCTGCCCCAGCCCTGCCTGACTCATTGTGCCATCTGAGAGTAGTCACTTCATCCCTCTGGGCCTCAGTTTCTTCACCTATGAAACGGGGTGCTTGGATCAAAGGCTTTGCCCACTCTAATGTTCCATGACTCAGCACTTGCAGGCTCACAGGCTGATTCTAGAACCCACTGGGAGCACTGGCTGTGCAGGGGAAGTTGCTTCTCCCAGTGAGCAAGCCTGCTCTGACTCAAGGGAGGTCTGGAAGGGGCTGGAAGTCTTGGCCTGGAAATCTGAAGACCTCTCTGGGCAGCCAGTGCCCTGCGCTAGTTCAGTGCCCAGGGCTTCACAGGCCGCTGTGCTGTCTCCAGCTTTCTGCTCCCCACCCCAGTGGAGGAGGAAGCAGCATCCCAGTGCCAGATTGAGCTCACAGCTCCTGTTTCAGTCATGGTATTAATAGCTGGAACCACTGGCCAACAGCTGCCGATTAGAGTCAGAGATGTGAACCTTGTGACTGGCCAGAGAGTGCGGCCTTGGGCTGTGTCTGGGCCAGTGCAAGTAGGAGTGCTGTGCTGGAGATTTGGAGGCTGTGGGAGATACTAGGCAGATACCAGGCAGGGCTTAGGGGAAGCTTCCTGGGGTGGGCAGGCCATCCTTTGTCAGTCCTTTCCTCCTTTGCTGCAGGGACAGCAGCTCACTTCTATGTAGTTTGAGGAATCCTGCCTTAAAACTCAGAGGCAGTTGTTGTGGGGAGGTCTCAAGGGGTGGGAGTCTCATGACGTCTGAGCACCACAGTCCCTCTTCCAGAGCCTGGCTGCTGTGAACTCTGGTAGAAACGATGATGATGACAACCATTAAGAGCAATACAGCCACCATCTCCTTGGATTGAGGTGCACTAGAATTGTCCTCATTTCGCAGTGAGGAATTTAAAGGTAACAGAGGCTATGCCATTTGCCCAAGGCTCTCCAGCTAATGAGCTTCAGGGCTATGGCCCAGTATCAGCACTCTCTGCCCAGGAGCTCCCACTCTTCTGCCTCCTTGCAACTTTATGCCTCAGTGGATCAGGAATGAGGAATCGCCCACCAAATCTCTTCAGTTTCTTTCTATTCAGAGACTCCCAAGTCCCCAAAATTCTAGCAGTTCCAGGCCTCTGTTCTGTACTCACCAATGGTACACCTCAATTGTGTAAGACTTGGTCTCCAAGTGCTAGAGGTTTAATATTTCATTTCATTGTTGAGACAGGAGATATAGATTCTGTGGTTCTTTATCATAGCATACTAGAAAGAGTGCTTTTGAGTCATGCCTTCTGCAATTTAGATCCCACCTCTGTCATTCACCAGCTGTGTGCCTCTGGCCAAGTGTCTTATATTCTCAGCCTCAGATTCCTCATTTCTCAAGCTGGGATAATACTATCCATTTTATAGGGTTGACTTTTAATGGCTGAAGACAGCATATGTCAAGTATTGTCTCCCAGTATGTGCTTAATAAATGTTAACTATTTTTTTAAAGTCTAAAAAGACAGGGCCCTGAGTTATACAGCTGGGTTTTGCTCTACTTTATTTACTTAACAAGTTGTGTGGCTTTAGGCCGCTTACTTTTACCACTGTGTGCCCTTGTTATAAGACCAGGATTGTTATAAGCAATAAATTAATATATACTCAAGCAACAAATATATGCTAAGTATCTACTATGTGCCAGGCTCATTTCACTGTTCAACAAGAGCTAAGGGGTTTGAGGGGTATCTCATTGTGATTTTTCATGTTCTTGATGATTAGTGATGTTGAGCACCTTTTCATAGGTCTGTTGGCCTAGTGTGCTTTAATTTTTGTTTGCATGTTTTAATTCTATCTGGAAGTAAAGGAAGAAGTCTTACCCCAGTGATGAGATCCTTCCAGTTTCCAGGCTACAAGCATGAGCATTTCCTACTTCAGCTGCCCAAACCCCTGTACAAATCTGCAACTAGCTACATGTTGGTGGTGGTAGGGAAGAGAAAGCTTCTGTGCTGAGCACCATGCTCATCCCATCCAAAGTTTATACAGCCCATGTACTGTAGACACATTATCTCACTTGCTCATCACAGCGGCTTTGCAAGGTGCAGAAGGTAGATGAGGAAATTGAGGTTCAGAGAAGAGAAAACAGAGATAGAGGAGATTGCCTCACCAAAATCATATGCTCGGGAACAAATGCCTGGTGAGGCAAAACAAACATGGCTGCCTGCCCATGGACATCTGTTTGCTGTCTTCCCAGCTCATAGCTCCATGAACAGGTCTCAGACAATAATGGCGGTTCCACCCCTTTGCTTGGAGATTGGTGTAGCAGTGGCTTATTCAGTGTGTGTATGTGTTTGTGTGTGTGTGTGTGTGTGTGTGTGTGTGTGTGTGTGTATGAGGGGGGTTTAGGAAAAAATTCTTCATTTGAAACCTAGCAATAGCCAGGCATGGTGGCACATGCCTGTAATCCCAGCATTAGGAAGGCCAAGGCAGGAGGACAGTGAGGTCCAGGCCAATGTGGACTACACAGTTAGACCTTGCCGTGTCCTAGTCTGATACGTCCATGTTGCGGAACATTTCTGGCCTCTCTGGTCATTCTTTACACACTTATCCCCATAAGAGGAAGAGAGAACTCTCTTTTCTGACTGAGTTTGGAGAAAAACTGAATATTCTTCATCCAGACCCTCCTACCCCCTCTTTGAAATATACCTGTCTGCAGTGAAGGTCCATTCTGAGCTACTACCCATTCTGTGGAAACATCAGAAGTGGGATTTGGGGCTGGAGAGGGGTACTGCAAGTTTATTTCAAGGGACAATATTAGGAAGTCCCAGGGCTGGGGATTTAGCTCAGTGGTTCCAGCACCTGCCTCACAAGTGCAAGGTCTTGAGTTTCATCCCTGGTACAAGAAAAAAAAAACAAACAAAAAGGAAGTCCCCCGTGGCTGTATATGTAAGCTATATTTCCTTCCTCCTTTCCTAGCAATAAAGCTGATATTGAGGTCCATTGAGACTCCTGAATGTACCTGTTTCCAAAATCAGGAAGGGAAGTGAAAGGCATTACTCATTGGACCCCTAAGCCCTAACTTCAACTACAAAATAAAAACTGATTTGTCAATACAAATATTAAAATGAAGATACTAGTAATTGTATGAAGTTGAAACCTCACATCATGTCTTAGTTACTTTTCTCATTGCTGAGACAAAATATCATTCACCCAAAGTTAAAGGAGGAAAGGTTTATTTAGCTCACAATCTGTAGAGGTTTTAGTCTATCATTGGCTGGCTCCACACCAGGGCAGCATGGCAGAGGGCCATCACAGTGGAGAAAGAGTTCATGGTGGGCAGAAGGTAGCAAAGCAACAAGGGCCAACTACAGCTCTATCTATCCCTTATATCTTATCCAGGCTACTTAGGGTGGATAGCACTCTCACCCTTCAGTGCCCTTCATTCTAGAATTACACCATGAATAGATCCTAGCATCACACACTCTAGATCCAGAAAAAGCCTCACCTATGACCACATGAGCCTTTGTGGGGACATCTAGACACAAGCCATAGCACATCACATCTACTGGCCTACTGTTCTTATATAATTTTATTTCCTATAGCTTGTGTGTGCATGTGCATGTGTGTGTGTGGGGGGGGGTTGATTAAAGTCTCTGACTACGTTAGTCAGCTTCCTAACACTGTAGAAAATACCTCAGATAATTGGCTTGTGAAGAGAAAAGGCTTTTTTTTGGCTCAGAGTTTTGAAGGTTTCAGTCCATGACTAATTGACTGTGTTACTTGGGCAACACAGACGATCATGAGGAAAGTGTGTGACCCAGGAGGACTGTTCACCTCATGGACAAGTATGCAAGAGATCAGTGTTCAACAATTCTTTTCGAAGGATTTGCCCCCCCAGCAAGCTAAAGCCTCCCACTACACCACCCTACTCCTGCCTTGTCTGTGGTGCTGAGGACCCAAGGTCTCACACGTGCTAGGCAAGTGCTCTTCCACTGAGCTGTACTTCCCGAGCCGAGGCCCCTCCTCTTACAGTCTCTACCATCTCCAAGCAGCACCTCTTTGGAGACCAAGCCTTTAACCTGTGGGCCTTCAGAGGATGCTCAATATCCATATTACAGCACCAATGCAGGGCTGAGGAAAGGTGTGAGTGAAGTAAGAGGATGTAGAATGATTTGATGGGATGATTGATTGCAATCTGGGCTGTATTTGCCTCTAGGAAAATTTTGATTTGACCCACATACTGTTGAGTCATCTTGGTGTTGGTCTAAAGGAACAGACATTAGTGTGAATGTTAGCAGGAACTAGAGCAGGAGTAGTATTAGTATTTTGAATATACATTATTTATTTATTTTTTGGGGTCTTCACTACAACCCCATGAATTAAGCATTATTTTAGCTTTGTCTTACATTTGGGACAATTGAGGCTTCGAGAGATTCAATAGTTGTCCAATGTCACAGAGCTAGGAAGTACCAAACCTGAATTTTGAATGAGTCATTAGAACTCTATTCTTAATACTGACTTCATATTACAATTAAATTATTTATAACAATTCCCATTCCTGATCAATTTTCTGAGAAAATAATTCAATGGAGGCAAGGATAGCAGGCAGAAAAATTTCTACTATGGTGTTTTATATCACTATGAGCCAAAGAAGCAAATTAAATGTTTTAATAGAGACATGTTTTAATAAATTATGTTATATCTAATCAATGGAATGCTAGATGCAATTTAAAAGTAGTAATTCTGGAACCTACATTAAAAGCAAACAATAGAGAATATAAGGTAAAATGAGCAATAAAAGTAATGAAATAGAAAACTGTGTGTATACCATGAAGGCATAGTGAAAAAAAAGATAAAAATCTACCCACATGGGATTACAGGAAATATGCAAAGCAAAGATAATAACTTTTAATAATCAGTGAGATCTTAGGTAGATTTTTTTTCTTTTCATTTTACCAAAGTTGTTGTCATCATTATAGAGATTCTTGTCACAAGCAGAACAGATCTGCTGGGGCATGGTAAGTAGAATCATGCTGTGTGTGTGTGTGTGTGTGTGTGTGTGTGTGTGTGTGTGTTTGTGTGTGTGTGTGTACCAGCTAGCTCACTGGTAGGCATATGGCAGGGGTGGGGAATGTCCTGGAGGAAACATGGCTCAGTCTCATTTGTCCTGCTGATATTCACCTGAAGCTGATATTCACCTGCTGATATTCACCTGGAGTGAGGTGAGTTTCTCCTCCCCTCCTGATGTTACTTCTCTTTCTACTTTGAAGCAAATAGTGCAGACCTGGGCACAAGTTCCGGCAAGCATCCTACAGAGAAGGAAACCTTGATTCTGACTCCACACAGCTTGGGTCCTGAAGATCCATGCAGCAGGGAGGGGTTTTGGAGCTTAACCATGAGGCGGGTGACACCACAGAGGCAGGGTGGAGGAGAGGTAAAGACGTGCACACCATAACTTTAACTAGAGGAAGTGAGATGCAAATGAGCAAGCAGAAGAAAGGCAGAAGCAAATGCTGGGGTGTGCGATGAGAAAAGGCTTGCTCAAATGGCTAGGACAGAAAGGGCATTATCGTTAGCCGGTTTCCTCCTGTCCTCCATCCACAGAGGCCATCATCATGGTGGAATGAACAAGGCTTCGGTGTGAGCCCAGGTTCCATTGCTGGCTCCACTGCACTGTCTCCTGGCTGTGTGAGTGTATGTGAACTATTGTACCTCTTTGGTCCTCAAATTTTTTAAGCAATGGCATTTTTCCAGCACAGAATTAAGTGAGATGTCCTGATCTTTCAGCAGCCCTTCCTTTAGTGACTGTCTGATAACATATGTGATATGTTCCTTGTCCCCCACTGATCTGCCCATTCAGATGGGGCTCTCTGAAACTATCTACGGTGTAGGCTTAGCTCCAAACTTCACCCCAGACAACAAAGCATTAACTGGTCCTCAAACTTCGCCCCGGACAACAAAGCATTAACTTCACCCCAGAAAACAAGGCATCAATTGGCCCTTCTCATGAAATAACTTGCTGTCACTCTTTCTTCCTCTCCAGCCAAGGTCCAGAGAAGCCTGCCATGGTTTTTCATACAGAGAGGTGTGACAGGGGATACCCTGAGGGCTTCACCCTAGACTAATTGTTCTGCTCTGGGGTTGAGTTTCCAGATTGTCGTGAGTGGAAACACACAAAAGGCCCAAATGAGGCCACCAGGAGTTGATGCTGTGGGTGGGGGGAGAGAAAGGGACAAACCCGGGCTGAGGAGGTGGCAGGCAGCAGCAAGTCCCAAGGTGAAGAGAGTGAATTTAAACCCAAAGCGTGGGCTTATATAGTATGCAGCTGGTGGGAGGGAACCATGTCAAGAGATAGGAATGCAGGGAGAATGAAGGGGGGAGAAATGAAGAAGCAAGGATGAGGGAAGCGTGGGAGAGAAAGAGAGACAATAGAAGTTCCAAGGAGAAAGAGTGAAGGATGAGAAGGAAGAACAATGCCCAAGAAATGGGCAAGTTCCTCTGCATCCAGATATCATCCCTTCTTGCCCAGCACAAGCCCATTACACACACGTCGTGGGATATTGTCCCCGGATGTAGGACAGTTTCTCCATGACATGGGGGAATAGCAATGCCTTTGCCAGTCCATTTGTTGCAGAGACACATGACTCCCTGTCCTGTCCCCAGTGTCCTACTGCCCTACAGTGCCAGGCCAGAGTAAAGAAAGTGTTCTACTTATTAACAAGGGTAAGCAATGACATGGACAGTGCTAATCATCCTTGGCATAGCCTCACCTGGACCTGGAAAGGGGATCGTGGTTGCTTCGGAGAAGGCCAGACTTGGGTACAATGAGGACTAAAACCAAATTTGTCTTTGTGGACTTTCCCTCCAGGTTTTCCTGAAGGCTCAGAGCTCTCATGCCCCCATCCCTGCTCCAAACCTGCTGGTAAGGAAAGGTCTTCTAAACTCATGGTCCTAAAGGTAGAGGGGGTGGGTAAGGCTCTCGAAGTTCAGAGGGTAGATTGAGGCATCAGCGAGTAGGACCTTCCCTAGAGGACACTACACACTGGCCTTACCTCCTGCTTCTCAGGCTGTGCTGCCCTGCCCACTTCACTTTTCACAACCTGGTGCTGTGGGCTGGATGGAAGACTGAGAAGATACTCCCTCCACTCTCACAGAAGGATACAAGGGTGGGCAAGTCTCTTCCCAGTTCTCCTGCAGACAGAACCTTAGCAGACCCACCTGGCATGTGGGCGAGGTGATCCTCAGGACTGGGCATTTCCCTAGAAGTGATGTCAGAGCCACAGAGTGTGTGTCTCTGTGTGTGGGTGTATGTTCTTACACACCTGAATACACCAATTTTGTTTATTGTATCTTAGTATATTTTTTAAATAACATTATTTAGCTGGGTGCATCCATGTAATCTCAGCACTCTGGAGACTGAGACAGGAGGATGATAAATTTGAGCCCATCCTGGGCAACTTAGTGATTTAGTGAGACCCTGTCACAAAAAGAAAATGGACTGGGGATGTAGCTCAGTGGAAAGGTCTTAGGTTCAATCCCCAGAACTGAAAAAAAAACGGGGAAAGTTATTTGATTTAAGAATAATACGTATACTTTTATACTACATCTATAAGACCTTTAATGAGAAAAGATTTCAAATTACCAATAATGTAATAATAGTATTGTGGTTATATCATTTCAAAGAGTTCTTATCTTTTAGAGATACATACTTAAATATCGACAGATAAAAACTTATGATGCTGAGGATTTGTTTCAAAATAATCCAGCAGTGAGGAAGGAAGTGGGAGGAGCAGAAAGATAAAATGGGCTATGACTGGGTAGTTGTTGAAGTTGAGGGAAAACCACTCAGGAATTCTTTTACTTTCTCTCTATGTATGTAATTCTGATTACAATTTTCTATAACTAATTATGTTTTTCCTTTCTAAAGAAAAGAAAGAAAGATTTCCATTTTCCTTTTGCACCATATGTAGGTATCCTTCCATTAAACCTTTACTTATTTTTGGAGAAAAAAATCACCAATAACTCAGAAGATCATTGTCTGGACCTGCAGCGAAAGTAGCCTGGCATGCAATTACCTGGGTAGTTGTGTTCAACCACTGAAATTTTGTTGATATGGTTACTACAGCATAAACCAAACTGCCATGACTAATACAAAGTAGCTCTCCATCACAATTAGAGATGTCAAATATTGATCATTACTATTATCATTTTTTTTTGCAGTGCTTGGGGTCCAATCTATACCTCACCTATGCTAGACAAGTGCTCTACCATTGAGCTATACTCCCAGACCTAGCATTATCATTTCTTCATCCTGCAGATATGATGTATATTATTAATCTGTCAATGAACATTTACCCATTGAGCTGTAAAGTCTCAGAATCTTTCTTATCCCAGCCACCAAAGCGATCACCACTAATTTTTAGGGGAAACCCACTAAAGCCATTCCATCACAATCAGCATAAAATTCACACTTCTTACCATGGCTAGAAATACCCTCTGCTTCAATCTCATTTCCTGCTATTTGCCTTCCTGTTCATTCTGTCCAACCACATTAGCCTTTTCTGCCCCTCAAAAACACCTCAGATTCTCATCTCAATGCTTAATATTTGCTGTGTCTTCTTTCCCCTTTCATATTTGCAAGTTTGGCTCAAATGTCAACCTTTTCAGACACACTTTCCCTCATCACCTTATTAAAGTTGGCTTTTACCCTTTACCCACTTTCTCAATGAAAGAGACAGTCTCTTTCACATCACAGTGGCTTTGTGTCTATCTATGCCTTTTGTCCTGCTTTCACCTTCCTACCTACACTCCATCAACATGTCTCTTTCAGTCTTCTTTCTCCTGCCTCCCACTTCCTCTTCTAATTAAGTTCAGTTCAACAAGTCTCTTTCTCACCCACACAATATTTTCTAGAGTAGCAGTCTTCTGTGGTTGGGGAACAGTATCCAGCAATGAGTTTGGCCAGGCCTAACCTCCACATTCTGCGCCTATTTTTTTTCTGCAAGTGTTGACATTAAGCTCAACCAGGACTTGGCCGAAACTTTCTGCCTGTATGCTAAATAGTAGAAGCTGCTATCATCTGCCAACTCAAAGGTATTGCCTTGGAACTTGATTGTGAGGCACATTCAGGCAGAAAGCGACTCTCTGCTGAAGGTCTGGGAAAACATGGTTCAGAGGACTTGCCACTCATTTGGATTGCTGTGCAATTGTGGCCAGACCATGAGAGATGTCTCTGTCACAGGAAAGGAGAGATAAGTGCATTCTTTGGGTAGAACTGATGATGTTTGGGAGGAGTTGTTTGTAAGACCAACTGGTGTAAAGAGCATAAAACAGAACACCTGAGATTTAGTCAAATCTTGAATTCAAGACACAGTAGTGGGCACTTCTACCACCCACTTGAGCCTCTGTTTACTGTCTTGTGTTTATGATGGAGTGATGTCTTCCCATGTTCATCAATTTGTTTTTGGATGCCAAGAACAGAAATCAGCTTAAGATAAGATAAGCAGAAAGAAAGAGATTAATTATAAGGAAATCAGGGTAGCTCATAACAGCCAAGGTATCTGCAAAGCGTCAGAACTAAAGAAATATTTTCTGGGGCCAGGGATTTAGCTCAGTGGTTTTGCCGCCTGCTGCACAAGCGCAAGGACCCAAGTTCAATCCCCGGTGCCAAAAAAAAAAAAAAAAGAAATATTTTCTGCTTTTCTCTGAGCTTCTGCCAAATTCTTTTTCTTGCTTCTCCATCCACATGGATGGAAGTATATGGCTTCCACATACCTTCTAATTTTGTGGCATATATGTTCAGCTGCACTCCAATCCCAAATTCCAAGAAGAAATCTGATTGGCCAGGTTTGTATCAGGCATCTACCACTGGGTCCAATCAATCATTGACATGGGAGGTGGGGGCTACATAGCAAAATTATGACTGCCAGGAGCTACTTCTTGGAAATAGAAAAAGAACTATAACCTGTGGGTTGGCCAACAATTCAAAGTATCTTGTGAGTATAGTCACTGAAGAAGCTCTTGGGTGCTATAAACAGAGGATGTTGCTCATTTCTAGTCAGAAAAGACAACAGTCTCATGATGATTCATTTGGGAATAAAAGCATAGTGCTCTGTGAATCTCAAATTATCTAATGAGTAATCAATGTCTGAGTCTGGGTACTTAAAGTAGCCTTATTCTAGGATTCTAATATTTCAGGGAGCTATGAGACACAACATACTCTATCCTCTACCTTAGTAGACCCCATTCCACCTTTTCAGCCCCAACAAAGGCTTCCAGAGAAGATTTTCTTAAAAATAACTGATTGGTATAAAATTCAGTGAAGACTAATTTGGACTTCATCAATTTAGCATTTTTTCTAGGTCAAGAATCAGGAGGGGATAAAAAATTTCTAGCCTACATCCTTTAATGACAGGACAGATTTGCTAAGTAAACTGAAGATCCAACTTTGGACTAGTCATCTAACCTTCATAAGCCTCAGTTTTCTTATCTATAAAATGAGAATTAGCTTTTCATAGAGAACTGTTGTGAGAATTAAATGACATTAGTTCCGCTGTGTAGTAAATGCTGGCTGTTAGCTATAATGTTAATGGTGGTTGTGTGATAGTAGTGGTAATACTAGTGGTGATGCTTGATGGTAATGGTGGTGTTGAGGTTGGTAGTGGTGATGACAGCCATGACGGTGCTGATAATGGTGATTATGGTAGTGGTGATATTGGTAGTAATGGTGGAAGTGATGGAGAGGTGGTGACTAATTATGACAGAACTAAGAATGTATACATTTTGTCCAAAATATAGTAGTTACATAATGAATGAATGAAAAGAACAATTTTCAGTCAACACAAAGGGTATCAGTTGCTATTTACATACCAGCATGGATGTGATGAACATAAATCATGTGAAATAGATATATAACAAATCACTTGATATGAAGTAGGGAGAAGTAAACATGCATTTTAGCCGTACCTATACTTCAGAGGAATACAGTTACCTTTATTTTAAGTAATGATGTATAAAATGTACACTCTTTCTCTTATCTTCCTTTCAATTAACTTGCTACATAAAGTAACACAGCATTAATTTAAATTTTACCCTCAAATGAGCCATTAATTCAAATTTCATCTTCAAATATGCACGTTTCTAAATTTGCTACCATCAGCTCTAGGATTTGGTCTTATTTGTCTACTACACAAGGCAAAGGTCTATAAAGGTCTGTGTAAAATCCACTTCTTGACTGACACAGGGATATCTAGAATCCAGAGGTATCTTTCCCCTTGGAATTTCCAGAATGCAGCAGTCGTACCAGCTATTTATTTATTTATTTATCTATTTATTTATTTTTTTCCCATCATTTGAAAGCCTTCTTAACCTTAAAGGTTCAGTTCCAGAATCACATTTGGTTAGTTTAAGACTAGTCATTCAAGGTCATTTATTTACTATAAAAACTGCTTCCCAGTTACCAGTTAATTGAGACTTCTTCATTAATAATTATTTTATCAGAGGTTTTTTCCCACCACTGCTCATTTGCATGTGAAGAAGTCATCCTGGGAGTGTAAACCAAAAATGGATTTAAGAGTTCAAGTTTAAGTGGAATGACACTTTTTTACCTTGACAAATTGGTCCTTTTCTGGGAAATGCCCCTGAAAGAACTGAATATTGTCCTTTTAAAAGAGTCCATGACCTGCTGCATTTGTAATCCCTGAATTCCATGTTTCAGTCCCATATCTCTAAACCTTGATCATCTCACTCCTAGTCACATTTGGTTTAGATTTGACTTTTCTGTGTTTAAAAAGAACAAGATGTATTATTACTAGTCAGAAGGTATCAGGTCCCAGTATTTTAGCAAAAAAAAACCCCACAAATCTGCCAGAGTGAACAATGCTCTGGCCACGCTGCTATCTTACCAAGGCGGTTACTCCAAATGCCGTTTGCATTTATTTAGAAATTGTCACATTATCTAAGTACTTCCACCTATTAGCTCATGTGATTCCTGAAACACTCCCATATGCCACGATGGGAAGGAAAAGACTATCAGTCATTTGTGCATTTATGTAATGCTTATTTATGGAACACAGCAGACATTCCAGAGACTGGGATGTGCCATATACAGAGACTGAATATGTACTGGTACCCAACAGAGCCGTCTCCCTTTTCTCAGGTGGCTTAGAGTGGTGGGTCATTGATCCCCCCAGGAAGCAGGCATCCCAAAAGGGTCCTGATGCCCGCTTTCATTTACTACTCATAAACTATGAGAAAAGTCTTATCAGACTCATTTTGTGGATGGGGTAACTGAAACTCCCAGAGGTTAGATCATCCAGCTGATGATAAAAGCAGAGTCAATGCTGGGACTTGGGTTTTCAAAGTCCAATGCTGCTGAGAGAATCCTGGCTTCTTTCTGAATAGTGTGATCTCATGTCAACACAGATAGATTCAAGCTCTCCTCTCCAGTTTCCCACATCTCAGGGTTCAGCTTAAGAAGGTGGTTTGTGTAACACACAGCAGATACAGAATGCCTAAAATTAGTCCCTTGAAGGATTTTAACCTCTATACAGGCTCAAAGGAGAGGACAGAGGAAGCTTGGTGCGAGCAGTGGTGTAGGTAGGGTCATGTTTGGAGTGGAGCTCAGAGAGCTCGGTAAGTCACCAGGTCCGTTATTAGAAATGAGTCACTTGTGAGATGGGGCAAGCCAGCCTCAGTACCTTACTAAACTATCGGGAAGCAGGCAGACAACATACTCCCCTCTGGGAGAATAATCCTAATAATAATCACTAAAATTTGCATGCCCCTCTACAGTTTGCAAAGCACTTTCAGACCTGTGTTCTTCATTAGCAATATTGCTTATTGGACTAATTGCAAAAAGGATCGGGATTTGAGAGCACCTCATTTAGTGGTTTTTATCTATCTGTTAAGAGTAAAATCCTTTGTCAAAATGAAATCGTTCACACTACTGTAGTATATAAAACAGATATGAGTGGAACTTCTGTGGTAAGACAGGGACAGTGGAGGGGGACAGCCCACTTTCTTAAGCCTTTGGACTGAACTGTGTGACCTCTATGTCTGGTTCTGAAGGCTCCCCAAGGAACCTCCAGGTCCAATGTCTTGGAAATATTATTTCCCCCATTTCCCTCCCCTCCTCCAAACAAGCTGAAATCCCTGGAGGTCACAGGAGGTGTTCCAGGCCATTCCTTAGTCAGTGTTCTCCAGGAAACCTAAGAGGGCTGCTTTCCCACCTAGTTAGGGCCTCAGGCTCTAACTAGCAGCCAGTTGCCCCTAGTTGTTTCAGGAAAATGTCCTTATGGTCACCGCCAGCCTCAAGGACAGCTCTTCCCTGTTACTGGCAGCTTTCTCAAAGTGCTTGCTCTTCAGGTAAGAGTTCAGTGGCACTATCTTCCTTTCAGACATGTAATCCTTTGAATCCAGACACACAAGCCACAGAGAGGTTAGGTAGTAGGTTAAGACAGTGATTTTCAGCCCCTAAACTCTCCATGAAAATGCAAGGTACTAGGCTCTCCCACCTGAAATATTTACCCTGGAGCAATGGTAAGGCTGTGAATGTATTAAACACCACCCAACTGCACACTTTAGAATGGATAAAATGGTAAAGTTTGTGTTATACTTATTTTAACATAATACTAGTTTTAGAAATTTACATTGGGCCCTTATGTGCTACAAGACCAAGTTCAATCTCCCTGAAACAGTTCACAATCTGGCCTCTATCTCTCTTGCCTTATCTTGCTGTCTTTCATTCAATCTCTTCATGTGATCTAATATTCAAGTCTTTTCCTATACTTGAAGGTTTTTAAACTACCTTCAAGTTCTTACTATATGCATCTATATACATACATCCAGCACTCTATATGTCCAGGACTTTCAAATTATTTCATATATTACTTACTATAGGCATCTATGTAGATATATCTAGTGCTTAATATGTGTGGGACTTTTGAGTCATTTAATCCTCACCAATTCTATGAAGCAGATACTATTACTAGGTCTATTTTATGTTTGAAAACATTGAGGTACATAAGGGCTCATTATCTTTTCAGAGTCATGCAACTAATAGGCAGCCAAGGCAGGATTTGGACCCAGGCATTTGGCTCCTGAAGCCTTGCTATTCTTCACCACAGACTACTGCCTGTGGATGACCTGTCTCCACTGTTTCATTGGAGGAATTCTTTCTCATCCTCTGGACCTGTCTAATGGATCACCTCACCTCCTTTGGGAAGTTTCCTTGGTGTTCTCCAGGAAAGAGTGTGACTCCCTTCTCTAGGACTACAAGACTGATAACACCCGAACATGCATTCAGTCATTTCTTGGTATCCATGGCAACCATGGGGGATTGGTCCCAGGACCTCCCCAAGCATACTGAAATCTGTGGAAGCTCAAGCCCCTTACATAAAAAAGGTGTAGTGTTTGTATAAAACCTACTTATATCCTTCCATAGACCTTAAATCATCCCTAGATAACTTATCACGCACCTATTAATACAATGTAAATGCTATGTAAATAGTGCTTATACAGTATAGTTCAGGCAATAATGATTGTAAAAGTCCATATGTGTTCAGAACAGGTGCCATTTTTAAAACATTTTCTATCTGCAGATATGAAGGTCCAATGGTATTTTGCAGCACGTATTCTATTCTGAGTAACAGCCTCCTTCTGAGTCTGTTCCCTACCCCAGCACGAGATTCCTGAAGTCAAGGCCAAGTCTTATTTATACCTTACCACTCGTGGGCACTCACTACATGTTTTATGAATGGAGGTGTGAGTAGATGGCTGGGTACACTTTTCTAAATTTTTTTTCAGTAAATTACAAAATCTTACCTTGTCTGTGAAATTTCGGCATGGTTCCTTTGAGGGTCCTGCCACAGCCACTGATAACCACTTTCATTTTCTGTATATTTCATCAGGCAATGAGTCCATTTGGATTTACTTTTGGGAGTTTATATTAAAAATAAGCACTGCTCTTGATTTCCAAATATTAAATCAAAGCCTACTATAGGTAGATATGGAATGATGATTCCAAATGTGGGTTTTCATATTTTCAAAGTCAAAACACTTCCCTCAAAAAATGTGACAATATCTGTCCCTCTTTGAGATTTATGGGGTAGAATAGCTGGGGAGAAGTGGATTAATGTTTGCTTAGGAAGGAGTATGAATGAGAGCAAGTGAGAATGGATGGATGTGAGGGTGGATAAGAGGTTGAGTAAAATGATGAGTGGATATGTGGATGGAGTACAGAGGGTGGATGCCCTCAGTCTGTGAATGGATAAATGGAGAAGATGGTGTATGTATGATGGTTTATGAAGAGATGTGAAAAGAATGCATGAAATGATGGATGAGAAGTTGTGTGAGTGGATGAGTAGGAGAACTGGTGTTTGGATGGATGGATAAACAAAAGGATTCGTGGTTGGATTAGTGGATGATCAAGAAGATGGGTAGAAGGGGGTAGATACAGGAAGAATAGGGCATGTGGATGTGTAAGCCCTGGAAGAATCCAAGGAAAAGATGTGTAGATAGGTAGGTGGGTGGATGGGAGTGTATTTGGGAGGGTGAATGGGTGTGTGAGTGGGTGGAACAGAAAGGCGACATCCTGGGAGAGAATGGAGGATGAACACGTGGGTTGCTGGGCTAGTGATCCCTAGCTTTCTAGGAGCAGGAACAAAAATCCTCCTAAGCCAAATAAACTTCACTTCCCGCGGAGGGGAAGAAGAATCAGTTCTCCCTAGCTCTCCTCACTCCCCACCCTGGCCTGGAAAGCACCATTATCCTGGGCAGGACTTCCCCCACTGTCCCAGCTTCTCTCCCAGGATACCCAGCTGCCTGGGAAACCCAGACAATCATTCCCGAGCCTACTCAGAGAAATTTAGCGGGAAAGGAGAGGCCAGAGACTGAATCAGCTGGGCGAGGTTTCAGGACTCAGTCATTCTCCTTCAGGAGCCCGCCTTCCCGGGAGGGCGGGCGGGTAGAGGAAGCCGGGCCCCTGGGGCGCACAGCCGGGGGCGCTCGCGGGGTGGGGTGGTGTGCTCGACGCAGGCGCACTCGGGACAGACACCCCCCCCCCCCAATCTACAACTTCAAAACTTCTCTGGCTAGCGCAGCCAGGGCGCAGGGGCAGCGCCCAGGAAGGCTGGTGCGTCTTTAAACCGCTGCTGGCGGCTGAGTCACAGCCCCTCGCTTGGGTGTGTCCTTCGCTCGCTCCCTCCCTCTTAGGTCACTCTTTCACCCTTCGAGTTAAAACTGCCGCCAACTTCCGAGGCGGCCTCATTGCCCAGCGGCCACCAGCCTCGGACAGGTCTGGTCCGCCTTCCTCGCCCCGTCCTCTCGTGTCCCCGCGCATCGGGACCCTCCAGCCGCACACGCTTGCACTCTGGGTTCACTCGACACCATGGACAAGTTCTGGTGGCGCGCAGCCTGGGGACTCTGCCTCCTGCAGCTGAGCCTGGCCCAGGTCCACATCGGTGAGTGCCGCCGCGGCCGGGGCAGCGCGAGTGGGAGCCTGGGTAGCCTGGGTCCCGCAGGAGCCCCACAGTAGGAGCGGCCCGCGGGGAGGGACTGCAGTCAGGTGGGCGGCGAGCGACTTGGGCTCGGGGAAGCAAGGCTGGGGTTTGCTCTAAGCGTTCGGAGAGTTTGTTGGTGGTGAGCACTGTTTTCTTGTTAAAGGGAAAAGAGAAAGAGAGAAGAAAAGTTTGCCGGGCAGGCTGCCCGCGCGCAATCTTGGGTGAGGTCGCTAGGGCTGGAGCACATGGCAGAAAGTAACTGTACTGGCATTGCTCACAGCGCAGCAGCCGGTGCCTGGACTAACCGGCTCCCGTGCCCAAGGGCTGGCTGGGGCGGGGCAGGGATAGGGGCTGGCGGCCAGGTGGCCCCGGAGTCACACATGTGAGAGGCCTTGGCCATGAGCTTTCCAGAAGGGCCTCCTGGGAAGTGGCAAGGATGCGTCCCCACGGAACCTGGTTTCTGAAGCTCCCACAGTCTGCTCCTGTCCCTGACCACCTCAAGGCTTGTGGGAACTTGAACCAGCTCTGCGGAGAGATCCTGAGTATCTGTGGCTCCCGCCTGGGGCAGGGAGGACCCTTAGGTGACAGGGCCGGTTGCTCAGTCCTTGCCACCTCCTGGTATACCAATCAGCCTGGGGAAACCCAACAGTAAGTGGCTCCTGTTCCCTGCCAGGAAACCTCAGAGTGGGAGGGGATCCTGGATACCAGGGAGGTATCAGAAATCCAGAAATCCGGGCACCAAGGCTCCAGGTCCCATCCAAACCGCCTTGGTGGCTGTGGAGGGGAGGGGCTGTATGTGAGTTACTCCCGCATGGCTCAACTCCAGGCAATCATTTTCTTTGTCCGTATATGAGGAGATAATTACATGGCCGATTTGCTTATCGCTAGCAAAATTAATTTTTCTTTTAAGAAGTGCCAGCAGGGTCATTAAGACAGCTCAGCCTATGGTTAATTCTACTCAGCAGTATTTATTAAACCCAGTTCTGGGGAAGCACCAAAAAAAAAAATAAGCAAAAGACACAGTCCAGCCTGGGTACTCTAGAATGAGGATAGGTGGAGATCTAGAATGTTGATTCCTAATGCAGAAGCAGTACAAATAATAATAACAGCAAAAGTAGTAAGAGCTGCCGTTGATGGCAGCCTTTCACTGTTGCGGGCGCTCTGTGTATTATCTCATTTTACACTCACAAGGGCCAAATGAGAAGTGTCCTTGTTTACAGGAGATAAACTTAGGCTCAGAGAGGTTAAGTAACTTTTCGGTGTTCACACAGCCAGGGGTGGCACAGGATATGAACTCAGATTGATCAAGTCCCAAAGCCTAAGGCTTGGTCAAAAAAAGTTAGAATATATGGGATGGGCAAAGTCAGAAAGGATTTCAGGGGAAGGGGAGTTCTGGTGGACCAGAGGCCATAGTAGAAGCTTCCAGAAGGGAACTGGAGCTCAAAAGGCAAAAACCATTGCACCTGGCTTCCTGGGAAGTGCGCTTTGTGTTCCCACCAGTGATGTCTTCTGCATTGTCTGAGGATTCAGACTCCTAACTCTGCCCAGTCTGTCTCCTTTTTCTTCTAAAGGGCCCCACCTGCAAATACTGGGTGTTGTCCTTACCCTCAGGCTTTCCTAGAGTCCAGCAAGCTTCCTTTTGCCTCGGAAAGGGTTTCTGTTATCATTTGGGCAGCATCGTTTGAAGGAAGCACAGGGAAGTATCAATGACTGCCTGACTTCCACTTTCATGCGCTTGTAAATTTGTTCGGAAGGAACTAAGACTGGAGAAGGCAACCTGACTTAGCAGAGGGCTTAGTTCTAGGTGGGCAGACTTGGGAGGAGAAAAGGAAAAGGGGGGAAATTCCTATTCCTGGAGTGGTGTGCTCTGGAAGACAAAGAGGAAACTTGGGGCTGAGTGGGGAGAGGAAGGCAGAGTGCAGTCTTTGTATCAGAAATCAACAAGTAAAAAATGGCCAAAGGTAGTTAAGGCACGTTGGATACAAAAACTCAAACAGTTGGAGAACAGGGATCTTGAAAGAGTCGTTGTATGTGTTTGTGCCCGGGGGGTGGCTTTAGGTAGAGGGTCCCAGGGCTGAGTCCTCCTTTCCCCTCTGGTGAGAGGTCCTTGCTGGAGAACTGTATCTCTGGTGTTGAGAAAGAGGGGTGTGTCTGAGAGCCCTGAGGCTTGGGGTGGCAAGTACCTTTTTGCTGCCACTGGGAATTAGAGAGGCCTCCTTTGCTGGGAGTTAGAGATTTGGCTGTTTTCCCACGTGAAGAAACAAAGAAGCAAAGCTCCATCCTGCTGAGGTTAGCATGGGTGAATTCAGTTATTCCCTTGATATGCATTAGACATGGACTTCTTGCAAAATGTGGTGACGAGTATGTGTGTTGGAAAGCTGGCAGCTGGTGGGAAAAGGCTCCATTTTCTTTCAAAATACCCCATGCTGGACTGAATGAAATTCCTAATTTATGACAGATCCTCTAGCATTCATTCAAGAAATATTTTCCGATTCACTGTCATAGACTCAGAGACAGGGATTCTAAGGAGCATTTAGAAAAACCCCTTGTGTCTTTCTCAAGAGGAAGTTGACTGCAAGAGACGGGCTGGTGACTTCCCTTTTCTGGGACATGTTACGGTGTTAAAGCAGGGCACTTTTCACACATGCTGTCTCAGAAAAACCCTTGCCGTCCTAGGAGCCCTACCCCACTCCCTGCAGTTCGAGGAGGCAACATTTGTTTAATACCTTGAATACTATCTTGTACGCTCATTACAACTCTGCACAACATACCCAGTTGGAGTTTAACATAAGAATAATGATATCTGTGTCTTACCATAAAGCAAAGTGTACTTGAGAAATACTCTGTCTTGTTCCAAGGCTCCTAGTTCCTCCCGGAACATCACTAGCTGCTTAGGAGCACCCACTTTAAAGAGCCAGACACTCTGCTATTGCACCAGATGGTTCTATACAAAGCAGGGCCTGAAGTCCCTAGGAAATGCCACCTGCTGTGCACTGACTGTGCTAGGCCTTAAGCTATGGGGTTTGGGGTTTAGCATAGGTTCTCCTATGTAAGCCTCGTAATAGCCCTATATATTAGTATTTTAACTCCATCTTCCTGATAGAGAAATGGAGGTTCACTTAGGGAGATGAAGTCACTTGCTCCAGGCTGCAGTGGTCCACTTGGGATTCCCCATTGTCTACCCCACCCCCGTTGTCACTTCCATGCCTGCGCCCCTTCCATTCTGTGAGGAATTGCCATGGTTCCCCTGCCCTCCCTGTCCCCCGTGGCTGGCATAACCTGGCAGGAGGCTTCTCTCTCCACCCTCTGGCAGGCTGTGGACTCTTGGCTGTTCTGCCCTGCCCTGCCCTGTCCTGACCTGTCTCTTTCCAGGCTTGGCCACAGCTGTCAGAGATGCCAACCTAGTTATTTGGTGCTAAAATAAGTCAATTTCCTTATCAGAGTCCAGCTGCCCTTCTAGACATGCTCTCATTTGCAGGCTTGGAAAAAAGGGAGAGGTTGCTCCCCGTCTAAGAGACAAGTCAGGGCAATGCTCTCTGTCTAAAAATTGAGAAAGAGGCCTGCAGACTATCATGCTGGCCCTGCAGGCTTTTCAGATGCAGTGACCCACCCAGCCCCTTTGCGGCATGCTTATTAGCCAGTTCTGTGTGGCCCCAGTGAGGAAAAATCTTGAGGTCCTGGACAGTGGGCTGCCGTGGATCTCTGCAAAAGTCATGAGGCCACCTAAGCAAGGTTTCAAATCAGCCTGTGGTGTTAGGGGCTTCTGGGCTGAGGTCCCTTAGTGAGAAGAGGTAGTGAGAGGCGAGCTGGGCCTCTGCAGGGGTCGGTCCTGGGGCTGAGGACAAGATACAAACCACAGTTGTGTTTCCCCAGCACCTCCATTTTGGCCCACTCCACCCAGAGCCCGAGAAGGAAGTGATTCTTGGGAAAGAATGAGCTGAAGCAGGTGGCAGACGGTCAACATAGTTTTCATGAGGGATCTTTTCTATCTCAGAGAGAAATTCTGAGGATTTGCACAGTGAGAAGCTGATGACTCAGTTTCCTTTGTGTCTCTGCTTGAATGAGGACAAGGATGCTCTTTGGGGAAGAGCTGGTGCCTTCCACTTGAAATTCAGGCTCCACTTTTCACTCAGCAAGTGAAATTGTTCTTAAAAAGCATAGTACCAGCCAGGTGTGGTGGAACAAGCCTGCAATCCCAGTACTCAGGGAGGCCGAGGCAGAAGAATTGAAAGTTTGAGCCAAGCCCAAGCAGCTTAGGAAGATCCTTTTGCAACATAAAAAAAAATCAAAAGAGGGCTGGGGATGTAGCTCAGTGCAAAGGCTCTGTGATTAATCCCCAGTATGAAAAAGAAGCCATACTTTCTCTAAACCAGCCAACAGGCCAACAAATGCAAAGTCAGCCTCATTTGCCAGAGGAATGAATGGGGTAATTCTCTTCTCTCTGTCTTCTACAGCCCTGTGAGATCCCCTTAATGCCAGGGACTGGGTTTGTGATCTTTGGTGATGGAGGCATGGCTTTGGGCAGGGCTGAGGAGAGGGCTTGGCCATCCAGCTACCCGAGCTCAGCTGTCTGTTTGTGGCTTGAGTGGCTATGGCTGAGGATGCCTGTCTGAGGACAGGGTTACTAGATAGTTGGGCTGAGAAGGGAGAGGGAGCCAGGAACGATGATGACACCACCCCTAAATTTAAGTTTCAAAATGAAACACTCCCCAGCAGTGCCCAGCTTGCAAGTCTAATGATGTGGGAGTTGCGGATCTGAAGTTGGAATCCTTGGGTGAGAGACCCACACCCACCAGACCCCCATGCCTGCTTCTGCAGAGTGGTGGTAGCTGGGAGAGAAGCAGAAGGGCCTCTCAGAAGATTCTGGCTGTCTTCAGTGTGTCTCTGAGTAATCAGGCAGCTGCTATCCAACATGGTGATGCTGCAGGTCCTGAAGGGATAGAGCCACAGGGAAGCCTGATGCCCAGCAGAAAGCCACATGGCACCCTTTGCTCAAGCTTGCCCAGTGGAAGTTGCCCACAGTGGGCAGGTCCTGCCTCTCATGGAGCACTTGCCCAGGGAGACTCTGAGACACGGAGTCAAATGCAGAAGGAGAGGCTGAACACTGTGGAGGGGACAAACGCTCAAGGAACCAGATCTACCTAAGTCTGAGGTACACTGGCTGACTGGGTGTGTCCTCCTGAGGCAAGTGTCCCTCTTAAGTGCAAGTGTGAGCAGACAGATTGAAGGTAGATGGGGATGGGCTGAGTCATCAAGGAGATGTTTTGCACAGCGCAAGTCCTGAAACCCTTCCTTGGGTCTTCACCTTTTGAGAGTAAAGGTTGATTGCAAAACTCCAAGTTGGGAGAGAGATTGTCTACATGTTGAGTAATTTTGAGCATTTACTGTGGTATCATTGCAAGTTTCCTTGAAACTGAAAGTAAATTTTTACCCCCTGAGCTTTTGCACCTTTTGCGCTGCTTTTTTTGTGGCTAGTTAACATTTCTGAGTTACCATCATACTATTAATAATAACAGCAAACATAGAGTGTTGACTATATGCCAGCACCATAGAATGATGTTTCCTATACATAACTTACTTAATCCATGCACCAACCCCAGGAAGATAGTCTTGCTATTACCCCTCTTTTACACATAAGGAAAATAAGCCACAGAATCACCAAGGAGACAGTTTGTACAACTGATAGAATTTAAGTAACTTGACCAAGGCCAAGGATTCAAGCCCAAGTGAACTGGCAACAGAGTTAAGTGCACTTAGTAACTATTTTGCAATGTTTTCCTTGGTATATTAAGATGTCAGGGCACTCTAGAAACCTGGATGGTTATATATGGTAGGTAGTACCCTGGTTGTTTTCAAGAACTCCATTTAGGAATCTCGTTGTGGATGGGTTATAACACCCATAGAGCTGGGTTTGCCTTCCCTTTTTAAACATTTTGTCAGAGGAGTGGACTGGTATCGAAAAAATGAAGGAGAAAGAAGTTGTAATGGAAACTTCTTTCCATTCACACTCTGAGTGGCTCATTCATTCCGATCCCTGAATAGAAGTTCTGCTCTCCTCTATGTGATGGGGAATTGGGAAGGAGTAGGACAGAAAGGGATGGTAAATTGAGTTGCTTGTTCATTATCATCTGATTCTCACCCGGATGGAAGGTGGAGGTTGCTCATCAGTATTTCTCTATTATCTAGAACTGTGGCTTGTGATTGACAAAACTGGGAAATGAACTAACTCAATAGCAGCAAAATATTTGTCCTCTGTTTAATGGTCCTTGGTTCCAGAATCTTCTCTCTAGTAGTTAGAATTGAGAGGAAGTAAGGGAAACTAAGTCTGAGGCAGCAGGCCATCTGGACACAGGCTACATACATCAGTGCACAAAGGATTTAGCTCAAGCTAGAAGGCTGTTGTTGCCTTCTCCCCAGCCCAAACCAGATGACCTGGCATCCGTGTGGCCTGGAAGGTGAATGTCACATCAGAAAGCAAGTGAGGTTTTTTTCTGGGTACCTCTAACTGACAAACAAGCTACCCAGGAAGGAAAGAGGCAAAGTGTCTTGGGTACATCTGACTCAGTCTGTAGGAGGAGGTTCAGGCTTTTAGCCTGGGGACAGGGACTTAGTGAGATTCGTTATCTGCTTAAATTTCAGTGCATCTCTTTCCACTTAGCAGGCCTGCCATGCCTTCTAGAAGGAACCACACAGCAGCCACAGAACTAGTCAGCATTTTTTTCTACTTCCTCTTTCTAAGGTATCAGGGTGACAACTGTAAAGCTTCTTCACAAGTGATCACTGAGTTAAGTGTGCAAATTAAGAGGCCAGGGAGAGATGTACAGTGCCATGTGTCCAATACCTGCCTTTGATCTAGAAGGTCATTTCTGCCGGTAACCCTGACCCTAATCTTTGTAAAGTCTGAAAGCATTAAGTGAGTATCTACCATAAGGCAATCATAACCATTGCCAGTGCTGACGGTGGCCCATCCAAGAGGCAGAGTACAACAGAGCTGAGTACCCTCATGCAGCCTGCAGACCAGTTGATGTCAGTCCTGCAGCCACCTTGAGTTGCAAGGTCTGTACCTGCAAGGGGAAGGACAGGGGCTCAGGAAACCCATAAAGGTGCAATCATACATGCAGAGAAGAGTTTGGAGAAGAAATCTCCAGCCTGGAGGTTTGCCTTTGCATTGGATCCCCTGTGTGGGGATTAGTTGTTTTCATGATACCAGCCTTAGAGGTCATCAGACTTATCTCTTTAAGCTCCCCTAAGTGACTTTTACTTTCCTCTGTTGCTCACTAGTTGTTTCTATTGATAATTCACAAAAACTCCTCAAGCTTTTCTCCATTTAAAAGCTCAAGGGTTACCTCACAGCTATGTAATGGCTCTCAAGGTCCTTAAGATGAAGCCCGTGGCCTGTGTGCATTTTTGTATCCACTATAACTCTCTGCTGTCAGCACAATCCCTCAACTCTAGTAAGTTGTTACGGTTTAGGTCTCATGTGTTCAGGAGGTGGGGTCTGGTTGGACATGGGTCCCTGGGGATGTGATTTGGAAGGGTCTCTCTCTGTTCTGTGCTTCCTGGCTGCCACAACATGAGCAACTTTCCTCAATGGCAGGCCCTTCCACCATGCCATTTCTGCATTTGAGCCTGCCAACCACGGACTGAAACTTCTGAAACTGTGAGCCAAAATAAACCCCTCCTCCTTTAAGTTGTGGATGTCTGGTATTGTGTCTCAGGGATGAGAAAGTGATGAAGACATAAGTGCTCAATAAGTATTTAGATGGTTGACTAAATGAATACAGTTTCTAGACTTAACTAGCAAAGCAAAACTCCATCATTTACCATTTGTGATTTTTATAGTTCTGCCGACTTTTTTGCCCGCCCCCCGCCCCTCTTTCTCCCTGGTATGTAGGAAAAACATTCTTTTTTCTAGTGAAATTCTCAAGCTTCTTTTAAATTTCCTTTCTCGGCACTATTTCCAGTTTGAGTGGATCCTTCCTTCATGAAGTTTGACATGTCAGGCAAGGCAAGAAAGAAAAGAACTCACTAGGTTTTGTCTAGTAGAACAGGGATCTTGATTTCCTTTAGGTCTGGCTGCTTGTATGCCTTAGTCCTTAGCATCAAATCTGTCCTCATGTATAAAGAACACTGAACCTCAAAGTCATGTTCTCTGTAATACTAAAAAAAAAAAAAAGACATTGGCATTTTGGTCAGTATGCTAAAAGGAAAAAAAAAAAGAATAGCAATGTTTCTTTCAGCTAGTGGCTTAAAGACCTTCCAGACCAAAGATCATATAGATATAAGTGTATGCTTAGTGAGAGTACAGGATGTAACTGTCTGAAGTGAGAATAAGGAAGCTGAGCTTTGGAGCAAGGTAACACAGAAGGTGTCAGGGCTATGAGACAACCAGACTTCCAGCTGATTCCCTTCTCTGCTACTCAAGCATCATGAAATGAGGCAGTCACACATGGTGTCTAAAATGATCTATAGCACATAATTTCTAAGCTATGTATATAATTCACAGAAAGTATCATAAGAATAAACATGATTATGTTATATTTCAGTTCCTCTCTTGTACTAGTTCATTATTGGATGCTGAGCAAACGCCTTTACCTCTGTTTGTCTTCTTTTTTCCATGTGTGAACTGAGAAAGCTGCATTTGAAGTGTTCTCTGAAGTCCTTTCCAGGCCTTGTGGTCTATGAATTCACCATTCTTTGGGCCTTTAATACTTAAGATTCATAAAACTTAATGGAAAGAATAACAATACTATAGCACAGGGCCTGGTTTGTATTAAATGTCAGAAGTGAATTATTAATCTATGCCAGAAACAAGCATATGGACCCAGTTAACACTGTAAACTTCAGTGGGCAAAAGTGACTCCTAGGGACGAATTGCTTTGCCCATATGCCACCAAATCCTCTTACCACCTGGAGAGTGAGCAGATAAAGAAGCTCGGGTCAGAGAAGGTAACAACACGTTCCAGTCACACAGCTAACACCATAGGAAGCCAGCCCTGGGATTACCTGCAAGATCTGAATGCAGTGTCTTTTGCTTTAAATTGTACTTCAAAAAAACATTGCTTCAAGTAGCCAGAAGAGCCAGCCTCTGAAGAGGAGAAAAGATTGTGTCCTTTATTCTTGAAGTTCATAAGCACCTTGAATTTTGCAGCTTTCCTCAAGAAGCCCCTGCAACACTTTGGTGCAAAGTGAAGTACTTAGAGGGTGTATTCTAGTATTGTATGAAAAACAACATGAGAGTCTTAAATGTAAAGAATAAAAAAGAAAAACAAAATAAAAATTACATGCACAAAGAAAATCCTGTCCAGGCACTGAGAAAGACAGCCCTGTGAAATGGCAAGTTGCAGCTTCTACTGAGAGCCTTTTAGATTTCTGCTAAGTCCCACCCACCCACCCAATCAAAATCAGAGAAATGCTTGCTGCTGGGGGGTGGGAGGGAAGGAAATCATAAAGACCGCTTTACTAAGGAGTTTCTCAGAGTGGGTTTGAAATGAAATCCCCTATCTGATTCCACCTTTCTGTGAGTCACTGAAAGTCTTCAGTCAGATCAAAGATCATTCTGGTTGTTCCCACTTCATACCTGTTTGGAATAATCTGACCACTAGTTGAAATTAAATCCCATATGGCTTAGGGTCTCCTGTCATATACAATGCCTTTAATTACTGTTGAATATGATTCAGTTGTATCTCCAGCCAATCACACAGACACAAGTACTGGAGAAGTGAGAACCCACACACAACCAGCAGAGGTTTAGCGTTTCTCCCTTTTAGTCACAGGATGACAGTGGGCAGGGACCTTTCCTTGTTGGTTGCTTCTGCTTCTCCAATTATAAAATGTGGATGAACTGACCAATTCAATTTATTAAAATATATTATGTGGTTGGTACTCTGGAAAGATGTAAGGAAGGTGGAAGAGCTAGTGTCTTTGGAGATCTTATGGTTTAGTGGGAGAAGTTAAACAGATAAAAGAATGATATAAGAGAAAATATAACTGAGAATTGGGAGGTCAGAAAAAATAAACAGACATCTCTGTGAACTGCAATTATATGGGAAGACTTTGAGGAATTTGACTTGAGTAATTTCTTTCTACCAGTGTAGAAAGAAGATTTATACAAAGAGATGAAAGGAGAAAAACTCCAGAGAAAAGACAAACATGAATATGGTTTGACTGGGGCCAGAAGAGGGGTGGCCCACCTAGATAAGAGTGTCTATGTGAGGGATAAGGTTGGAGAGGTGCCAGGTAATCAAATAATTATGGCACCTTCTACAAGATTCAGTTATTCCGCCCCAAAGACTCAGAAGTTCTCATGACTCACTCTGTCAGACAATGCTAGCAGAGTTCAGAAACAGGCCAGCCCCAATATTGGTTAAGATAGAACACTGACAATCTTACCTGAGTTGGAGAGCGGCAACTTAAGTGAATCCCAAACAAATCTCACAGCAAAAATAGTAAATAAATTTCATCTCATGTAATACTTCCCATTGATTACTAGAGGCTGCCTGAAGTACTATACTAAGAAGCCAAACATTGACTCTTTTACAGAGAGTGCTGTGATCCATTAGTAATGTCTGCTTTGGGCAAAATATGGAGGTCTTGATCCCTCTGTGTCACTGGCTATCACTATAGTATAGCAGCAGCTTTCTCCAGTTTATGCTTTTGATAGTTGTTTGTAGAATCTTTTGGGAATGTAGCCATTCAGGAATCTAGCCAACTAACCATCTGGTACACTTCCCTTCCTTTCTGAACAGTGAGTATAGTCTCTTATGCAGAGTATGAGTTCAGTCACTTGTGCTTTCTCTTATGATTCACTTCTATTCTGTTTTCCCATCACCCCAAGTGAATATAGATGCTCAGAGGCAGGGATCTCTTCTGTTTGAACAAGGGCCAGACTTCCTGGCAAAGACCTCCTTTTCTACATCACCTTCTCCATCTGCAAACTGAGAAGACAAAAATGATGCCTCACTCATGAGGGTGACAGGACAAAGAACTAGCTAATGTGAAGAAAGTCTTTGAAGATGAAAGAGTTGTATGTGCATGTTAATTACAACTTTTATCAGCCCTGGAGTCTCTGCATTCTCAGCTGCCACTGGAAGCTCTTCTATGCCTTCAATATGCAAAAATAGCTGCATTCCACAGACTGGCCCCATTGGGTCCTGCTCTGAGAATCCAAGTCAAGAAAGCTGAATTCTGAGCTCAGGCTGGCCAGCCCACATTGGGCCACTCAAGTTTCCCACTACTCATCTCCAAGAGAAAAAGTAGGCTCACTACCTGGGCAGGTAAGATAAGAGAGGAACCAAGGTATAAACAAAAGGCTCCATCAAGAGTCTACTAGAAATACCCCATGGGTAAGATTAGGACACTCTGCTCTAATTCCCACCCTGTGAAAGCCTAATTGTGTGACCTTGGGCTATTGGCTTTATCTGTCTAGTGTTTCAATATACTGTATGAACTACCTGGGGATAATAATCCCTCTGCCTCTCCTAGACCTCTCCACCTTTGCCTGCTGGTGTGAAAGTGTTTTGTGCTGTTAGGCAGAAGCACGTGATGTAAAACTACAAGGTTCCATTATTACCTGAGGTAACTCTCACCTTATCTATGTCTCCTGTTGCTAGTTGACCCCAATCGTTGAAACTGTATTCTTTGGAATGCTCACCAATCTTAGACCTGCCATTCCCTCCTTATCTAAGAGGGTCCAGTATTGACTCAGGCTTCTTGGTTGTGCCATTTCCTGAGGAATGTGAATGCATTCAGGCTGCCAGGGGACTGGAGTTCTCTGCCAATATGAGTCTCAATGCCTTTGCTAGGGTACTCAATGAAAGTTCTAGGAGCAGGGGTAGTTATCTAATATTTTTCTAGAACTGATGGGTTGACAAAGAAGGTGCAGGCTGAACTGGACCCATATAACAGTAACTAAGAAGAAGTGGAGAAATAGAGGAAGAGCCCTAAGAGAGAAGTTATCATGGTCCAGTGACCAAAAGCCAAACCATGTCAGAATGGAAAGAGTGTTAGGAATTATTGAATAGAAAATGGAAAGAAGTCTTGAGGACTTCAAGTGTCTTATCCAAGGTCATACAACTAGTTAGGAGCCAAACCTTGGTCTTCTGACTTCTAGGCTAGTACCCTTTCCATTTTACCCTTTGAAGGGATAGAAAAAAAGGTCTGGAGTCCAAAAAGAAAAGAAGATAAAAGGAGCTGTGTTTTAGTGGCACCATGGGAAATGGAATGATTACACCTTTCTGGAGTGTAATCTTCCTGCATTGGACCTGCTTGTGTATATCAATATTTGCTGTTATTTTGGTCTTGTTTGAGTTAATGAGCATTTGGAACCAACAAGCCTAAAGCGTCCTGGCCTGGGCTTTGCCCAGCTGAGTAATTCAATGAGTTAAGTCAACAATCAATGGTTTGCAAATGAACAACTGTTCACTCACAACATCTGAATGAACATCATATGTATTATGTTCTGTGAGGCACTGGGAACACAACTTTAAGCCAGAGAGGCACCATCTCTTCCCTCACAGAACTTATAGTCTATCTAGGGAGATAGACATTAAATAACTAATGAGCCCTTATTTAATTATACTTGTGGTAAGTGCTATGAAGGAGAAGCACAAGATTTTGTGAGAGCATCTAACAGAGAGACCTCATGTGACCTAGGGCCCTTGACACCCATAGGATTAGTACCATTAACTATGTCTTCAGGGTTCCCACTCTTCCTTGAGGACCCGCTGGTTGGATTTCTTCGAACCCCTTCAGCTCTCAAAGTGAGGAACAGTCTGGTGGGTGGAGCAAAGCTCTACACAGCAGCTCTAGGTAAACCACCTCCTCTTCTGGCTGCCTCTCCCTTGGGTCCTCTGTGTAAGACAGCAAGAAAAACAAAACCATGAAAGCTACTGGTTTATCATGTCTTCCTTGCGGTAGACAGTGGTGGGAAGAGAATCTCGGAGCAGCTGACTCAGGCTTTTCAAAGCACATGTTGGAGCAGAGGAACCCAAATTCTGGAGAAACAAGAAGTGCCACCTGGTGTAAACGTGATTTTAAGCCATAGGAGAAAATTCATACTTTACGTAGATATCTTGAACGTTAAGCCTTGGTTTAGGGTTGAAACTTAGCCATTTTGGAAGTTTCTTGATCTTGTGATTGAGGCTTGGACCCAGGGCTTGATTGGCATGTGTGTATGAGGTGGTTTTCTTGATGACTTCCAGTGGTCATGCAGGTACACTAGTGGCTCCAGGGAAGAAGGGATGGTCAAAAACTCTAGGGTGTGGATGTCCAGCCATTTGGCTACAGGCACCTAACTGCTTTATCTCCTTGACTGTTAGTGACTTCTTGGAGATGATGATATTAGATTCTTTCAGAAAGTAATGTGGATGTGGTGAAGAAACAAACAAACAAAAATCATTAAAGATACTTTCAAATGCACAGGTAATAATAAAAATATTTAACAGTTAGTAGAATAGAAGTGAAAGCTAATCTGTGTGTTGCTTTGTCAACAACTGTGTCTGGTGAGTGAGAATAGATTCAAAGTTATTCCCCCCATGGTGATGACAATAATATCCTTCTCATCCACTGTTACTCAGATGTGCTTTCTTGAATAGGAGAGATAGGAATGGAGTTACAGCTGTCTGGACTGAACATAAGCTACTACTCATCTATGCATCAAACCATGAGATGTCATCCATCAAATATAATTTTGTATATCCATATCAGTGCATACCAGCTGAATCTCAGAACAGTCCACTCTCATAAAATATTATCTCCCACAACAAGAAGTCTGGGGATAGACTTCCAGGAACTCAGTAATATTGTCAAGATCTAGGTTATTTTCCCCCAAATTTCCACTCTGCTGCCCTATTTTCTTCCTTCTGTTTGCCTTCCACATTTTCCCCAAAAGACTCAAAGCTACAAGCATATTGAGCATCCTTTGAAAACAGTTAATATTCAACAGCAGAAGACGGGGAAGGCTTATTTACAAACACCTCTACACCTCTTCTCAACATAAGGAATGGCTTTTCCAGAAGTCCTCAATCCACTCATCTTTGCTTCTCTTTGAACGAATAGAATCTCAAGCCTACACCTAACCCATGACAGCCAAAGAGATCTCAGACCACTGTCCTTGACTTAGACTAGTCCTGATTCATCCACTGGAGTTGGGAGTCTGGACCTCCCCTTCCCTGAAGCACAAGCTCAATGTTTCTGGTCAAAACTTGGGTCTAGTTGGAAGAACTTTGGTGCACTGGTAACAAAGTCTGTTACAATGAGTACAGCTGCCACCTGGTAGAGTTATGGTGTGAGACTTTTGTATGGGATAGAGAAAAAAGGTAAACCTAAGGTCTAGTTTTCCTAAGCCACATCCTCCACCTTTTTCTGAGAAGACACATTTTGTCATAGAATTCACACGGGAGACACACTACAACTCGAGGCCAACATCATCTGTGGTTTTTCTCAGTCATACTAGCTATAAACTTATTCTTTTATCTCTCCCATAAATGGAAGTAATATCCAGAAATAACCTGCAATTTGTTATAATTTGCAAGAACTAGCCCATCTTTTGCATACTTGAGCACATTACTATTACTGTAATCTCATTACTTGCAACTCAGCATTGTTGGAGCTATACCATGCCTGAGGACAACTACTCTGCAATGATCCATTAAAAAAAAAAAGAATTGCTATGACCTTGGATGAGCATCTCTTCCTGTAAATTATGCAATGATGATCCCCAAGGGAAAGAGCTGGCTTCCCCTTTCTATTACACTTTTCTACTAGAGTGTTTCAATGCATGTAAAGTGTTTTCAGCTCCATTATCTAATCCAGTCTTCACGTTAACTTTGTGGTTGGCATTATTATCTTTTCATGTAGGAGAAAGTTTAATGACTTTCCCAAGGTTATTAAAGGTCAAAGTGATAGATAATAAGTGTAGATTCAGTATTTGAATTGTAGTGTTCAACCCCCATCAACCCCCAGAGCCGATGTCCGTGTTACACTGGCTTTCATTGGGCCTGATTTGATTTTAAGGAATCTTGAGTTGACTTTTGAATTTTATATTCATAACTGCTCTTTCATAGAAGTTCTTCCTAATAGTTTTTTGAGTTCAAAGCTCAAGGATCCAATATCTCAACTTCTAACAAACTTCAAAAAATGATCAGGAAGGTTTTCTGGGTCTATCCTCTGCCTCCGTGAAGTTAGCTTATGAACCTCCTAATCCACCTCCAGGATTTTTTTGTTGTTTTCTATTCCTTTTTTAATTACCTAAATAAAGTTAAAGGATTTATGATGATTCTATCTAGGTGTGTTTAAAGATGGACCTTGCAGATGCATTCTTTCTTACACAGGAAGGAGGCCAGTTCTTTTCAGTATCTAACAATGAAAGATCTGGACAAAGTGGATTCTATTAAGCCAAAATGACTTATGCTTTATCTTGAGGGTGAATTTCCTGACTGTAAGCCTTGTTTGGCATTAGCCTGGCCAGTTAGCTCATAATCTGTCCTTGAGTTTTCAATTGAAATAGCATTTCCTAAGAGAGGCTTTCCTTGGGGACAGCAAAGGCTTCCCATTAGAATAAGCTTTCAGTTTCCACTGCACCACACATTCTATTATATTCTTCCTTCCCTCTCTCCCTCCTCCTCTCCCTCTCTCCCTCCTTCCTTCCCTCTCTCCCTCCTTCCTTCCCTCTCTCCCTCCTTCCCTCCCTCTCTTCCTTCCTTTTTCCTTCCTTCCTTCCTTCCTTCTAGCTGTCCATCCATCCATTCATCTATGTTTTTAAAAATGTATTTCTGTTCAAATAAAAGGCAGGTGCTTGCGAAGCACAGGAGGATAGATAAGCAGGCCGCCTTTCTCTCATTCCTCTTTTTGGTTGTGCACCACCCCAGTTCCCTCACCTCCTCCCTTGAGTGATTCGCCTAAGACATAATGTTTCCTGTGGCTCCCTGAGAGGATGCTATAAGGGAAGCTGAACACAGCCTCTGACCACTCAGGGTGGATGTGAAGGACAAGGAGGAAACATTTCCCTTTTAGAAATGGGATAGTTGGGGCAAGGTTTGGGGAAACAGGCCTGAGAGACTTCACACTCCTTGTTGGGGGTGAAGGCAGAAGCTATCAGTGGCTCCTTTCTGGGACAGTTCTCTTTCATTTTAAACAAGCGCCCGTAGTCACCTCCCAGACTTCCTTCAGCTGTGTTGCCTGATATAGGAAAGGTGCCTTATTATCTGCTTAAGCTTTCTATTCTTTATTTTGTTTGGAGAACTAAAATCAACAGCTGTTTCTGTGTACTGCCTTATCTGCATTGTTGACAATTTTGGAAAACTCATCTGGTTTCTTTTCCAAATGAGCATCCCAGATTCCCTGAAAGACATTCAGAAACAGACTGTTCTTCACAGAGGGTGCAGCACCTCTGGGAGCCAGGTCTCCATTCTCTCAAAGCCAGGCCTCCTAGCTGCGTCTAAAGGCTAGACTTGACATTGTTTACCCAATTGGCCCAGAGAGTTGAGTCTGTGAATTGGCAGGGATTTGCTGGTGTCCTGAGTGCTCAGAAAGCAGTGTGAGCCTTGAAGTTACAGCTGGGTTCAAGTCCTGCCATGCACCAATTATGTTGCACTAAGCAATTCATCTACCTTCTTTGCACCTCAATGTTCTCATCTTTAAAACAGAATTATAATACCTACAGCTTAGGGTTGTGCAAGGACCGATGTGCTTGTGTACGTGAAGCTCTCGATTGAATTCCCGGCACAGAGTAAGCATGCAACAGTAATAATTATGATCCTTGTTATGATCATAACAATCATAGGTCTCTCCCTTTGCCATTCAGCCCTAACTGTGCTCCAGGTACACTTGAGAAATTCTTCTAGCTGCCTTTGGGAGATTTTCATTCCATTTCTAGGCATAACATTAGCCAGTAAGATCTCATTTAATTTGGTGGGGAAGGCACACCAGAGTGCTGACGCCCATATGTGCTTACTGGAACCACTGTTGCTGAGCAGATAAAGCAGCCAGGGATATTCCGGGAACCTTCGCTGGAGATGGTGAAAGTGAACAGGAAAACACACTCTAGGTCCTGTCTCTACTTGCACAAATTACAGTCAATCTCCCAGGTTGCCTGTCTCAGCAGGATCAGCTTTTCCTGCCTTCTGTCCTGGCAGCTGGCGATGGGGCTAGAGGAGGAGGTGACATTTTCCTCCTTTACAGTGCTGTCCCCTGACTTTAAGGGTACAGAGAAACCCTTAGAGGCAGTTTAATGCAATAGCTTCCTTCTCATTCTGGGAAGTTGCCCATAGCCCACTTCCTCCCCAGGAGCTCAGCTTGGAATTTCTTGGTTGTGAATGGGGGACCAGCATCGGAGTGCAGAGGTACCTACTTGTCAGTCATTGTGGTATTCAACTCTCATCTCCAAAAAATAGCAGTAATCTCCTTTCACTGCTTAGTTCTGCTCTCTTCCAGAGAAAGGACTACCTCGCCACTCCTGGTCACACCTCAGCAGAGAGTCAGGCTGCTGAACCTTTTAATAAGAGAATTTGCAGTTCTGTCAGCTTCCCTCTTGCCTTTTATTTCATGAGAGTGTGGCTTTGGACTGTTACTGGGGATAAAACAGCAGATTATCAAAGCACAAATGATTTTTTACATGTCATAAATTAAGAACATATGGGTCCCCTTGGTATGTGGGAGAGCTGAGGTCACTTGCTCAAGGTTTTATCTTCCCATGGGGGAAGGACTAAGATTGACATTTCCTGAGTACTTGTTATGATCCAAACTCTCTGTTGGTACTTTGCATATATTTATTATCTCACTCTCATTGACTTCTCTTTGAGCACAAGGATTTTAATCCATGAGGGGCTGAATTTCATCACAGCCACTTTAGAGGCTGAGAAATGGAGGCTCATTAAAGGGAAGTACTTGCCTAAGATGGCTCAGATCTTATGCACTAAGGCTAGAGTACAATTCAAAGTCCCTTCTTCCTTTTAATACTATTCCACAAGTTCCCACTCACTTCTACGGAGTTAATTCTGTTCTTATATTCCCAGAACTTAGAGGCTTTGAAAATTCAAGGAGTCTCTTCTTTATTTTCTAAAAATTTAGATTTTTTTCTTTTTCTTTCTGGTTTCTTGAGAACTAAGAAGCCAGAAAAAAATTCAGAAGTATTGGCAGGCATCTTCTGGAAAGGAGGTAATGCGAACTTTCCTCTCCCTGCTCTTCCCAGAGGTAGTGGAGCCCCCAGGACAACCCAAGGCCAGGGACCCAATGGGAGGAGAGGGTCCCACAACTGCCTCGCTGTTCAGATGGGTGTGGTCTGTATAGCAGCGCCTCCTGCAAAGACTGTCTCAGGCCTGAAGAATCCTTAGAGTTGGCCCAAAGTGCTGAAATCCACCTCAGGGAGCACTGGGGTTGTTTGTAGTAATTTAGGAAGATGCCCTCTAAGGAAACAAGTTTCTCTTAATTGAAACCATCCTTCTCTCCAGCTTCAAGAGGCAAACTGTAAGGCTCTGTGTGCTGAAAGGCTTTACTTGGTGTAATGTAAGAGCAGGATGCTGGTCATACTCTTTCTTTTTCTGTCTATTATTTCTTTTTGCTGGCCAGTTCTCTCTGCCTGACGTGTTGATTGCACCAGAGTTGCCTCAATAGCAGAGCAAAATGGCACTGACCTTGCAGGCAAGAGGGAGCCACTCAGGTTCCTGGAGTGTTTCGAGAGTGGGTTAAGAGGAAATACAAACTCCTTCTAGAGACAAAAGCTAGGTTGGGACCTAGAGATCAAGTCTAACTGCTTCCTTGTCTGATGAATAAACAGGGACTTTCGGAGGTGCAGTGACTCCTTCAAGCCCTCATAGTGTATCAAAAAGAAGCATAGAGTTAAGCTCCGTGGCACTGGACATTCTCATTAATGCTTTCCCCCCTAAAATAAAGAGACATTTATTGCACACCATGCTATAAGTCAGACGCTGGGGATATAAAGATAAAGCAGGCATGGTCCCACTGGAACCCACTTTGGTTCTGTGGGTTAGTATCACTGGATGCAGTCCGCTCCCTAGAATAGGGATTTATAGACAGACTATTTCTCTGTGTCTCTTTAATCTGTCATATTGTATCCTATCAATTATTGCTGTCATCTATCTCTCATGCATATTATGTCGAGTGACAATCCATGCATCCGCGTAGTTAGGCTCCTGACCCTAAATAACTGGAGGTCTGGAAGAGCTGTGACCAGGATACAGTGAGTGAGCTGAACAGTTAATCAGGAGTTAAGTTAGTGCAAGAGGCACTTTACCTATAAGCTGCCTTGAGGGCACTTTAATCTTAGGGATGTTGGCTAATAGCTATAAAGTACCAGGCACTTTGCTAAGAGTCAGACACTTTGCCAAGTGCTTAGGTGGATTTCTTTACTTAATCCTTAAAAGTACCCCAGAACGAAGGTATCACCTTCATTTTACTGATGAACAAACAAAAATTTAAACTTTAACAAAATATGGCCCACCTAGTATCCCGTGGGTGAGACTAGGAGTCTTCTTTCCTATGAGCGTGGCCTTCACGATCCTACAATACCATGGAAATAAATAAGTGCAATCTCCAGTTTCCAGTAACTGGGAATTATTGGATAGTATAGGTTTTGTGCAGCCAGGAGGTTCCTGTCAGGTTTCAGAGGGCTCGAGATTGGATATATCACAGCCATACTCTGTTGGGATACTCTGGAACTGTCTTAATTGCACTGAGTTTCCGGCTAAAACCCAGAAGGGGTAGACATAGCCCTATTTTGATCAACTCAGTACCCAGCATATGACCCACATGGAACTCTTGTCTTCAAAGGTAGGCCATTTAATTGACATAACCTTTACTTTCCACATCTTTCTTGTCTGTCCTCCTAGGCTGAAATTCTAGGGACATCTCTTTATAAGCCCTGGAAGGCAGAGATGGATTCCAAATCTGATTTGGATTCTAACCATGATTTGATCTGAGTGTGTGTGTGTGTGTGTGTGTGTGTGTGTGTGCATGCGTGTGAGCGGGTGGGGTGACATTTCCTTTTGCCAGGTATTTGATCTCATCTATAGCCCCATAATAAATAAATAAAATATTCCCATAACTTCCTAGAAGAATGAGCATCACATTTCACTATCTGACATTTTCAATCATATTCTCTTATTTCCTGCCTAACACTGCCAGGACCTGAAATTATATGATTCGCAGCTGTATCACCTTTTTAGTGTTTATGTCCTCACACTGGAAGGTAAACCTTTGGAGGGCAGGACTCTGTCTGGCTCCCCAGTACCCAGGATCACATCTGGCACATAACATCTGTATTTCACGGAAGTTGCTGCCAGTCACACCTTGTGCCATTCCTACAGATTTCATAAGAAGAGGCCATTTCTTCTCACTCGGAAGTTTTCAGAGCTTCACTCCAATGCCTGCAGTGAAAGAATTAGCCTTCGTCAGGTGTGGCCCCTTGTCATGTTCAATGGCCATTTGTGTGAAGGAAAATTAACACCTTATTTTCCTTGACAACTTCACAGAAGGGTCATTTGTATCTTTCTGCACTTCTAAGCCTTTGGGTTTTTGCATGAATCAGGTTCCTTAAAAGCAGGAAGTTATGTGTGGCCCACCCCAGCTGAGCATGAAATAAACAGTAAAGATTTTGGTCCGAAACCTGTGGTTAGAGTTATATTTAAAAGCTTGTCAGAAATGAGTTCTCTGAAGCTTGGCATTTGAGCCTGGCATCTGTTGCTGCAGATGGGATTTCACAGATTGAAAGCCTAGGAAGAGGCATGAATTACAGGCCCTTAGTTCACGAGGTAGTTGGAACCACACTAATCTTAGAAACCTTTTGGCCCAGATTTTTAAAATATCCCCCCCAAGTCAGCCTCTCCTGCTTTGAAATGTTTATGTACCTCTCAGAGCATCTGAAGAATGAACAATGGTGGAGCTCTTGCAGGGGGAGGAAGACCTTGCCCCTTTTATCCGTGCATGTATGCACATGTGTGCACATGCACGTGTGTACACACACACACACACACACACACACCCCTTTTCATTTTAGCACCTGGTAGAAAATGAGAAAAGAGAGAGATTGAGTTTTTAAAATGTGACCTGACAATTTTTGAGCTGCCAAATTTAGAATCAGTGGAAATCTCAGACTCCTCTTAATCATTTACAGTGCTTTGTAGTTGCAAATAAATATTTTTGCAGCTGCGTAACTGCATTGTTGATATATTTGAAGAGGAAAAGGGTGACCTAAAGGCATGACTGTTGTTCTGTATTAATCCACCTGTAAGTCGGTATTATTTGTAAGGTGAACTGTAGATAAAGGGCAACTTGTGACCAAGCATCAAGGTTTATGAATGACAGTTTTCTTACAAATTTCAACAAGTCATGGTTATTCCTAAGAAGTGTCCACTCATTTGCATTCAGATGAGGCTTTTTGAGTGACAAGCAAAGAGGCCTCTGGGGATTTCCAGGCACCTATTGACCATTGGGGTCTGTCTGACATTGTCCTTCCTATGATTTGAAGTGATGGTGTTGCGGAGGTGGGTAAAGAGCACCTGTATAAGGAGAATCTGAACTAGATACTGTTTGCAAAGAGTAGTCAAGGGAAGAACAGAGGTATTGACCTGTCTACATTCCAGCCCAGTCAGGCAGAAATCCAATCCATTCATCAAATCTTTCCTCTTACAATGGATCCCTGGAAGGTTGGCCCTATTTAAGCATAGGCCTTTTAACTCTTAGTGCAGGGCTGATTTTTCTCTTTAATGCTTCCTTTTTTTGTTCTATTAGCTAACCCTTGGGAGGGGAAAGTAGTAATCAGCATGCTTCTACTAGCTAGCTCTATTTGCAAGGCATTAAAATATTAACTCCATAGTGCTCTATCTGGGAACAAGCATGATTGTGGTTCTCAGCTGGAACTTCCTGAGGTCAAGATGCTATGATAAGAGAAGCATTGGTGTTCGGCAGCTAAGAAAGAAGGGAGGAGTCTGCCTGATCCTCTACCTGTACAATCGTGGACAGGTTTTTTTCTTAAATGCTGCCAGCCTCAGTCTTTTTATCTGTAGAAAGGTTTATTATTAGAATTGCACTTATACAACTACTGTGGTGGTTTGAATGAGATAGTCTGTGTGAAGTCCCTGGCACAGAACCTGATACACAGTAGGTGCCCCATTAGCGTACTGTGACTGGAAAGCCCAGGCCCCGGCTTGGCAGTACCAGCTGTAAAAGTCTGTGTGTTCCAACCACACCCTTTGCCCCACAGTTGACTTGCATATCCAATCCCTCAGTGCAAGAATCTGCATGCTCTGAGGCGAGAGCTGTGGCTTTGGTAAACTGAGTCTTGATGAACTCATATCAGAGACCAGGTGTCAGTCATCCTGGAGTTTGACTCCTGTCTTTTGCCACTTTCGTAGTAGGATATTGGGCTGGTTATACTCTGCACCTCACTGTGAAGTAGGGGTGATCATTTGAAGTCTCAAGTGTAACACCTGTTACAACACCTAGAACTGTTGTCCCACACAAAATAGCAGCTCCATATATTCCAGTATCTTTCAGATCTCACTTAAGAAGATGCTGAAAGACAGGCAAGGGGAAGGGAAATCAAAATTGGAGCTACCCTGTTCTGTGTGTTGGAGCTGGGCTCTGCGGTAACTGGTGGTGACTTTTTACTCCCCACATTTTCTATCTTGAAGAACAGCAACTGAAACTTTACTTCAGTTTCTGATTCTCTGAATCCTGTTAAGTGCACTATTCATCCAGCTGCAGTTCCCACTGAGTATATTGGAAATTCAGACTTTTCCATCTCCACACAGAAGCAATCTTTATGAAGGACATTAAGTTGCAAAGCATTTCTATGCTTATCCCGAGGGAAAATAAAAAAAAATCATAATGCTAAGCCCGTTTTATTTCTAAAGCATTTTCACGTGATGCATGTCCTGTGGGCTCCAACTTGTGAGCTGCAGGACCCTGTAAAAATTGTTCAGACTGTTTATAGAGGTGTCATGTGTGGTGACTAATCATCAGGTACATTGCAAGACTTACTTAGTGATGATCATCATTGCCATGATTGCCCCTACTGTGTTTTGCAGACTGGTCCACAGGGCCTCCTAGGCATTGTGGAATTGCTAGGCCATGGGTAGGGAGGGGTGGGTGCTCAGTAAGAATGAACAGCTGGTAGATCAAGGCTCTGGAGTCTGCCCTGCCATCCTCATGCCAACTCTCATTGGGGCTCTGCTTTTATTTGTCTTAAACATCATGGTTCTGTCCAGCACCTTATAACAGGAAGTAGAAGAAAATTTGAAACCATCACTGACCTCTCTGAGCATGGTCACTTCCCTCTTGACACCTCAAAGCAAAAAAGGTGGCAGCATTGTGAGGTAATGGGAAAAATCAGGAGGCCTGGAAGATCTAAATTGATGTCTGGGTTTCTCAAATACCCTATATGACATTGAGTCTCTGAGTCTCTTGTTCCTTAATTTCTTCATCTGTAAATTGGGTGCATACTGTCTACTCCTTGGGCTTCAATGGGTTTCCTGGGTAGGAAAGTGCTTCATAATTAATGAAGGAAACTCATGGCAAGATTACCAAAGCCTATGATTGATCCATTGATCCATTCTGTTCTGCAGAAGGTGAAACCCACATGTGTCTTGATTCACAGAGATTTTTCAAAGGCTTTCTGGGATTTTCATCCTGCCCCAGTTGTGTATGTCCTCCTTTATCCCACAAGCTACAAAGATTTCCTGACTTTTTATTTCATCCCAAGAGGTAAGAAGACTCAGTGTGCCCAGGGAAGCTACTATGAATTATTCAAGGTCCTGTAGGTTATAACGAACAGGATTTAGGCTAAAACCAATGCATCCTTCTTTTAGCTGGAGGTCCCTAACTGATCAGCATGTCAGGACTCCATTAATTGCCCCCCAAATACAAGTGTTTCCTGTAAGTAACTGTTTCTCACTCTACTTCAACTCTCAGAAGGTACTTCCTTCAATCTAAAGTTACTCATTTCCTCAAAGTGCTGGTTCCAGACCTGAGCAGAAACTGTATACAAATTAGATGATGTGACAGTAACTATCCAGAGAAAAAAAATCAAATTTCAAAACAGTAGGACATCCTTTTTCTACTGACAATAGGAAAAACCCTATGTGGGCACCTGAGATGCTTTTTCAGTTTACTTACCATATCCTGGGTTTGTGTTAGGCAATCTGCTAAATCAATAAGATTCACAAAAGAAGCAAACAAAGGTTTTGAGGCCATTAGATTTCCTGATCACCATGGGAACAAACAAGGGTACACAGTGTGGTTTCTTCCCTTCATCTATCTTCCTGAAGACTTGCTCCCCAAAGACCACTTGGCCTTCCAGATTCTTGTGCAGTGAGGCAACCGTTCATGGGCTCACACTCTCTGTTGGCAGAAATAAGACTCTGTTGGAGCCCGGATCAGGAGTGGGGGTCCTCAGTGGGTTCTTGGTGTGCAAGTCCTCATCACTGCACCAGGAGGCAGATAAGAGCCTCTCTTCAAACTCTGAAAGCTGTCAAGGTCTTTCCAGACCATGCCTTGGGTTGGCTGTTTGGAGGCCTTGGCTGCAGGGTCAGGGTAGCATCTGAGGGAACCCTTTGGATTGTTCTCTGCTAGAGTGAATGTGACAGTCCCTGTTGGTTAGGGTCAGCTGCCATGAGAGGATCCATGCTCTTTGGACAAGAGGCTGAGGCCAGAGGGTCTAGCCAGGCACTAAGAAATTGAGGTGTCTTTCCTGTCTTAAGTGCCAAGAGGTGACTAGCTCAGTTGAAAGCTAGAGGAAATTCCCTTGGGTATGATTGTTTATGACTCTTTTCTGTACTCTTTAAACCCTCACCCACCTCCCAGGCAATTCCGGGAGAGACTGAGTCACTTGAGACTCATGGTCTGCACTGGGCAGCCAAAGGCGATTCGGCCACCGAGTGTGATTCTGGCCTCATTCAGAAGTGGATGGTAAACAATGCCCTCTTTGACAAGGTTCCCATCACATGAGTGTCAGGAGATGGGGGCCAGTGATGTGGGGCTAGTGGGAAGACTGCCAGCTTTCTGGACTGGCAGGCCTGGGTGGCAGCATGGACCATAATAGCTCAAAAGACTCCCAGATGGAAACTTCTGGGCTTTGAAGACATCAAACAAATGAAGAACAGAATGACTGCTTCATGTCTTGTTAAGACAAGTGGACTGTGGCTTTATTGGGAACAGCTTTCTCAACCTGCTTATAAAAAAAAGTTTGGTGTAAGAACACTGGATTAGGAGTCAGGAATCTGTAATCATGGTCTCCTGGGGTTGTTCCTTTCTTGTAATTGTCCAGGGGACCTTGCTTGGGCATGATCAGTTTTATTTTCTCTTGTCTTACAGAGAACATGGTTAGAAGCTCTCGGTTGTCCCTCCTGGCTCTATACACTGATGCTCCAATTAGCAATAAAGCTTGAAGAATAATTTAGCCCCTTTCCTCCCCACTTCTAATCAGAATCATCTCAGTTAGGTTTATAAGTTGCAAATTTTCTATTATGGACATGAACTCAGCAGATCTGAGCACAGAAATAGTCCTGGTCTTTTCATAATAAATACTGTATAAAGATGAAAAATGTGGAGAGCTCACCAATGCTTTGGGCTGCCACTGCGGAAGAGATTTCTGTGGTTGGCTCCCAGGTGTTCCATCATGTTGGATGCCATCAGGCCAAAATGCCAGGCTCCAGGTGGATCAGCCTGGGGTCTTAATGTGGTCTGTCTAGGCCAGTAGTGGTGAGCCTATGGCACGTGTGCCACAGCAGGCACGCAAGACCCTCTCTGTCAGTGCAAGAGCCAAATGTATGAATTGCTTTTCTCAACTAAAATCTCAGTATTCAGGTTTAATGGCATTGTTGGCACTTGGTGATAAATAAGTGGGGTTTGGATTGCAATTTGGGCACCAAGTCTCTAAAAATTTCACCATCATTGGTCTAGACCTTTGAGTTTGGCATCTCAGGATGTTACAAAGACATCCTTCAGTATGGTGATCCAGCCCTGGGCCAACTCTTGATCCTAGAATCCTCTCCTCATTAGCTCTGCTTGTCCATGGGCAGAGCACTCAGGCTATAAAGGACAGGGAGCAGGAAGGTTGTAGCAGGGATGGGATTGAACTCTTTCAGTTCCTAAGGGCATCAAGGAAAGAGCAACAGGTTGGATCTGAGAGGCATGGCCAGCTCACTGTTGGGGAAACCCAATGGACACTGAGACTTCAGAACCTTCTCTCCTGGGAGAGGGTGGAAGTTCCATTAGTGAGGTTGTTTTCCATGGAAGCTTTGCCAAGCCCTTGAACAAAGGCCCTACCCTTTAAGCCTTATGATCCAGAATCAAGGGAACTCTGATTTGAAAATAATATTTAATATGCTCAAGTTCTTTTCTGTAGAGCTCTCTTTAATAATCACCTCTCCATACTTTAAAAATCACATGGAGAGCAAGTGGGCTTCCTGTAGTTTTAGAATCTGTCCCATGTAGAAGCTATGAGGTAACACTGTGATCAGACTGCCGAGTCAGAAACCTGCCTCTACCAGTCACTGTGCTTCCAACTTCTCAATGAATCAGTTAATGCATATATCAAATGGGGATAATAAAATATAATCGTGTATAGGATTTTCATGAGAATAAAATGAATTATTAGGTGGAAAACCTTGAAAACCTTGAATCTAGAATGCATACCATCTGGGCTTGCTGTTAATATGCCCATAATGAGTGAACTGTGGAAATTAGACAAGTCATGGAGTAGCAGGAACTGACCTTCCTCCTATCTTCATAATAAAGCAACTTCTCCTTTCAAGTGGTGTACTCTGAGAATAAATCAGTAGAAAAATACCTAATTTGTCTTATGCCTTCTAGAGAGATGACAGATAGGGACCAGGCATATCTGAATGTCTCGTGTTAGAAATACAGACTAATTCATTTGAGTCCGTGTAGAGAAGTGAGGTTTGGACAGGTGGCCCTCTCTCTTTGGCAAGTATGGCTGTGGGTTGTCTTTTGGTGGCCTGTTTCCTGTACTCTGTCAGGAAATCTGGCCTCAGATATGGCCTCCGATAGTATGAGAGCATGCCATTCCCATTCAGAGACGAGAGCTTCAAAGTTCAGACAGACAAAACCAGTCACAAAATGAAAATGGGCCTTGGAAATAATTGCTTTCAGGGAAAATAGAAAATATTCACAGGAGCTAAGCTTCAGCTTTAAGACATTTTCAGTGTCCTGTATAGAATTCTCAACACAGCTCTGCTGGTGACTCCAGAGCAATGTGAAGAGGGACCTGATGGGGAATCATTTTGGGCCCCATAAGTCTGTTTGTCCTGTGGGGGGTGGGAGGCAAGAAGAGAACATTCACTATTCACTCAGCATTTAATTCATTTCATTCATTCAGTGTTTGCCTATAAGGTGCAGCTGTATGAGGTACTGCAATATAATGGTGGGAAGGGAAGAGATACAGTCGCTGTGGTCCTAAAGCCCACTGTGAATTTCTAAGATTCCAGAATTTGGAATTTCCAATCTAATGAAACAAGACCTTGGAGAAAAATTCTTCACCCAGCTGAGCCACAGACTTTTTGAGAAACAAGTAAAACCTAGGGCATTGCCCCTCCAAACACCTGTCCATGCACAGAGTCTGCACAGTTTCATAACTTCGCGGCCCTTTTGAAGACCATCTCCTGGATTCCAGGTGGCAAACTTCTTTCTCCCAGCTCCCTTTCTATCCAGGGCTGTGAAATACCACTCTAAAGGCCTGGATGACATTGCTTGCATCTGAAAGTGGCCTCGCATAGTCCATGTCTTTGTTGAGCCCATTCCATCTCTTAGAGGAAGGGACGTGGGTCAGTGTATTTATTTTTGGAGAACAGAGGGCTCAATAGAAAATATTCTTTATATATTTCCAGTTGGAAATCTTTGTTTTAGAGATGCAACTGGCCTTTTAATACTTGCTTCTTGAGTCAGAATAGCTCCCAAGTACCCAAAGTCCCTGTTTCTAGGGACACCGCAGACATCCTAGGATCCCATCCTTCCTGCAGGAGTTTGCAGCAGGGCCCTCACCACTGCCATGGACACTAATGCCCTGTACAGAGGTGCTCTGTGGCCCCTGGCTACCCACACTTCACTCTTACTTTCATGTTTATTTTCATGTCAGCTATGCATTGGTGAAATAGAGAGGTTGGAAAGATGACCTGACTCAGAGCTAGGAGTAGCAGCGAGTGGTTAAGCCCAGGGAGACTTTATCATTATGACCTCAGTGAACGCGGCATGTTTCTTCATAGTTTCCACTTCCTGTGCTCTATATCTGCAAAGTGGGGAGAAAATATTACCCACCCCGAAGGGTTGTTTTAGGGATAAAATGAGTTAATACTTGTAAAGTGCTTGCAAGAGTGACTGGAATACGTAAGTACATAATAAGTATTAGCTACTATTACTGCTGTTGGTATCATTAATAGCCTCCAGGGTAATAATTTGGGTTTGCATAAATATTAGGGAAGCCTGTTGGAATGTCTCTATAAGTTGTCAGGGCTTAAATCATATGTGGCCTTGTGGCCTTGGTCTCTTTTAAGGCAAGAAGAACTTAGAGGAGAGGGACTCTGAACACTCATAGGATAGCAGACCTGAAAGGAAGTGTTTGGCACCGTATTTGCAATTCCTAAGTGCCCAGATGCCGTTAGGGTTAGGAGTTATATCTTTTGATAAGATGAAGGTAAATGTAAGCTGTGGGATTTTCACTTTGCCAATAGTTTATTTATTTAGCAGCCTTTTGCAGATACCTGCAATGTGTCAGGCCTGGCTTACGTCTCAAAGTCTAAGAATTTGAAGGTTGAGTTTATCTGTTTCATCCTGGCTCACCTGGGCCCATGCACACACACACTCACTGGTATGCACACATATCAACATACGTACACCATGCACGCACACACCATCTATAAAGTTATGTTGGCTGCTGCACATGGAACTCAAGGGATAGTTCTCAGAAGTCTCAGCCTGAATTGGTTTCCCTTATATTTGCATATTCTGCCTGCCAGATAGCAAGCTGGAATTGATTTTAATAAGAAAGAAACTGCTGTTCAGTTCCGAACCACTGTCCATACCTCAGACTTTATTTTTAATCTGGGGAGTGACAGCAACTCGCTGCACCAGGAGGAGATAGGTAGTTGGCCTCCCCTAGCATTCGGCTGGAGGCTCCCTTGGCAGCCTGTCCTCCAAAAAGTTGTCTGGGACACCTCATTTTTCTTTTGTGTGCTGGACAAGGAAAGGCCCCAGAAAGGCTGTCACTCAGAGGGACAGGTTCCCTTTGTGAGATTGCCCAACTGAGCCTGAAGCTGAAAATGTCAGCAAAAAACAAATAGCATTTCAAAAGGGCCTTGTGCATTTCCTTCCTCTCGATTTGCATTGCCTCATCAGCCAGGTGTTGTATGAGCGACTTTGGAGGACCTGTTAGACCTGATAAAGAAGTCACTGCACAAAAACATGTTTTCTCCATTTCACCTCACTCTGACATTTGGGTTTTGTTGCCTTGCTTTTATTTTTTTAGCACTCACTTGCTAATGACACAAACAGAACAAAAGGAAAATGATTGTCTTTTCAAGCTTCACTTCTTATTTCTTCTTTTGTAATTTTCAGAATGAAGGTAGATAATACAGAATTTTATTTGTTCTCTTTCTAGTTTTGCATTTGTCAGACACTGATTTCTAGTGTTTGGAACCTACTTCCTGCCCTAGAAGCAGAAAGATGACAGCTGCAGTATAATAACCCTATCTTTGTCCTCATGAAGTAGTTGTTTAGCTGGGCCTCTCCTCTTTCTGCAGGTGCTCTAGGGACATGAAGGGATCTCTGGGTATGTAACAAGGTGGCTCAAAGCAGATCTGAAGAGATCTGAGGTAGATTTCTAGCTCTCCCATTTAATAAGTGGCTGACTTTGAGAAGTTGTTCATTTTTGGAAGTTCAGTTTCTTTACCTTTAAATAATGTGTATATGTCTAAAACTCATACCTCAGGGTTCTGGTGAAGATGATACCCACAGAACTACAAAGGGGCTGGGCACCTGGGACATTGCAGTAAGGAGGGATCGCCTCTCGGCCATCAGCTCTGGCATGTAAGACAAAGAAATGGGGTTTAGAAGGAGCTTATAGTTCTAGACAGAAATACTTATTTGGGCTGCTTCTCTGAGCCTCGATTTTCCTGTTGGTATGTAAGCAGCATTTTCCCAAGCTCATTCTAGACTTACACAAGGTGAAATCTGGGCTCTAGGTCAAAGCCAGTTCTGTCTGATTCTAGCCCTGGCCTTTAACTAACATGGAATGATGCCTGCACCTGGGCCATGGTCCAGAGACAACATTAGCAGGGCTTCCAGAGAAAGGCTGTCACTGAGGACCAGGGAAGTGCTCAGGAGGAATCCAGCATTACAGGGCAGTGTTAGTACCTTAACTTTCCCAGGTAGAGTTTACTTAAATGCACACTGGGGATCATAGAGTCCTGAAAGAATAACGAGTTTTGAGTTTTCAGTTAAGGTCTTTGAAGTCTTTTGGAATTGTTACACACAGGATCAAATAGAATAGAATGATTTTCATGCTCCTGATAGAGATTTTAGATTAATGTCTACAAAGCTCACAAAACTCTTTGCATTAAATAATCATTTACCCAGTTGATACCAGTCACATTTCATTTTCAGTGCCATTAACACTTGAGAGCAAAGAGCAGGCTTTGGGAGTATTGATTAGAAGTATGTTTTGGAGAAAATTTCAGTGGGCCATTCATTCATTCAACCGGTATTTGATGAACACAGCACCAACTCTTGGTCAGCCACTGCTATAGGTGTTAGAGTATAGTTGCAAGCAAGTGAACGACCTATACCTTCTCAGAGCTGTTCTTCCAAGGAGAGGACACTGACACACACATAACCAATGCACACATAGATGAGAATGTTATTGTGAAGCAAGAGTCAGGTGAGGGGAGAGAGAGGCTGGGGCTGCACAGGAGTGTGCAGGGAAGGACTTGGAGGTAAGGAGTTGCAGAGTTGAAATTCTGAAGACAACCGTGAACCACCCACGTGACTCTCTGAGCATGGAACATTCCATATAGAGGGGAGGGCAGCTGTGTGTCCTGGGAGGGAGGGGAAGGAGCTCAGTTAGAGTGCCTGAGGGAATGGAAGGAAAGCTTTGTGCTCAGAGCCCAGCAAGCTACTTAGAGGCTGGAGTGGGAAACCAGAGCCAGCTTGCAGTGGTCTTGACCATGATAAGCAAATTTATTCCGGGTGCAGTTAGAAGCCGTGGAAGGTCATAAGAGGAAGCAATATCACTTGATTGTGGAAAAATGCTTATAATGAAAGATTAAATGGAAAAGGACTTCCAAATATAGAACTGTGTATTTAGTACTATTTACACTATGCAAGTGTATGTGTGTGTGTGTTATGTAAAATGTGTGTGTATTCAGTAAACAAACTGGAGGAAGATGCAGCAAATGCTGTAGTTCTCTTGATGGCGGTGGGCTTGTTTTCCTTCTTTACTTCCCTGCATTTTATAGTTTTCCATTAGTTTCTGTTACTTTAAATTGTATGCTTTTTGAAAGCATTGTGTAGCAGGCAGTGGAGAGAATGTAAGACTCACAGTACTTTAGCATATCTTATCTTAAATTTGAGTTTAAAGCAATGTTGTTTTGAATGCCAGAGTGCATGTTGAAGGCTCTGGCCAGTGGTTTATTTGGTTTTTTAATGAGCCTTCTCAAAAAGGAACTTCTTCAGTACCCATCTATTTTTTGTGCTGATTGTTTATGCAAATGATTCTGACATTTCTGTTTCATCCCATAGATCTGAACATCACATGCCGCTATGCAGGTGTATTCCACGTGGAGAAAAATGGACGCTACAGCATCTCTCGGACGGAGGCAGCCGACCTCTGCAAGGCTTTCAACACCACCCTGCCCACCATGGCCCAGATGGAGCTGGCACTCAGCAAGGGCTTTGAGACCTGCAGGTGAGAGACCATCAAGCAGCCCCACTGGGGAAAGCCAAGGGCCTGGGTGCAGGGCGCATGGCTTTGGACTAGGAAGCCTCTTCCCTGAAAGCTGCATAGATTATTGCCTAAAGAGCCAGCCCCACCTATTAATTTGGCCAAATCAATGTGGAACCAGTATGACAGCTGGAATTTAAAGCCGGCTAAAGATACCTTTGTGAATCATAGAGAGGGAGGCTAGAGGAAGCCATTAAGGGTCATGTCGGTCGGAATCCTCTTGTCTAATGTGCTTCCACAGCGTTCTCCCAGCTTTGAAGATGCACGCAATATCATGGTTGGAACCACAAGAAAAACCTAAAGCAAATAACAGTGTTTAAAGTAAATATGTGGCTGGTAGAGTCTTGGCCCTGCCGACTTGGCTCAAAGCAGACTTTTTAAACATCCCTCTTTTCTCTTTCTCCTCTGTGTTGCTCTGGTTTGAGGAAGTACATACAAGCGAGTGAAAGTATTTAGATAGATGAAGATACATTATTGTTACGATCTCTGAGAGGGCTCCTACTAAGTACCTCAGTGCTCTGGAGAGCGTCCCTCAGACCATTTTGCTCCAGGAGCTCACAACAGGCTGACGCCTTATTTTTCTGATTCCTGTGGCATGTGGTCCATGCAGAACAAGCCGTGGTGGCAAGCACAGAGACATGTTTGGTTTGGTTTGGTTTGATTTCATTAGAAGGGGTCTGGATGATCTCAGTAATTGCTCTAAGGTTCCCCACCCCATCCTGCTGCTTAGGTAGCACACAGTTCCCCTCTGTCTTCAGTGCCCCCACCCCAGTGCTTTTGGAAAGTCAAGCTGCAGCTCTCTCTACTGAAACTATTCAGTGTAAGTTCAGCGCATCCATCCCCTGTTCTTAATTACAGCATTAGTCACCTACTTCAGGAGTGGTAGCCAGGACTCTTTTCCTAAAAGAGAAGAGGAGAATCTTTAGTATAAAATTACTGTAATGTGATAGCTGCTAGCCACATTTGGCAATTTATACTTGAATTAATTATAATTAAATAACATGAAAACTTCAGTGGCACTAGCTATATTTTAAGCACTCAATTAGCCTCAAATGGACAGAGACTACTGTGTTGAATGACATATATATATATAAATTATATATATATAATTTTCATCATTGAAGACATTCTCTTGGAGATCAGAAGGAGGTAAGAGGAGCAGAGGAGAAGAGACTACTCTGGTAGCTACTGAACCTGAGATGTCGGCAGCAATGAAGGAAGATCAATTAGCAAATGCATTTATTCTATTGCTAAGGCTGATTATTTAAATCTGGTCTGGACTAGGCCACTGGGCTAAGAAAGGGGATTTGGTAAGCTGAATTCTGATAGTGAAATAAAATACAGGCGAGGCACACTGGGTGAAATATACAGATGTGCTGAGAACTAGGGAGCTCTTATTCTTGCCAGGGGCAATCGTGGAGCAGCGAGATGGTGGGTGTCCAGCTGCTCCCTTAGCTTAATCCTTACACTGCCTTGTGGGTGGATATCACTACCCTACTTCATAGGTAAACTCTGCAACGTGTCCTGTAACTCACAGACTGCACAGGGAAGAGTCGGGATTGCATCCTCCTTAGACTGAGCCCAGGAGAAGATTTTAAAGACCAAGCCCTACCCAGGCTTTGAGGGCAAAAGGGGAGGGAAATATGTTGTATGGATTTGCTGAATATTTCCACCCCCTGCAAATAATAACCTACTTATGCCACATCCACACATACATTTTAATATCCCCAGTTTATGTCAGTGTATTTCCACGGGCAACAGGCAACATGGTATAGCGAAAATTTGTAAGTCATAACTTACAAAGGGACTGTGTTAGATCCTAGAGAGTCGGTATTATGCGTATTTGTCAACATGATGTGATGGGGGAGTAGGTTCACTGTGGAGTACTGTTTAGAAAAAAACAGAAAGGAAACACTGTGCCAAAGAAGTCTATCATTTCACCTATAACTGGCATTAAGTGTTGTGAAACTCATTTCCATACTTTCACTTGGGTAGCCAAGAATCAGATGCCTGCACAGGACAAATGGCAACCTCATAGAAAAGGGTGAAGCCTCAGCAGCTGCTACTTTTTGACCTGCCCCAGCCTGATTAGTAGCAACTCTCATACATGAAAACTTATTAACATTTAATTGTACCCCTCCCCCTATTGAGTGAAGGAGACTTTGGGAAAACCAGTTGGACGGTGCAGGTAGGAATTAGTCATGCGAGCTACTGTTGCAACATAATGAGTTCTAGGTGCTTAGAAATATCCAACTCATACATCTTTCTCTGGGTCTTACAGGGCGATGCACTCTGGGCGGTTGCCTCTGGCAGGAAGGATTAAAAGGATCTATACAGTTCATTTTAGCCAGCATTGCAATTTCAAAAACCAGCTGAATTTAACTCTTCCCTTCCTGTCCTCCTAATGTTACCACCTCCTCCCTTGCAAATGGTATTTTCTCAGTCCACCTTTCAACTTTTGAGTCAGGTTATATTTGGAAAAAAATGTGTTATAAGTGAACATGTGGCCACCAGGGTGCTACTAAAAGCAGCTGGACTCAGTACCTTGTGTCTGAAAGGAACTCCAGCTGTCACATGCCTCCAGAAACATCTGTATAGGGAGCCAGGGAGTAAATGTTTTACCAGCTTTGCTGCTTCTGCAGTGTTACTGAGCGGAACAAGCCATTGCCAACTACTCACTGAATTCCAATGATTCTTATTTTAATGATGGTCAGTTTAGTTCCACTGGCAATAGAATTATGCTTGGGATGCTCATGAGGCAAAACATGGTGGTGTTTGGCACATGAACAAGGCTTTGTGTTTGGGATAATGGAGTGTGGTGTGGAAAGGTGAGGCGAGGAATAAAAAGTGGTGGATGGGAAATGAGGCAGGTCTGAAATTTGTGGGCTGAAATGAAGAACCACCTCTTCTCATGGTAGGGAAGTGGGCCATGTTGTGTCTTGTCTGGAAAAGATAAAGTTCCTTGAGTGCCAGAAGGAAACTCACACTGTATTCTCTCTTCTGTAACTTGGGGCTTTCTTCTGCTTGTTTAAGCCAACTCAATGCCGCTGAGCACCAGTTATATTTGACACTAATTTTTTTTCATGAATTTTCTTTCTTTAAAAAACAAAGCAAAAGCTGTTCATGAGTCTGTAAATAAAATCACATTATCTCTATCTCCCTTGTTGATCTCTTTCACTCTCCTGTGTTGTTATCAGTGGATTTCCTGTAACCCAGCTGTTGAAACTTCCAGCATCCCTAGGGATGAATGGAGTGAAGCAATGCATTGCATTAGATGTCACTTGACGGGATCTTAGGAAGTTTCTGCCGCAGCCTTGCAGGTTGCTAACCTCTCATTTCTTCGTGGCAGGTACGGGTTCATAGAAGGGCATGTGGTGATCCCCCGGATCAACCCCAACGCCATCTGTGCAGCCAACAACACAGGGGTATACATCCTCCCCTCCAACACCTCCCACTACGACACGTACTGCTTCAACGCATCAGGTTGGTTCTAAGTGCACTGTTTTTATGTTATCTTTGGTGGTGTGGCTGGATGGTAGCAGCTCAATCATGGCTTAGGTGGAGATGCACAGAGCCTCCATTCATATAACAAAGGCTCTCTGACTCTCTGTACAACAGAGACAAGATTCCTGTCTCCATGGAGCCCATTGGGAGAACAATCAATAAACAAATAAATATTACATACCTTACATGAAGTCAAAGAGTGCTATTGAAAAAAAGCAACATATGAAGATATAAAGTGCTAGGAATTTTTTTCAGAGAAGGTGGCCAGGGAAAATACCCCCTCAAGAAATACATTTAGGGGAGCCCAGGTCATAAAGAAGGAGTGAAGTTATTGACAGAAGGGGCAGCCAGTGCAAAGCCAGCTTTCAGTAGTGTCCTCTCCTGTTCCAGGGAGGCCAGGGTGGCTGAAGTCCAGTGATCAGAGGGCTAAGTGTCCGGAAAGGGAGAACTAAGTCAGAAGGTAGATCACGTAGGACAGTCCATTCTCAGTATGATGGGAAATCATTGCAGGCTTTGTCTAAGGGAGTGACATGAATCTTGTGAGAGTTTGGGGATGCAAGCCGAAAGACTTAGCTGAGAGTATCTGTTTCATGTTGAAGACTAGGAAAGATATACAATAGACAGGAAGGCCAGCCCTTCCTGAGTGTCCTTTACCACACTTGAGACAACTAAAGGAAGAGAAAGTTAAGAGAAGATTTAGATGCTGGGCTGTTAGCCAGCTTAATTCTCCATCTATGAAACTTTGTTCTAATCAGTGGCACAAAAATTCATGCTTATGAGTCTAATTCAAGCCCCAGAAAAATCAAAGAATTTTGTGCATCATGAAATCTTCAGGATCCTTTGCAGTCCAAACCATCATTGTCCAATTTTTGAATGCCAACAATCAAAAGTCACCTTTTCGGACTGAGCCTTCAAGTTCCCCCTGAAAGGGAAAGGCGAAGCCTTGAGGTGAACTGGACACATCTTCCTGGAGTTTCAGTCTCCCTTAATGATGGGAAGGGGACATTAAGTTAGCTGAAAAGTAACTTAGGAGATTATCTACATAACAAATATAGATTTATGTACACTGATAGAATATAAAATCTGAGTGGATTTTTAAGCTACAGAAGGAGCATCAAAGACCTTGTGAGGTTACATTAGTGTTGAGACTGCATCACTTACTGAGTGTTGCATGAACAGTAAGGTTCAGAGTGGTAATTCAGAGAGGAAATTGAGAGTTTAAGAGAAAAAGAAAGTTACCAGGGCTGGATAATTGAAGTGGAGTATGTTGTGCCAGTAAATTTTGCCAAATATATATATATATATATAGTTCACTAAACCTATAAAGACACACAAACCAAAGAAAATTGCAGAATGTTTTCTCCTCCTTGTTGTATGAACAAAAATAAAAAATGATGAAAAATTTGATCAAAAGGGAGAAAGTCAAATTGAGGTCAGACACTGCATGTTCCATACCAAAAATGCCCATTCTAACGATGTTATAGTCAGCAAAACCACATAGAGTTAAGCGGGAACTAGACACAGAGTGACATGGGATCTGGCCTGCTCCATCTTGGCACACAAGGTCACAGATGAAGGGACTGGTTTAGTGGCAGGGGCCTGGCACGAGCCACACACCTTCAGAGTCTCTAGATACTGCTCGTTGCTTCTCCTACTGGATCTTGTCCAGGGAAAGTATGTAATAAATGATGTAGTTGTGTTCCCACATTGTCTTGCCTTGTTTCACAAGTTGGTATCACTTTGAGTTAAAGTTTTGCGAGCTTTAATTCCAAAAAGCAAAAGCTAATGCTGTTTTATGGCCTGGAACTAAAGCCTGCTAGGCAGGCAACTACTATGGCTTTTTTCTACACCCTGACCCCAGGGCAGGGGTCAATAGCACTGATTAACTTTCTTCTTCATAGAAAAAGAGAACAATAACAGGTATAATTCTTACTCAAATGGCTACATGAAAATAGGAAAGTTAGAAGTACTGTTTTTCTTTTTCTGTCTTTTCCAAATTGATTCAATGTTGACAGGCTTCTTTTGTAAGTTTTCTTTAAGTTTAAAGAGAATATTTATTGGTCAGCTATAATAGTGTACTAGGCACAGAAGGTGTAAGAAAGAACCAGAGGTTGTATTTTTTGCCTTAAAGGAATTAACACTCTTGTTGAAGCAATGAGACACAAAATAAAGAAACTAGAGAAGGGGTAAAAGTGGCCAAAGCTAAATAAATGTTGAAATATCTTGGTTTGGAGTCAGTGTGAGGCATTAAGTAAGCTGAAGATCTTGATAACGTCTTGCTCCATGCAAGGGATCCCATTGGAAAGATCCTAGCGGCTAACTTAGCTTGAGTACTACAAACACATGATGAAGCCCCAGTGCTGGGATTTCCTGTAAACTGGCCACAGAAAACAATGCCAACTGGCTTTTAGTAGATAGCTTTGTGCACTTAAAATCTTAATGGTATTTTTGTGTCTTACAAATTAAAAAATCAGGCAACCCCTGCAAAGGCTTTGTTATTTTTACTGCCTCATCTTTCAGTAGTGAAGGCATAACATGAGCCTGAAGACTTCTGTGGGAAGGCGTAAAAAATTAGTTCAAGGTCATTGATCAGTGGTGAGCCTGAATAATCAGTGCTTCTCTTTTTTTTTGTTTTTGGTACTGGGGATTGAACTTGGGACATTGTGCTTGCAAGGCAGGTGGCGGAACCACTGAGCTAAATCCCCAGCCCAATCAATGCTTCTTTTGGCCATTTTGGTGCAGTGGAACCAAGGTTTCTGAGAATGTAGCCCACCAGGAAACCCACCTTAGCATCTCTAACCAGTCCCTTGGCTCGGGGTCACCTCAGCAGGCTAAATCTCCCAGTAATGCAGTACTCATTAAATAGAATGAAAAACTGTCTAATGAGGCCTTAGGACCTGATGTGGGAGCATGAATGTATTCATTGCACATTTGGGTCACCATTTATCTTGGTATACTTGCCAGATTTGATGTTCTTCATAAAAGTTTAGATGAAATGGAGCATGAAGTAGGGGAGGGGGGGTCCATGTGAACACAGACTGTTATCATTCACAAAACTGTCTTATTCTTAATGTTTTTGACATGCCCCATCCCATTATAACTTATCTCCTGGAAATTCTCAATATGTTACTGTTACCTGTGGTTGTGACTGAATTTTTGGGAGGGTGTGGCTTCCCTGGCATCAAGAAGTCATAATTTAAGCCCCATTTTTGAGTAAGTGCAACATATAAACATGAGAAGCATCTCATAGGCCAAGCTGTTCTCTGCCATCCTCAAGACAACTGGGGCAGATACCAGTTGGCAATATGCCCTTAATTTTCAAATCAGACAGTATTGGAGTAAAAAAAAATTTTTTTGAAAGCTATAAAGAACTATAGTACTATTAATTATTTTCTCCATAACTTTGTGAATTCCTCAGAAATAGGGGCAGAAATGTGTTTATGTCTTTTATTCCTAAAGGGCCTGACACACATGCATTGCATAAATGCTTTAAAAGAATCAAGAAGCATCCATATCTGTAACTTCCTTCAGTTGTGGCATTCTGTTCAAGGTTTATCTGCATGCTTTTTGACTTCTGTATATTTGTATACCATTTAGGGAAGTCTTAAGTATCGTAAGTATGCTTACTGAGAGAATTGATCCTTGGGAAATTATATTGATACATTTTTACTTTGTCATTCATTCAACAAATATTTATTAGGTCACACATAAATGTTCTGAACAAGATAAGATAAGGTTACTACTCATCTTGTGGAGCTTATAAATTTATACTGGGGGTGGTAGAGGGAAGCGGGATTTGGGAGACACACCATGAACAGTCATCACATGAACTGAGCAAGATAATGTTAGGCAGTGGTGCACATGAAGAAGACATGAAAGCAAGATGACATGTGATGGTGACAGGTGTGGGGGAAATGACACAATGGCCAGTTTAGATTGCATGATGAGAAATGGCTTCACCAAGGAGGTGACCTTCCCTTATGAAGAATCTCTCCCTGATAAATCCTTTAAATCAGATTTTATAAAAATAGATCTTTCTTAAACCTACTTTTTCCTAGTTTAATAGTTCCTTTCACTATGAGGTCAAAGAAACGCTGGAGTAAAAGACATCTCCTTCCTTAAATGTAGGAAAGATATTCCTAAGTATTAGGAAGCAACCAACACCTGTTTTGTCCAACTTGTGTTTTTGTCCAATGTTATCCAGCAGTTTATGGCAGAACTTTTAGAATACTTGTAATCACAACCTTCCTATGACAGGACCCTACCTGACTGTCTCTGTCCCTTTGTCCTTCTGTCCCTCCATGCATGTGCCCATCCATCCCTTTTTTTCTTTGCCAAAAAGCAACTCTAGAGGAGAGCAACTTAACAAATAAATTGCCATTTTATGTTTAAACACACACACACACACACACACACACACACACATACACAATAAAAGCTGTATTGAACAAATGAATCCAACCTTCTATCAGAGCAAAACCTGTTTAAAGCTCTGAATGCTTTAGAGCTCACCACAAGGTCTAGCTACTGAATGCAGCATTTGGGTAGGGATGAATGCTGGATTAAACTCCTCTGCAGTAGGTTGGTAGAACCACAGGAATGGCACACAGGTGGGACTTTCAGAGTTTATTTTCCAAGAGTTCCAAACAGTACTGCTCAGAAGGCTACCAGCAACACCTGTAGGTGATCAGACAGTGCAAGGTACAGCTGAAAATCCTGAAGAAAAGATTGGGAGTAGAAGGTAATGGAAAACAAAGGAAAAAGAAGCCAGAAGGGCCCATTGTGAGCTATGCCAAGACAGTTGTCTCAGGAAATATCTTAGGGGCCTGTGCAGAGATTGCCAACCTCAGCTATGTGTTGTGAAGCAGTATGCACTTAGAGAGATCATTACATTAATAAAATAATATACTAAAAAATGGACTAATGATTAATTGGTTTTAAATATTTGAATCAAATGCCTCGATTGTTATTTTAATTTTCAGATTGTCATGCTATTTGCGCTGATAGTGTCTATCATGGTTTCGCATCGTTTCTGTTGGTATCTGGAATGAAAAATGATTTTTCATGATAATTCATACATTTCTTTATTAAAAAATTTTTTTACAATGAATGATCCAATGTTACTTTTACATCAAGAATTTAAATAATCCTAACTCTTCTTCATTACAGAAGGACCCATAATCTATTTTATTAATAATTGAACTCCCAAACTTCCACAGTTTCAGATACAAAATACATATGTTAATAAATGAAATTATTGGGGTTCGGGTTTCCAGGAGCTTATACAGTTAAACAAAAAATGGAAAATGTGTCCTGAAGAGCAATGAAACTCCTAGTAGACTTACCAAGTTTCAGGAAAAGAAAATTATTTGTGATAAGTTATAATAAAAGTCCATGCTAACTGCCTTACAGAAATGGGGATAGAGTTAACTCACATAGGGTTAGGGTTTTAATTTTGTTCCCCTTGCCCCACAGCTCCTCTCGATGAAGAAGATTGTACATCAGTCACAGACCTGCCCAATTCCTTTGAAGGACAAGTTACCATAAGTAAGTATCTCTTCTCATCTTGATCAAGTTTTCCCACTCTTGGGAAAAGCATCGGTGTGTTTTCTTTTTGTTGTTGTTGTTGATACGGTGGTTACTTTAATAACACTGTGTCCGGCACAGAAAACCAGGTGTTGATGGTTCCATTTATATAACATTTCTAGAAAACTAAAACCCTAAAACACTCACACCTGTACACTTGAAATGAGTGAATTTCTAATTTGCAGATTATACTGGAAGCCATTTTTTATTTTTTTATTTTATTAAATTCTTTTATTGGTACATTGTAGGTATACACCACAATTACATTTCTCATTGGGAATTGTACCTTTACATGATGCATCTTGGTTCTTATTTTTTCCCCATTCCTAGCCCTGAAGGGTGGAGGGGGTGAAGGGAGGTGTGTTTTCTATAGTTTATATCTGAATAAAATGTTACTCATTTCCCTAAGGCTAGGGAAGGTTGACTATGATTCAGTGTTCCTTCTCCTTTTTCTATGTTGGCTTGAAACTGCCCTCTGCTTTTCTTTGATTCTTTGTTCCTCAAACTTAATCGTTTGAAAACTACTTTCCCATATTTTGGGCATAGCTGTGTACTACCTAGCACTATCACTTACTAGCTATATTTTGTCTTAATTGATCTATTCTCTTCTACTTAAAATAATTTATTTTGAAAAAGAAACTGCAAACAGGAAACCAACATTAGTTTTCCTAACCAGAAGTTACCCTTAAAATCAACTTAAATGTAAGAAAGAGTAAATACTGTTTTTCACTTGTAGTTGCTGAAGGCTGTGAGTCTAAGCTGTACTTTTTCTTCTAGAAAGTTAGTAGTGTCAGGGGTGGGGGCATTCTGGCTCCAAATGGGATTTGTTTTGTTTGCTATTACTGAATATTGAAAGATATCTGATGTGGAATTCAATAGCTCCCTCAAATCATCTTGGTTATCTGCAGAAGTATGAGATGGTAGTTTAGAAAACAGAAAATATCAACTAGGTCAGCCTGTTAATCCTGACCGTTTGCCTCTAATCATCATTTTGTTGGGCAGTAGCATAGTATTGAGGGGTCTGATTTCTGCATCCTCACAACCATACCCCAGCAAGATGGATGGATGTGGAGGTAATAGCAGTAAGGGCGTGAGAATTTTCCCAGACCACATGAATCCAGCCTCCCACTGTCAGGGAAGGAATTGTCCTTGCTCTGTGTCTTGCCATAGAAAGAGGAAGCTTCCGTTTCTATATTGGCTACCATGTGAAATGTGATGTACTAGTTGGGATTGTTTTGAAATCTTATTTCCTCACCACTTGTGTGATTATGAGTCTTGATCACACTGACTTTTAGAGGCATGACTTACTTTTGCTGAGCTTCAGTTTTCTCATATGCAAAATGGCACAGCATGTAAGAATTGTTGTGAAACTTAAGAAATAGTATGCCTGGCCCATAGTAGATGTTCAGTTAATGCCAAATTTCCTTGGTTCCCATAGATCTCTTTTAAAGGTCAGATTTAAGTCTGGTCAATGCTGTGATTTGAATATGTCCCCTAAAAATTTTTATGTCATATGTTTATGGATTTGAGTTGAGGCTTTGGGGCAGTAATTAAGATTAGATGGAATCAAGAGCCTCCATGATCCATTAGTAGCCTTATTAGAAGAGAGAGACCTGAGCTAACACACTTGCTGTGTCGTGTAACATGTCATGTGCTCTGCATATTATGAAATATCAAGAAGACCCTACCAGGTGCCAGAACCCTTCTCTTAGACTTTCTAGCCTAGCCTCCAGAGCTGTGAGCCAGGTAAACTTCTACTCTACACAGATGATCTGGTCTCAGGTATTTTTTGTTATAGCAACAGAAAATGGACTAAGATAGTCAGTCATGTTTCTATTTTAGATGTTCATCTGAAGAGATTATCAAGGTGTTGGTACTTGGGATTTTTAGTTGTGCTATACTACTAGTTCCATTTGAGCAAGCTTGGTAGGTGGGCAAAAAGAATCTCTAGTTTTGCCAGTGTAATTCAGCAGAAAATCATTTAAGCTATATGCACACATATAGTGAATGGCCCCAATTTGAAGGCAACAAATACTTTCAGGCAAGAGCAATGACTCAATTCATTTGTACTTTTTCTATTCTGGTCCATTCTAGTCACTTGCCTGTTTAAACCAAAGGTGTTGATCTTTATACACATCTGTGTTTACCAATCTTAAGGTTAAATTTTAGAGTATGGCAGAGGCTCTGTCAATATTTAGGCACCAATTTCCCAGCCAATGGGGGTTTGCTTAGCCAAAATTTGTTCCCAAGAAAGAAAATCTCTTTCCTCATGGATTAGAGATGTATTTTCCTTGTGTAGTTTATTAGTCTGCTATTTCAAATCCTTTATAGAAATGGACAAAATTAATAACAACAAATTTTACATATATTTCAGAAAGTAGAATCAGGATGACCAGGTGGGAGAATTATTATTTATTGAGCATCTGTTTATTTTGAATACTGTGCTGAACACTTTACTTGCCATATATCACATAAGCCCCATAACAACTTCATCCAGAAAGTAATATTATCCTTGCTTTACAAATGAGCAACTGAAGCTCACTAGGTTACCTGGTCTAGAGCTACCTGGAACTTAAATTCAAATGTGGGGGCTCCCCAGTACTTCATCTTTTGACTTCTAATTTCTAGGGTTTGAGGGGTGTCTTAAGTTACTTTCTCATTGCTGAAACATATACCCAACATCCACATGTTAATGGAGGAAAAGTTCATTTCAGTTCACAGTGTGTAGAGGTTTCAGTCCTTAGTTGGCTGGCTCCAAAGCAAGGGGCACAGCAGAGGAGAAACAACTCATGGTGTGGCAGGCATAAGGCAACAAGCAGCAAGCAGCAACAGCAAAGCCTTCCTTTCCCTTTTTATTCCATCCATGCTACAAGCCTTTTGGGTGGTGCCACTCTAACACAGGATGGGGTTTCCCATTATCCACACCCAGAAATATAATAAACCAATTAGTAGACTAATTCAGTATCACACACCCATAACCCCAGTATCACATCCTTAATCCACATTCAGACCCTAGATACAGCCACCTCCAAAAAGCCCTTCCTAGATGCACATGTAGCTTTGAGGGGGATATCTAGATACAAGCCATAACATGAGGGTAGAGGAGGGTCCTCTTTCTTCTTACATCAGCCACAGTATCTCACCACTAGGTAAATATGTAGTCTTCTTAATAAAAAGAATATAGCTTCAAAGTCACTATTTTGTATGCCATCCCATAGACTTCCCTATACTCAAAAACCATCAGCTGGAAAGTTCTGAAAATGTCTTTTCTTTCCCCCAAGGCATTGTCAATCGTGATGGCACCCGCTACACCAAGAAAGGAGAATACAGAACAAACCCAGAAGACATCAACCCCATCAACCCTTTGGATGAGGATGTGAGCAGTGGATCCTCCAGTGAAAGGAGCACTTTGGGAGGTTACAGCATCTTCCATACCCACCTTCCAACCACACACCCAACCTCTGATCTGGCGAACACCGGAGTCTATGGGAGTACCAGTAAGGAGTCTGAATCAGTGTCCTTTCTGATAGCAATTCTTTGGCAAAATATCTGTGATCTCCCTACATTATATGCACTCAAGAGTTGATTTTCTCTTGTCTCTAGACATCTAGACATGTGACATCATTTGGGGAGGTGGATTACTGTGTTTATCAGTGTGTTGTGTGTATTGACTAGTGTGGCCTACAATCTTTGTCCTCCATCTACAACTCTTGTTTTCTCACATTGGGATAAGATATGCCATACTGGAAGGTCTTTGTTTTGTTTTTTGTTTGTTTGTTTTTTAAAGAACCCATTTCCCTTTATTTTCTTATCCCTGGGAATATGGTGACACCTCAGACTTGATACAGGAACAATTTCTACTTTTGCTAATGTCTTTCTTCCACCATGGGTAACAGTGTTTTCAAAAACAGTGTTGGGATCATAGAGTATGCGTACTTTCCTGTAGGGTCTTTTTTATAGCTAATTTTGTATTTTCATGCTTTAATCTGGTTTACACTCAAGTTATTGATTGCATAATATTTTGTCATATTCATCAATGATGATTCACTAAACAATTCGTTTGCTTTGGGTCCAAGGGAAGTGCATTGAAGCAGTTTTCTGATCAGATCTATTAGCTTCAGAATTCTATACTCCAGTCTGCTGGGCAAGGTCCTTGATGCTTATCTGGTGTATGGGAACTGCAAGAATGGAACCATGTGAATGCTGCGTTAGGTGGCTTTGGGTTCATGCATCTAGGCTGCAGTTCCATCAGAATGGAAAGTGCTTACATCTCCCTCTCATCTCTTTCTTCACTTACCTCTCTGCATTTTCTTATGGTTTGTTTTAAAATAGGTTTCCAGATTGGCTGTGCTCTTTCTGTGGAGGATTCTTCAAACACAACTATGGCATCTGTATTTTGAGCAAATTTCTTAGTATGGTGTGGATATTCCCTTCTCCCGGCTTTGGCTCCTAAGGGGTGAAACTCTGGCCTCCAGACAGTGTGCCACAAATTGGTTTGTGAATACTTGAGGTGGGGCCCCTTCTCTCCCTTGTCACCCAGAAGCCAGGGAAACCTTCTCAGGACTCTGACTGAATCTTAGGTGACTTGCCAAATAGTGTTTTAAATTTGTTAGTGGCTTTCAGGAGGGTTAATATGAATAGGTTTGAGGTTCTGGTCATTCCTGAAAAATTCCTTGAAGCACTTCAAAAAGCAGATCTACCCCAACTGCCCATGCATTCCAGGCTGTGGCTCTCGAGATGGCAACACCTCAGGAGGGGTTTCTGTCAGCCAAGCAGGCTGTGCTGCTGGCTGCTCCCTGTTTCTTGGGTTGCCAGCCTTTTTTGTTTTCTTCAGCACAAGATATTGGTCCCAGGGGTCTTTGCACTAAGCTCCATTTCCAGCCCATTTTTGATTTTTTATTTTGAGACAAGGTCACACTAAGTCACTAAATTGCCCAGGCTTGGCTCGAACTCACAATCCTCCTGCCTCAGCCTCTAAGAGTGCTGGGATCACAGGTGTCTGCCACCATATCTCGTTTGCCTGCCTTTTTAACCTAACCATGTTGAAGACGCTTCTCATTACAGTACACAATTTTGTCAGATGTTGGAAAACACAGTAATTAATGATCTCTGTAGGATACAGAACAGGTATAACCTGTTCCCATTTCCTACCAAGGAAGAAAATCCTATCACAATGTGTCTTGTAGGAATTAGATGAAGTTAACATTCATGCTGCAGATAGCCTATATAAAAGCAGTGAGTGTCTCAAAAGAACAAAGAAAGTAATATTGAAGAGAAGTCAGGATGAGTGAGGGGTTTTTATTCAGTCAGCCAATATTTGTAGTTTTCTCTGTGTCAGATATTCTAGTAGTTACCGAGGTTCAGAGGGGTGAGCATATCCACAGATAAGACATCCTAGTTTAGTAATCAAAGAAAAGGAGTGTGCGAGACTTAACTAAAATATAGCTCAGGATTTGAGTTGAGCAAAGAATTTTACTTTCCTCCTTACAGAGAACTCTTAGCTAAGTTTCTTTTAACAGTTATAGTTAATGAAGAAAGAGACTTAATTTGCCCAGGGTGAGTCAGGGTTACTTCAAGAGTAATTGAAGTGCTTTAGGATTCAGTAAGGCAGCTCCAGAAGGATTAATTCATGCAAAATGAGTATCAAAAAAAGGAACCAAACTTGGGTTGGCTTACCCCAACTTGGAAAAAAAAATTAGAGTAGAATCATAAGGAGATTCCCAGGGCCTTATCACTGTTGGACTGAGAGTTGGGATGGAATGAGAGGGAGTGGTTGCAAATCCTCCCTAATGCATTCAGGAGAGTAGAGGTCAAGAGGAGGGCTGGCTGAGCATAGAGAAGAAGCTGGTCTTTGGCTTGATGGAATCACTCCTGTAAGTGTCCTTAGTGGGTGGTCGTAGGGAAAGCTGGTAAGAACAACTCTCTCCTGAAGGCCATTGATTGTAAATATTATTTTTGGAAGAGCTTTCCTGGAGGCATGTTATCAGGCCCTTCCTCGAACTCTCTGGAAAAAAAGGAAATCTAAACTAATTCAGGAAGCAGACTCTTGCCTTGGAAAGCTCTGTTTCCTTGTCTTCTGGGTGTCAAACTAATAATTTTTTGCTGGGGATCTGGCATGAAATAGTTGGGTAAAACAAATTGGGAGCTGGCTAAGCCGCAACTGTTTTTTTATTCTTCCCTCTTATGCAGGAGGACAGAGATAATACCTATTTCTATCTTGCTTGTGAATGCTTATTTCTTGTACTTTTTCCCCCGGTATACCCTACAGTGAGTGTGTTGGAAACTCTGCATCTTTAACAAAGTTTCTGAAACGAGAATGTGGTGCCTGTGGACAGTCCAGGGGGTGCTCGGGCTTACTGAGGGCTTCATGAGTGAAACTGGCTCCTATCTCTTTGCTCTCTTTCTGAACTAATATATTCTTTTAGAACTGCTCAGTGTTTGTTGTAGGGATTTGGTATGTGTAATTTTTAACTTGGCTTCATGGATTTTCCGTAGGTTCTATTAGGTAGTCAAGAATCACCTGAAATAATGCAGAAGATTTTGAGAGTGTTCATCTGTCAGGTCCTTTCTTTGAGAAGAGAGGCCAACATGTATCAGATTTTTCAAAAGGGCATGCGATTTTAAATGTTTTTTTAACATCCTAGCTGGGTTAAATATTTATCCTGATGATTTTTTGCCATTTTGCTTCTGTAGGGAAGCATTCTGGCCTTAACTCCAACATGAGAGTACAAGAGATTTTTAAATTACAAAGTGTTACTATTGACCTTTCTCTAATTTTTTTATTTTTTCTGGTACTAGGAATCCAAACTCAGGACCTTGTGCTTGCCAGGCAGGCATGGTACCACTGAGCTAAATCCCCAGCCCCAACCTTTCTCTAATTTGAATAGAGTTCGATATTTAACTTCGGCAGTTTTGTTTTATTTCTCAAAGTACATATTGAATTTGAATGAAACGTGACAAAGTGATAGATGGATACTTGAGAAAGCTTTTTTAAATTTTAACATTTTGAACACACACCCTTTGCCAAGTTCTTGCTCAAGTAGAAGGAGGAGCTGAGTTTAATGGGAATGGGTGGAACTTTAAAATACCAGTTGTTATTACTAGCTACCTGGGCACAATGCTAGACAGACCCAAAAGATGCAGGCAGGCCTTCCCAAGGGCACTCCAAAGATAAATGAATGGGAGCAATGTTATGTTATACTGCATCAAAGACCTTCAATTCATGGCTGAGTCACCCATTCAAGAAAAGAGCAAATCTCTTTCTATCACAATATTAAGTTGCTGCTTGATTGTGCTCTGATCATGATTTCTGGGGGTTCAATGTGAAGACCAAGAAGCTTTGGATTGATATCCACACATATTTGCATGGGTGTTGTTATCCTAAGATACCTGGGAGATATTAGGAGGCTGGAAAGATAAAACCAGACCTTGATTTATCTTTTCCAATCTTTATTATACATGCAGACAATTGAATATAGACTGAATAGAAAGTAAATGTTAAGAGGGAACCTCACTAAATGATATTTTCATAATTGATCCAGTTACCTCAAACAGCCACACAGCAGCTCAGGAGCAAAGTAATTGGATATGGTCCTGGTTTGGTAATTCACAGCCTCTGACTCAGAATCTCACGACAACAGTAACAACAAGTAAACTGTTATGTCTTTGCTTATCAGGTGTCCTGTATGCCAAGTCTTTTAGTGTTAAATAAAAAGATATCCATTATCACACTGCAGTTTCCCAGTGATGCCCTTTCAGCATCTAATAAAAGCATGGTTTGGTCCCATTTTGTTTATCACAGATGCCTGTGGATCTGGGAATATGACTGGATGCTCCTAATTGACCCCATTTCTTTTCTTTTTTGACAATGGTTTCATAGAATCAGTATTATTTTCCTTCAGAGGCTTTGACCAGGAGATTAATCCACAAAATGTCCTCTATTTCTAGCCTGTTAACAGAAGCCTATTAGCAGATGCGCACACCTAGTTTCTGCCGACTTAATTATATGCTCAGTAATAAAAGAGGGAAGTGCTAATTTACAGATGGAATGTTAGACCATGGACAGTTGTTTGGACACAATGCCTTTACCAGAAGATACTATAAATAAATGACCTGTTGCTCCACACCAGCATCTAGCTCAGTAACAAGTTCCTGGATATTTGACTGTTGTCTCTAGATTCCTGCAAAGTACTTTGACCTGGGAGCTTTGGGAAGAGAAAGAGGGAGATTCAATCTATAACAATTAGAGATTCCAACTATATCCTCGTTTTTTAATTTTGATGGAGAATATGGCCGTATTTCAAAATAAAAAGTCATGTTGCAGAAGGGGATAAATATGGAAAATGGTCTTTTAAATTGTTTATCTTATAAAACATGAGATATCCTTCATTTCTACAAATAATCATGTAAAGAATGATGTTATATTGTGGCTGCCATATCATAGATATTAAGATCATGTTAGGTGAAGGGGAGGGGAGAGAGATTTTAGAATAAAGGAAATGCTATTTTTTAAGTGTTTACAATGCTTATCTTCATAGAACAAATAATATGAAAGAAAAGATCTTACTGGTCATGTTTCTTCTTGCCTTTCTAAAAAAAGAAAAAAAGAAACTTCACCTTACTTTCTATGTGGAGATTTAATGATGGTTGATGGCTTCAGCCTCTCTGTCTGAACTTGTTCTCAGTTTTTAAAAATCTGTTATTACCTAATATTCTTCTGGGGCATATTATGGTGACAAAAACGGCAGTCTTTTCAAGTAAAGACTCTTGCTTCTGGTCTTATCAGTGTGATTATCAGGTCACTTCTTCTCTGCCTGTCTGTCTGGGTTTTGGGGGCAAGTTTGCTGCAGGATTGGGAGTCTATCTGGGAAAAGTGGAAAGGCATCTTCTTCAACAGACTTCGTGCGTCATTCTCTCTTGTGTTTTGGATTTCTGAGATCATATATCTGTGACTGCTGGAAAAAATATCATATCCTGAATTCTTGGAGAATGATATTGGTTGGCCAAGATACATTGTGTAGAAGATCAAGGGGCTAAGACTCTAAATAGCTGGATTTTAGAATCATAAATCCTCAGATATGGAGTGGATCTTAATTGGTCTAGTTCAATCAACACTTCTAATCATTTAATCTCTTACACAACTTTCCTGCCAAATGATCTCACTGATGGTGGGAAACATAATACTTCATAAAGAAGTTCATTGTTGTGTAGTTCAGATTATTGCTTTTTAAAATCTAATATTTGAAAGAGCATCCATCTCCCTGACAATATTCATAACAGGTCTTCACTTGGCCTTCTGGGAGATGAGAAAAAAATTCATTCCTTTTTTACATTATAGACTTTCAAATTTTAAAGGTAGCTCATGCTGTCCTTGAGACGTCTCTGTGGCTGATTAGCTTTCAGATTTTGGATATTAGAAGCTCTGTTCAGCATAATTTTTTCATCTTTTAAAATGAGGAGCATGAACCGCATGATGTTTTTGGTCCTTCCATCTCTGATATTTTATGAACTCAAGTTTGAGCCTCTAAAATAAATGGAACTTCTTTGCCTTCTCTCTTTCTTTCCACTGTCTATGTTGAATATCGATGATTTTCTTAAGTAGGAAAAGAGTGAAAGCGTATTCAATGCTGTTTCTTAGGAACTGCTAATTAACCTTTCCACAATCAATTCAATCATGGTTACAACAGCTTTGATGAGCACTAGTGGTGCAACTCTTGAAACAGCAACCAAGAGGCAAGAAACCCGGGACTGGTTTTCATGGTTGTTTCAACCATCAAATTCTGAGAGTTATCTTCACACAACAACAAAAATCGCTGCTAATAAGTTATGGCTATCTTATATGTTTTTTGATAGTCTTTAATAATTCTTATTAACCTATGGAATGCTGTTAGAGTCTAAAGTCCATCTCAGTTTCACAAATGTTTGTGATGATTTAAGTAGGATCATGGGCTCTAAGATCTATATGTTTAATATTGCAGTACTAATAGGCAGTTTTCATCTTTCTACTCCATGGGATTAAGATAGTCCAGGAGGAGCTACTACAGAAAATGAAAAAGGGGTAGGTTTTTCTTGATAATAAAACAAAACTTCAACTCTGAAAGAGTGCTTATGCATATTTTAAAATTACCAAAGTTGTAAAAGCTTCTGAATTTCTGAAGAGAAAATAAAATAGCATAGCTAGAGTTAATGAAATACAGAAAATCTCCATCAATTGAATTATTCTTGGGTACTAATAGTATGAAAAACAAAGGGTTATCCTGTAAGACAGTCTGAATCTCATTCAAAAGGTAGAAAATCCTTTTTTTGGTAAAAAGATATTTTCTGTAATAACCACCAAGAAGAGGTAGTTTCCATGTCCTTAATTATGACTGCATCCAAAAGAATGAGAAGTTGCTATGATCTGGACTGTAGTCCACTTTCATCAACCCTTCTTGACTAAAAAGGCCAGGAATAATTTCTCTAGTTGAATAGCTTTTTTTGTTTTGCGTTCTCTATTTAAAAGTATTGTTGGGAATTGGAGTGTTGCTTCCATTTGGATTTACAGCTACAGAGATCTTATGCAAGGTTTAAACAATGAATTAACACATTATGAATGGAACTGCAGCATTTCAAAAGTGATTGAAATGGGGTTACATTTCAAGATTTTTCTCAAAGTGTCCTGACTAAGCAAATAGGCACACGTGAAACTTTTCTATTCTATTCTTGATAGCCTGGTTTTGACAGAATATGTTAATGAGTTAATAAGAAATGCATCTGAAAGCATAAGGAAATTTCCATTGGCCTTGTTTTGTTTGTATGGCAGGGCTGGGTTCATATTTATTCCTTTAGCCTCCTTAAAGAGAATGTTCAATCATAAAGAACATAACCAATTGTTTTGAGGTCTGTGTATTAGCTTCATAGACAAGAACATAAGAAATTGGAGTAGACAAGTCAACTGTCTCACTTTCTTCTTAAAATCTTGGGAGCTGTTATACCTTCTCTGCCTATCTTCCTTTGACAAATGGGTTGCTTGGCATCCAGCTCAGCTACTAATGCAAGTCACTATAACAGGTACGGATTCAAATACCATGTCAAAAGGCTGGGCCCCCAGTGAAGAAAATGAAGAGGACATAGACATACACCTCAGTTTTTCTGGATCAGGCATTGATGATGATGAAGATTTTATCTCCAGTACCAGTAAGAATAACCAATTACAGTAGATTGTGTGCAGGGCTTACTGATTAATCTAAATGGTGCCTTTCTTAATGTGAAAAATGAGTGGACCTACAATTATACCTTAGTTATATCTTGATGAGATTGTGGAGGAAGAAATAAATTGTTTTTAATGAAAGCCAAAACATATTTAGAGGAGAAGTGGGGAAAATATGTCACAGAATTTTGAATGCTTTGTGGTATTTCTGTTTTGTTTATCAATGAAGTCTACTACTGTAGGTTCTCTTTAAATTATCAAGCTTTCCAGAGAATGGTATATTAAAACTGTATAACAAATATTCATTGTGTACCTGCTACACTAGGTGCTCAGTATACAAAGACAAATAAAGCCAGAGCTTTTGCCTTCAGGGAAAGAGCACATGAACTACTGGAGCAGTAAACTTGGAGAATGTGATTAGGAAGATATTAATTAAAAGTTGTAGATGATCCTAAATTTCTAGGGCTAAGAAGGTTCTTGAAAGGCTCAGAAAATGAAAGGTAGATTTCAAGAATTGTCTTAGTAAAGCCTAGTTAAAGTCAAAGGAACAAACCGAGGGTTTTATCAAACATGCTGGGTACCAGTAGAGCAGAAAAAAGGTGGAAAGGGTGAGTGACAATCCAGACTTAACAAGACAGTGCTAATTATGGAAAGCAAATGGTGAAAACACTACACAATAGTATACAAGTTTGTGAGAACAAAGAGCTGGAAATTGAACTGAAAATATTCTTTGAAAAATTTTAAAAGCATAAGAATTAGTCTAGTATTTTAATAAATGATTGTGTTTCCTACACTTAGGTATAATGACCTCATATTTTGCTAGACAAAGATGAGAACTCTGAAATTGACTCTTATCACAGCTCTGTTTTTCCTTAGAGCAAAGACTCTTAGGGTGCTATGTGAGCTCTCTCTTGGGTCAAAGAAGTTGTGTCTGTCTCACTGAAACCTGAGAGTTTAATTCCCAAATGACTATCACTCAGGATTGAAGAAATCAAAAAATTTAACTTAGTCCTTGAAGACATCTGAGTATATGGCTTGAGTATACGCAAGATGAACTTAAGTTTTTATATTAAAACTTTTAAGTGGTATATTCCTTAGGCTGAACACCTCTGTGGAGCTTAGTCTATATTGTGTTTAAGCACTGGAGCTGCACTATACTGTCTCCTGAGTTCAGGATGTGGCCCAGCCTTGCAGGTGGGCCCAACAGTAAAAACGAGGCCTTGAGAAATTAAACTCCCTTGGGTGGCAACCCCAAAAGATCAACCTGGAAATAAGCCACATGGCCAGGCTCTAGGGAAAAATTCCTCATGTTATTTTTTTGTCTCTGTGGTGTATTTTCCAGTTTTTCATGCTTATTGAGAATGTGGTTGGGGCCAGGGATTTAGCTCAGGGTGCCATGCCTGCCTTGCAAGCACAAGGTCCTGAGTTTGATCCCCAGTATGAGAGAGAGAGAGAGAGAGAGAGAGAGAGAGAGAGAGAGAGAGAATATGAATGTGGTCAGTGATTCCAATTTTGATTTTCTTAACTTGTGAAATAACTTTGCATTATTTGGGTATAAAATCAAAGTTTGAAAGAAGATTGATTTGCAAGTAGCTTTTCAGAAAAGATATTTGGCTCTGATTTTGTCATGATCCTTCTGTTAGTTGTGTCTCCTATTCTAGGCCTAATATTTTGGGTGACAGTATCAGAGTATTGGTGGATGTATACTTTCTTTATTTTCAGCATGCCGTTCTGATGGTGATTGGTTACTTCTGGCCTTTTCCTATTGAATGTATGCATCTTGTTTTTCTTTCAGGCTGTGAATGGCTTGCTGTTGATATATTTTGTATTTGATGAGAATACCATAGGTGTTTGATAAATATTCAGAAATATATCACTAAGCAACATGGCAATTCTAGGTAGATATTTTTTCTCAGAATCATCTAGAGGAAAGCTCTGGGTGCTCAGGATATTTCTATCCCTAGCAAAATTACTAACGAACAGTGATTGTTGTGGTATAACTTTCCATTATTAACCTCTTTGGGCTAAGGATCTACAGGCAGCACTCTAGCTAGTGGTCCAAATTTCTTTGGCTTTCAAGTGCTGAGGGCCACTGTAGTTTGCATGGATGGACAAAACTCTGGCGTCTTTCATGATCCTTGGTGGAGGGCTGGTGTTTTCAAAGCTGTTACTCCTGTTGCCCTAGCTTCCTCGACTGCTTTTCCCAGAAGATCTCATGTTCTGAACCCCAAGGTACTCTGTGACAGAATGTGAAGGACATTGAGATGCTTAACCATGTGGCTGAGCCAAGCTGAAGGCGCTCTCTGCTTTTCCTCTATTTCTACACAGCCATCTATACAACTTCGTATAGATGAGTCGTATAGCCTACAGAAGGAGAAATGTGCAAAACAACTGGAGAAGGCTCAAGAAATAACATTTTCCTAATTGCTTCAATCATCATTATCACAGTTTCAACCACTCCACGAGTTTCTGACCACACAAAACAGTTCCAGGATTGGATCCAATGGAAGCCAAGCCATTCAAACACAGAAGTACTACTTCAGACAACCACAAGGATGACTGGTAATGGCTTATGCACGTTTAATTAAAGAATATTTTTCCTTCAAAGCCCATGGTACTACAGTGGCCAATCATCAAGACACAGTGGGAAATTTATTTAATATCTCATCACAGATTCTTAGTAAACTCTTCATGAAGATATTTAGCTTCACCTAGGAATCATTTATCAATCAGGCCACCTGGGCACAAGCTATTTTGTGTTGCTTTGTTATAAAAATGAATGCATTGGAATGGTTTATGGTGCTGTCTCTGACAGAGTGGCTATGGTGGAATGTCATGCCTGTTCACAGAGAAATGTCATGCCTGTTCATTTTCTTTTGGGGACATTTTAGTAAAATCACTAAAATTTATTCAGTGTAGATGCTCAGAGATAGTGTTTAAGCATAGTGTATGCTTTCCTGGAAGAAAGAAATCATTAAAAGTTGCTTGATAAAAGTCACAGTGTATTTAACCATCATCACAACAGATGTAGACAGAAATGGCACCAGTGTTCATGGAGAAGACTGGACCCAGGATGCACAGCCTCCTGTCATTCACCATGAGCATCAGGACTCAGAGGAGACCCCACATTCTACGAGTACAAGTAAGAAGGATGACAGTCAGCAGTCATTTACATGTGTTAGTAAAGGCATTCCAGGGGCTAGGGAAGACATTGTTTAGACATTGGACACATCTTCTGTTTCTCCACAGTAATTTCTTTTATCTGTAGATCTTTTGTTTGTTTGTTTGTTTTATTTTTTGGGGCTTTTTTGGTACCAGGGATCGAACTCGGGTCCTTGCGCTTGTGCAGCAGGCAGCGAAACCACTGAGCTAAATCCCCGGCCCTATCTGTAGATCTTAAGGAGACAAATCAGCACACAATTTTTTAGAAATTGGAAGAAAAATGCTAACTTGTCAGGTTGCCCAAAAGGCCAGAGTGTTGAAAAAGTAGATCTGAGTTACAGTTTGTGTTCCAGATGCATAGAGGTTCTTTTGGGAGATTTGTATGTGTTTATGGAAATGTATGGAGGAGAGCATGCCCTTTGGGTGCTTGCTAATGGGATCTGGAAGGAAAGCTTATTAAGTGGAAGGATCTTTGGAATTCTTAACTTCTATGAAGATCTGTGATAAATCCAGTTTCTTTTTCACCTTCTGTTCATCACTCTGTTGTAGAATTTCATCCATTGTACTCTTGGAGCAGAGTCAGTAGCTGAAGTGGTCTATATTAGAATTCTACAGCTGACTTTTTTCTGTTTTCAAACCCAGGATAGCTTGAGGAAGCCTTTGGTGTTCTTACTGTTATTTCTGCTTATGCACAAACATATCATTTTCTAAAACAATCTTAAGTCTCGCCATTGGACTTGAGTGGTGAGGAGTATGACCAAAAATCAAAACCAAGAAAAAGTAAAAAGTACATATTCTTCTTTCAGATTTGTACCTCTGAGACATGCCTATCTTTTTGGGAATAAAGTAAGCTTTTATTTGAAAAATAGCCTCTAACATTTTAAAAGCTATGGTTCAACTGCTATTTTCATAGCTTTAAATGCTCCTAAAAAGAAAGGCTAAGAAACAGCTACCTAGAAGCCAAAGGAGTTTGGAATCTCTGGTTTGATTTATGTATTCAGACAACAGAAGAAAAGTTTAAGACATAAATTAATAAGTCCCAACCACTGTACTGGCCATGTCCAACAAACCTTACATCCCTTTACTTACTTCAATAGATTTGATACATGCATAAGAATTCTAGGTTAAGTTAACAAAGAAAAGGAATAGAGAGGAAGCAGAAATGTATATGCAGCAAGATTCAGTACCAGTCATCTTTGGGTTCTACCTGTGTATCTCAGAAATTATTCTCAAAAGCTTGTACCTAAGCAGAAAGCTATCTAAGAGGCTTGGAATTAATGAACCTAGTGTCAAACGAAGGTGGTTTGAGGGCATCACTCATAGAGGATAGTTGAGAAGCCAAATATAACAGAACTTGACAAAGGGAAAGCAGTAATAATGCTTGCAAAAAGTTAAAAGGATTCTGACGGGTGACTTCTAGGCTTTACCAAGTGGACATTACAACTTCTAAAAGAGAGTCAGTTTTCATATTCTGTAATGGAAATCTTACATTCCCCTAACCCATTCCTACTTGCACTGAAAACATCAGAGACTTACTGGGTCCTGAAAGGATCATTGTGTTTATAAAAGTAGTGATTGAAGGAGTGTAGAATTGTGTGTGTGTGTGTGTGTTTGCACACACACGCATGTACTGGCTTCTTTTTTCCTTTAAGCTTTGATTACTATGGCAGTCTGTGTTTGAATCAGTTTTTCCTTTTCTGTAATTACATGCAGGGTTTTTCTAACATCATTATTTGAGGAGTTGATTTAGTCAGTGGGAGATCAAATTTAAAATTCTGACTTTTTTCTCCCCTTGGATAACCAGTTAACCCCAGGGTTAGTTTGGCCAATGCAAAGGCAATGAGGAAATAAGTTTTATTTTAGAAAATATATTTGTTGTTATCAAATCACACGTCTCATTTCCTAAGATAATGAGATACAACCAATTTTATAAGCCACATAAAATAATTTCATTTGGCAAGCTTATAAGCATTCATTTTCTAGATGAACTAGAAACTTGCTATTAGTTTCTATAGATGAAAATGTTACAGGCTTTCTGACTTTTCCTGAGAGCAACCTGATGGAATTTTATTCCATTTATTTTGTTTCTTTTAAAGAAGGTGGATGGAGGTTTAAGCCTGTTTCACCTTGCTTTTGCATAAAAGCAAACTAGCTAGAATAGGCACTGGATTAGTTTTGTTAAGAAGCAATTTTAGATGTCACATAGACATAACCATGTAATGAGTCAGTGTAAAAACATCTTAGACATCCCAAAAGTTTTCATACTGGGAAAATAAATCACTGATACGCTTCAAATGTTTGTGACTATATATTATGTGACACATTTGAGAAGTTCTCCTACTATGCTGATATTGTCATAAGTTGTTTTAAAATATATTTCCTCCTCCAGAATCACTGGGGCAAAGAGATTATTCTTTGAACAAACAGTTCTCTGTGAGAGGATGTGTGAGGTCCTAGACTAAAGTAAAATGAGAATAATACTGGGCATTCATAGACTATAGTCTGTTCCTAACTTGGTGTCCAATCTATCTACATGATTATGACCGAAACAGACTTTCTTTGGGCCCTAGTTTTTCAGTCTAAAAGAATTAAAGGATTAGACCATTTAATTTCTAATATTACTTTCAGAATATCAGTGACCTATCTCTGGGTGGTCTTCCTTTTCTGCCTTCTCTCCCCACATGCCTGTGCCCTTAAAGTAGAAGGTAAGAGCTGTTGGTGGGGAAATTGGATAAGTGTGGCTCACAATTGACATTCTTCTCACAGCCTGGGCAGCTCCTAGTAGCACAACAGAAGAAACAGCTACCCAGAAGGAACAGTGGTTTGAGAGAGAATGGCATGGGGAATATCCCCAAACACCAAGAGAAGACTCTGATTCAACCACAGGGACAACTGGTAATGAATAGTTTCATAAGCAAATGTGGGTGGAACTTCCTTTGAGTTAAATGTGGGGCATTGAGGATGTTGAACAAAAGGACACTGAAAGAACTGTCATAAGATGTTAGATTTCTTAATAAGTCATGTTGTAGAGAACACAAAGCCAAATCTTAAACGCTCCTAACAAATCACCTGAACAGGAACAAATATAAAAGTACATAAGGACTATCCCCTTGAGTATGTCACTTCCATATCTAGTTTTGGACATCCACTGCAGAGACCCTGATCTTATAAAATACTTCCTTCTGTTCTGTAAAGGAACCCACTATCTAATGTGTGGTTAGGGTTAGGGTTAGGGTTGCAGTGTGGTTCTGGGAACTACTAGGCTTGTGAGAAAGAATTTTGTCAGAACTGTAGTACTTGAAAAATTGGATCCAGACATGAGAAAATTGACACCTGTCTGATGCCATTTGGCCTTTTGTTCATATCTGTTTGGTAATTTCTTCTTGAGTATACAATGTTTTTTTCTCAGATTTGTGGAATTGTAGAAATGGGACTCGAGACTTGTCATCATGTCTAAGTGATGCAAGCTCCTATGCATGATTCTTTTGTCTGTGTGGCTTAAGCATTGAGATCTGTCCTGCCTAGTAAGGAATGTTAATCTCACATTCTTACTTGGTATAAGTGGAAAGTTGTCCTCCTTTCCATTTTCATTATAAAATATAGTGCATAACATCCTTCCAGTGCATGGCAATTTCTAAATAAATCCCTAGTAAAGCAGTAGATTCAGTGAATGGCTATGTGGTGTGGTTGTTGCTGGATGATAGTACTATTATCTTTTCTATCTCTACTTCTGTACTGGCACAGAATGAAGCAAAGGTCATGAGCTACATTCTTTTGTCACTTATGCCATAAATCTCATTGTTAGAAGGTAATGCTTCTAGAAGATTTCATTCATGTTTTTGTGATGAATGGCATTTGCTTTCCTCTTTATTACTGGAGAAGCTGCTGCCTGAATCTTTCTCTAGATCCTTATGCATTTTATTGGGATTTGGTTGTCTTATGGTGACATCAGCACCTGGGCTCTTGCACTTCCTCCTTTAGGAACTGTGGCAGCATGGGTCAAGAACTACTTCTTCATCTTCCTTTGATGCCTATAATTCATCTTCTGTTCATGCAGAAGTTGAAAATGTTTTGTGTCCTCCAAGGCGCATGCTGATTGCCAAGAAAATTAGCATGAATGAACCAAACCTCCTAAAACATTCTGCATTTATGCAACTTCTTTTCTCTTTGTACCAGGAAGATAGTCTCATTGTCTTGTCCAGAGAATAAAAAAAAAAAATCAGTGTATCCCTAGCCAAATGTCATTTAACACTTTGACAAATGTTTGAACTGCATAGTCACGACAGTCTCAGCTCACAGCAGCCGTCCAAGTCAAAGAATGACAACACAGAGTCAAGAGGACATTTCCTGGACTGAGTTCTTCGACCCAATCTCACATCCAATGGGAAGAGGTCATCAGACAGAAAGAAGGATGGGTAATAGCCTCTGAGCATTTTTATGTATTATGTTTTTAACATTCACTGACTATTTTTTCCCCCAGAAATATCCCTTTCATTTTAGATGAATCTATTTTTCTAAAGATGTTCAGGTTTCATCACAAGTTAGTTTCTTCATAACAGCATGCCTTAGTTACTTTTCTCATTGCTTGGACAAAATAGCCAACACCCACAAGTTAAAGGAGGAAAATTTTATTTAGCTGACAGTTTGTAGAGGTTTCAGTCCATAGTCAGCTGGCTCCAAGGCAGGACAGCATGGCAGAGGAGAAACAGTTCATGGTGTGCCAGGCAGAAAGCAGCAAGTAGCAAACCTCCCTTTACCTTTTATCCCATCCAGGCTACAAGGTTTCTGGATGGTGCTACCCATACCCAAGGTAGGCCTTCCCATTATCCATACCCAGAACTATGCTAATACTAATCAGTGAACTAATTTAGTAGCACACACCCTTAATCCTACTATCACATGCCCTAGAACCAACCAGCTCCAAAAAGCCCCACCTATGAGGGCATGAGGCTTTGGTGGGACATCTAGTTACAAGCCGTAACAGACTGGTAACCAAATGAATATGAATTTCTAGGCTGAAAGTGAAGAATTTCATGGGAGGGTTAAAAAATAATTATTCCTAGGCTGCTAAGAGTAGAAGTCATTTCCTCTAAGGGAGGGGTATTCATGAGATTTCTTTTCTACTTCTACATGCAAGGTTTTCAAATAAACAAACTGATGGATTCAGTGGCTATTTCTACTACAGACTCAAAGATATTTGTCTTGTAAAGAAATCTGAGAGGTTAAAAAATTGGTGAGTAGTTATTCTAAACAAGTAACTAAAAGGCTCAGAAAACTTTATTATTTATTCTTGCCACATTTAGAGATTACATGGTAGGGGCCAGGGATTTAGCTCAGTGGTTCTGGTGCCTGCCTCACAAGTGCAAGATCTAGAGTTTGATCCCTGGTACAAAAAAAAATGCCTAGAGATTACATGTTACCTGGTAGTTTACTGTTGGCCCTCAATGAATGTTTTTGAATTTAATGGGTGGAAAATTTTTATAACAGATGAAATTTTTTTTTCTTAAATATTCTTTTATATTTTTTCATGAGAATTTCTAAAAGAGAAAGAAAGACACTAGTGGTAGTTCTGCGAGAATGGAAAATTGTGAATTTATTTGACCAATTTTTATATTCAGAAAAAAATTTTCCTTGGTTATGACAGATTACAGCTTACCTGAGAGAATATTCAAGAATAGATAGCATGTGGTACCTCTCCTGTATCTGTATCAAATAAGTAGAAGAATCAATATTTTTTACTATACCCATGAATAGAGTTAACTCAAGGTTTGTTTGGTTTTTTTTAGACAAGCTGTCCTGATTACAGAAATGTAACATTCCAAAAGAGTGATAAATCAAAAGTACCAAAATAGGGTGTGATTTTACAGTCACGAAATAAAATATATTTTCTGGATATAAATTGCCAAACATCTGTATCACATAAACTTCACTAAATGAGTTCTAAGAGCATAATGAGTATGTCCCTTGGTATTAACCAAGTACAAAATTATCTCTAAAATGAATCCAACAATTTCTATAGTTTCATTTTCTTAGAACACTCTATTTCTTCCCCAAATATTAGTGATCCAGATATCCCTTGAACTATAATCAGCATTAAATACCTGCTAATGTGAGAAGCATTATGGAAACAAAAGGGTGTATAATTCATGGTCATTTCTCTTAAGAACTTTAAAATTTAGCTGGCAAAAAAAAGAGTTGGAAGCAAAATAGATCTAACAATGTGAGACAATAAGTAATACCTGTGAAATGAATGTTGCCAACAATAAATACAAGAAATTCAAAGGAGACCATACCTTCCAGCTAGCATTAGAGAAAGATGGATTAAATCTTTTTTTTTTGTTACCGGGAATCGAACTCGGGACCTTGAGCTTGCGAGGCAGGTGGCAGAACCGCTGAGCTAAATCCCTGGCCCAAGATCTTATTTTTGAAAAACAAAAATCCCTGAGTAATCAGAGAAAGAAAGTGGGAGGAAGAATTTCTATGAAGGAGACTCACTTAAGGAGAACCATAAAGGAAAGGAAGTCAAAGCATGACTGTGTCAGAGTGAGTGGGCCCATTTGTCATAAATGAAGAGAGGTCTGACTGGCAAGGTTGAGGCTGCTACACTGAGTTATTAAAGTGCCATATGCAGATCCAGTCCACATTTTTTATGCAAATGGATTCTGGAGGCTCTGATGACATTCGTGGTGGAATACCAAGCCAGTAAAAGATCCTCAGAATCAATATTAAATCTCCATACTGAGGGAAGAGATTCCTCTACATGGATAAGCATGTCAAAGAAAACATAGTTGGCTTCAACTCTGGAGTCGTGTGAGGTCTCTTAAAAGATTCTACACATAGGGCTGGGGATTTCGCTCAGTGGTTCCACCGCCTGCCTTGCAAGTGCAAGGTCCTGAGTTCAATTCCTGGTACCAAAAAAAAAAAAAGAAAGATTCTACACATAAGAGGGAACTGAACCAGAGTGGCTGGACAGGCAGGGCTTTTTCTGGCAGACTATCCATTTGAAATTTTGGTTTGGATTAGCTGACCTTTCCTCTTCTTTGATATCTGGGATAGCAGAGGTGGCCACACATTTTTGACCTACGTAGATCTTGATCATCTTTTTTGTTAGCACATAAGGGCTGCAGTGCAGATGTGGGTGCCCAGGAGTCCAGTGCTTTTCTCTGGAGTCATTTGGAACTGATTAAATCTTCCCAGAGGTACTATTGTGGATGGACTGACTAAAGTGGAGAGCCAGCAATATTGATGGCATTTATGGATTGTTTGGCCTCTGTTTCACTTAGGACTTGTTATTTCAGCAGAATAGATCTGTGATGACCATTAAAATTTCTGCACCACTCAACATTTTGTGCACAGTAAATTCCAAACTCAGCTCATACTTGTGTTTAGGGGGAAAATGATTGCTTGACACCCATTGCTTCTTATTTCTCCCCCGTGTACTCCCTATGGTCTCTGCCTAGATAACACAGTATGAGGATTTTATGTCTTTATCTGTATGCTCGCTTTGTGAAGAAAAAAAGGACTAAATGAAGGCAGAAGGCTGTTATAAAAGTTATTCGCCCAATAAGCAGGAAGTCGCAAAACAGTGCCTGAACAGTGCATTTTGGCTTTTCTCCATGTGTCAGATTGTGTGAGTCGCTAAGAAAGGCTATGTGTATGGAATGGGACAAAGTCACACATGGGTTATGTTTCTGTCTCGGCAAGGTTTTGGAGTCTCATTATATGTTCATGTGTAGTGCTTCTACACCCAGTGCAAACAAACAAAATCATAGCTTTCGTACAATTCAGTCCTTAAATGAAAGCCAGCTACTTCTTGGGACACTCTTGAAGAAACAATACTTTATCTTAATTCTAAAGACGTGAATCAATATATATTTTCTTTCCTCTTACCAGGTTCAAATATAAAAATAACTTGGCTACAGAATATAAATGGCCCTCAGGTGGTGGTTTAGGAAAGAAAGCAATAACACTGATTTAATTCCTTCAGATGTGGACACCAGTCATAGTGCATCAGTTCAGCCTACTGCAGATCCAAACACAGATTTGGTGGAAGACTTGGACAGGACAAGACCTCTTTCAGTGACAACTCGTAAGGATAATGACACTGAGTCCTTTGTCAACCTAGCCCCCTGCTTCAGCTCCTGTTCATTTGGCCAAGATGCTGGCCAAGCTGGTGGTGGGAATGGTGCATTGTTTGCTATGTGGCTTGGTTCAGCCCAGGGTGTTAAGCTGTCTTCATTGTCTGTATTTCTTGTGAGGTTCTTTATATCTGATTTTACCTTCATTCTTGGTGCCTCCAGATCCAATGACTTTATGTTAAGAATAAATAAAAAGGCTGTAGAACTCCACTCAATTTGATTTTCCTTCTCTAAGTGGTCATGTCAGTGCCATCGAAGACCACAGCTAGGACAGTGGTTCTTTGGGTTTTAACTGGTCATCTCATTTTTACTTCCACCCTTCCTCCAGTCAAGGCAGAAGAGGGATTGCTTTTCTGATAGTGAAAGGGCATTTGGGTGCCAGATAATCATACAGTAGCGAAATCACATTAGCCCACAAAGGAAGGGCAAAGTGTAGTGTTGAAAATTGACAGAGCTGGCACGTTTCTTGGAATAAAAAAGGAATATTTGCTAATATCTCTATCACTAAACATCTAGTAGGAAAGGATATTACATTTCTGGTAGCCTTAATTGCCACCGTATGTTCAGCAATAATCTAGAGATCAGTCTAAAATCATTCATAATTTCTTGGCAGAATATGAAAGAAATCCAGAATTAAGAGGGCCGCATTTCACTGCAAATAATGGGCAGAGCCCTGTATATGAGCCCTCTAGGCAAAGGAAAAAATCAGCAGGCGTGTGTTGATTGTCAGCAGTGTAAATGAGCACAATGTTAAGCATCAAAGGAGCTGTAATAAACCTATGAATGGCCTCTGCTAATGAAGGACTTGTATTTCCATTTTATATTACTATTAGTTTTTATTCAGATGTTGGATTTGGGATTTGGTGAATGTCTGAATCTTGGTTTCGATATTTATTTGGTGATGGGCATGGCTTATAGTTTGTGTTTTATGGAACACTTGCACCTGGAACTTGGCAATAAGCACCATTCTTACAAGAATTAAAAGGAAATAAACTCAAAACAGCCAAAGTGCTTTCAGATCTGGGCAGTAGTTCAGCCTCAAATGTATACAAATCACTGAAGCCTCTGTGTTTGCGCAGGCAAGCATTTCCTTGGTGTGGTGATGAGAATCCCTGTGCACAGATGAGGTCAAAAGCCTAATAATAGAGTAAAATTGTTAGGTTAATTTAATGATCTTTAGAAGGGAGTTATGAATTTCCTTGTGCAAATTTGATTTGAGTTCCTTGAGCAAATTAACCCAATGGGCTTCTTTCTCTTTTGTAGATACACTATGTAGTGTTGTTTCTGTACAGTCACACTTCTTGAACAGTAGTTAGATGTTCCTGATTGTTGATAGGAGCACTGAAATTCAAACGTTCCTTTTCCACATCTCTGCATTCTCTGGTTCTTCTGAGTTCCCAGGAGCAATGCTACCATGTGGGATGATCCAGGGTGGGGAAAATTTGGACTCAGTCTTCACCTTGCAGCCTTACCTTTATTCCTTATACTGAAAGACAAAGGGGCCAACAATTGTCAAAATAGAATTCTGATGTTTCTTTCAATCAAAGGACAGTGTTGTGCACAAATCTCCTTCTCACTATGTACCTATCCCTTTGAATAGTATAGGTAGATCCTCCCTATTAGCAGATGACAGAGGACCTGAATCATGGTTCCAAATTAACACTGGATTCATCCCTCATTAAAGCAGAGCAGAGCGATTCTCAGAGCTTCTCTACCTCACATGGAGAATTGGAAGAAGATAAAGACCATCCAACAACTTCTACTCTGACATCTGGCAGTAAGGATTATAGAACCCAGTTGGCTTCAGCTGTTGATAAAAATCAATCTCTCATGGGTGCTCTTGCAGTGTCTTTGGTGGAGGTACATGTACTGGCTGTTATTGATACTGTTCCTTTTCACCAAAAGGTGCATATGGTGGTGGTCTCTGATTTTTCTGCTTTGTAGACCTCTTAGAAGACCTCTTAGAAGACCATTAAGCATGAACTGTATTGCTCGTCTTAAAAGTCAGATTTCTTTAATGCTATGGTTAGTGATTTGGTTAAAATGATACATTGCTTCTATAAGATATACAATTGGTGCAAAATTCTGATTATATAACTCATATTACTTCCATTAATAATATTATTGTACCATTTTTCCTCTGGAGCATAACTCTACAGTGCTGGTGACTAGGAAGCAGTGCCTATCTGGCATAGGAAACAATAATTAAGTTGGAAGCCTTGAGTTTTTTAAATCATTCATTTGCTATTGCAGTTGCAGGTAGCATAATTTTACCCTTCAATTCAATGGTATGTTTCCTCCACTCCACCAAAGGTGGATCCAATTGAGAGAGACCTCATAGTTATCTAGTACCTGAGTTGACTTCAAGGTTACAGTTGTGATGACATAAGTCTTACCTTAGTAACTCGGGCAAATGTTGCAAAAATGCTTCTTGTGGGTATTAGGATCACCAAAATCTCTTCTGTTGAGCAATGTTCAGATGGTGTCTATTGCAAAATACTGATTTTGTTTAATAGTGTGGCAAACTCTGTCTTTTGTTTTTGCTCTTGGAACTTTTGAAACTATTGGAACTATTGAAAAGCTTTTGCAGCCATTGCATATTCTGAAGATGGGTAGGTGGTGAGTGGTGATATTACAGATGTGGGTTTGTCACTGACTCCACCTCCACACAGATAGAGATCCTGCCAAAGGGGGCAGAAGAGGTGCAAATCTTCCTGAAGACTCAACTACTTCACTGGAAGGTTATACCCCTCATTACCCAGAAACAAAAGAAAACAGGACCCTCATCCCAGTGACCCCTGCTAATACTGGGGCCATTGGAGAAACTGAAGTTACTGTTGTTGAAGAGCCTAACTCTGATGTTGATCACTCCTTACCAGGTAATTGGACCATTTATTATCTGGTTTACTTTCTCTAGAGAGAGAAACAACATATACTTCCCTATTACAGAATTAGTTTCTATATAGACTGTGATTAGGCCTCTTTGTGACATGGGAAAGGTTTTCATCGCTTGTTATCAATTCTGGTGCCAGGAAATTTGGAATTACTTGAGGTAAAATAATGTTTCCATTTATTAATATATTTTCCATTTATTTTTGTGAGTTGGCTGTTATGGTAGAATTTCTTATTCTATTCCTCACCTTGTGATGTATCAAGGTGAGCCATATGAAAATAATATTCTTATGGATCAAAATAATTGTATGTTAGCAATTTCATTGGATTCAATTAATAAATCCTGCTTATTTAGTAAAGTTTCACTCAACATAAGAATCTTTGTTCTTAATTTTTTATTTTTGGTAATGGATTAATCAATTTTACTTTTGGTGATGGGTTGGTGAATAAACCTCTTTAGTTATGATGCATTTAAAACTTCATTTTTAAATCTAATATTAACAATAGGAACTACTTCTTGTTGTTGTTGGTTTTTTTTTTTTTTTTTTTTTTTGGTACCAGGGATCAAACTCGGGTCCTTGCATTTGCGAGGCAGGTGGAGGAACCACTAAGCTAAATCCCCGGCCCAGGAACCACTTCTTTTATTGTAATGGTAAAGAGATGGTTTATTCCATGAAGTTTGACAGGGACCCAGAATAAGACTGCTCAAATAACCAGTCCTCTCTGCTGGGTTTTTTCTTCCTCCGTTTGCATTAAGAAACTGATACTGAAAAAAGAAGAACTGGCTAAGAAACTAAAAACTGATTTCTCTCCTCTAGTACCAATTGTTCAAGTGCTTCTAACTATTCAATCATTAACACATATTGTGTTTATAGTAGAGATCCCCCTCCCCCCAAAAGAAAAAATATATCGTAAGAGAATCCTGTATGTAAAACAGAGAGCAATTGCAATGTTCTGAGTAAGGTAGGACAAGAAAATCCAGGATGTCACATGCTTGGTGTTGTTCCTTTGGACTGCCCACTTTAGGGCTTCAAAGAAAATGGTTTAAAAAATACTGACATCAGCAGTACTGGAAAGACAAAGCCCCTTTATATTACTTAGTGTTTTGTGAAGCATAATCCTGCTCTCCCTTATTAAAAACTCTAAGTACCATTGTCAGTTTTCTTCTGGAGGAGTGAATCTTACAGTTCAGTCTAGTTTCTCTTGGCAAAGCAAGGCCTGTTGTACAACCTAATGTATTTAAATATTCAATGGCAATTTTAATAATCCTAGAAGGCTCATAAAGCCTAGTTGTTAGCAAATAAAATTCTTTCTACCAAATTGGTATTTCTTCTATATTTGCATATGAAGTCATGATATAGATGGATTTTTCATGGTTCTCCATGGATTCAATAATTAGTAAGACATTCCCTTCTCTTCTTAAATTTCCTTCCAAAACACTCATATATGTATATTTCTGCCTATACCTTTTTTCAATCTTTATGCTCATTAATATTAAGAACTAAAGCATTTGTGATCGTGGTGGCAGTGGTGGTGCTGGGTTTAGTGATGGTGATTTTGATCATGGAACTATCAACGTGGCATTCTTGTTCGTGCTGTTTTCTGTTATTCTAACCTTCAGCCCAGGAACAAAGCAATCTGTGTCTTTAATGTAATGAGGAGAGTGATTACAAGTGACCCATCTCCATCTTTCCTAATCAAGGAAATGGTAATGATCAAGCTACTCTATATTCCTTATATGCATTTTCAGAATCAGTAACTACATCCAGTTTGTGAAACTGCTGAACTCTGTGTGTGTGAGTTTAAAGATTCCAGTATGCTTTAAAATTGTTGAGGGTTTGGGGAGGAGTCAGGGAATTTCCATATGTCAAATCTAAATTTTTAATTATGGATTTAGATTTTAGCAACTCATGAGTTTTTCTCTATCTAAAAGCCTTCCTGTAATGGATATTTGAGATTATATTAATTACTGATGTCCAACATATGGCTTAATTTTCAAAAAATATTATCTGGACCTTGTTCTAATACCCAGGAACAAATTTTCTACATGTTATCCTCTTATCATCTCTTTTTTCGCTTTACTTTAAATAAGTCTCTGGATTTTCTTTTTGAATCTTTACGTCATTCAAACCCGGTATTGCTTAAATACAGTCCAATTTTGTGGCTCAGAGAAATCTCTGTAAAAATCTCATCCCCTGAGCCAGAGTACAATTTTCCAGTGATCACACACCTCAGTCTAATTCTTATAGTCCTTATTTAACATCCACATTGCCTAGTTTCAGCCTCAGACCTGCGAATCCATCATAATATTTTAGTGTAAGTGTCTCACACCACTGTTCTTGAATTCCTACCAAAATCACACGTTCTATGGTGTGGTTTTAAATGGCCTGTGCTGCCTCCGTTTCCTTAATTTTGACAGAGTCTGTAGCCCACTCATCAGTGAGCTAAACAAAGAGTGGTAATTCATGTTATGAATCCAGTCAAGACTCTTTTCACATCATTTCTTGGTTACCTTTAAAAGACTAAGCTTCTTAATGGACTTGTGAAAATACAGCATAAGGAAATGCAGCTTGCAGAGTGAGCAGAGACCCAGGACTAACTTCCCTTCATTGGCCATTACAGGAGATCAAGACACGTTCATAGACCCCAACGAACGCTCCCATACTACTAGTGATTCGAAATCTGATGGTGAGTTTGAAATTGCTTTAGTCATTTACTGCTAAAATCATTCAACTTGATGATTACTAATAAAGTATGAGTCAGTGTCTCTAGAGGAGGGAATGATACTCTCTTAGCAGGCATTACAATCACAGAGAGGACTTATTAAATCACATTTCTGGTCCTCACCCTGAAAAGGTTTTGAATCGGTTGGTGTAGGGAAGAGCCCAAGCATTTATATTTCTAATAAATTCCCTGGTAATGCTGATACTTCTGGGACTTCGGTGACTACTGCTCTGGAGAAAAGTCTTTCATCTGAAAGGATCAGGAAGAATCCAAGTAGGGTCCCAATTTAACATTGCCCTGTGCCAGAGTGACCGTGAGCATGGGTCTTGAAATAAGAATAGCTTGTGTTTGATCTCAGTTCCTCTACATAGTAAAGGAGCAAGATGCTTAAAGGGCCTGAGGTTCAATTTCCTAATGAAGTTTGGATAATAATTGTCAGAGGGCATTGTTTCAAAGTCTAAATGATAGAATACATGTAAAGCCCTTAGCACAATCTCTGGTACGTAGCACAGTAACAAGCATTTGAGAATTTACTATGTGAATGTAAGTAACATTATCCAAAACACTTTACCTGCATTAGGTTAGACCATATTAAACTGATATTTCTGTAGTCCAAGGATAGCCACTCTCAGCAAATTTAGAGTTCATCTGATAATAACGGATTTAATTATCCTAGAGACCCCATGATGTACATAATACTCTTATTGTCCCCATATCACAGATGAGGAAACTAAATCCTGGATAAAGTAAGTAACTTTGCCAAGTTGATATACTAGTGAGCCAGGTTTAAACCCAGGGTCTCCTGTTGCCCTTCATAAGCTCTCCATTGCTAGAGAAAGCACCATAGTGACTAACTACTGCCAGGCATGCATTATTAAATCGATTCCTGTTTGCTCTGACTCAGATCACGCCCCCTGAAAATGTTACTTCAGACAGCAAAGTCTGACATGAGGTTTACTTCTGACCTTTTAGTCCTGGGGCTATTGAGAGGTTCTGCTATTCCCACCTACTGTGATCTCCCAAGCATCACAAAAAGCAAGTGACTCATATCCGTATAAGTTATCACCCTTCCCTGCATGCCCAAGTTGGAGCAAAGGTTGCTTCCAGGTTTAAAGCTAATCTGAAGAAGGATATTTACATGATGGCTACAATAATAACCCTTTATGTTTCTACCCTGGGACATAGGGTTTATTAGAAATGCTTCTGAAGTACAGGCAGTAGTCTGAGACTCACTGGGGTCCTTGGATAGGGTACTTAATGTTCCATCCTCAGTTTCCTTATCAGTAAAGAAGATCAGATCATCTATTTCAGTTACCTCCTGGAGTGTTTTTGAGGAGCACAAGGTATCAGGAATGGGAAAGTATTTGGGAACAGTAGGAAGTTATTATTAAGAGCCATGCTCTCTAAAGCCAACAGACCCCAGCTACTCTACGTATGGTCCTTGGACCAGCAATAGAGACATTACTTAGGAGCTTGTTGGAAATGGAGAATCTCTGGCCAATTGTGGGGACATTGCATCAGTATCTGCATTTTAACCAAGTTCCTCCTCCCAGGTGGTTTGTGCACATGTTAAAATTTAAGAAGCTCTATCTTCCACTGTCTTTCTCATAGTTGAAGCCAGTTGAATGATCACTGTTCGCACTTATCAGGTTGGGTCTCATCTTCCAACCAGAGTGCTCAGTCTCCTGGTTTGCAGAACTTGCTCTCCTGGTTGGTTCTACCCTGGTTGGATTAGTGGATCTTTAGGGCACAAGAGAAGCCTGCTGTATCTTGCCTATGCTCTTTGGTTTTTGCTTGAAATGAGAATCGGGTGGGCAGGCCCTCATCTCTTTTGTTTGGCTCCCATGCAGGTGTATATTGTTCAAACAAGAAGTTTCATTTTGTTGTGCACACATCCAGATCTTTACTTGCTTGGAGCCCTTTTTTTGAAAATCAAAATAAAGAGATATGATCTATTAATGGCCTGTCTTTTGAATATCAAAGGCTGCTATGAGTCAGAAAAAAAGATCAGCAAAGATGATGGTACCTTTTAGGTGGTTTCCAAAACCAAAGATCTCCAGTTTAGTTGGCCAGTATCTCAGGTGAAAACCTTCCAATGGCCAAACACAGTGGGAACAGGTAGGCAAAATGCCTTGGAGGCCTTTGAGGTTGTGAAATAAAAGGTCACTGTCAAAATGAGAGGGTGTATGCTGAAACAGCCAGACATCTGGTAAGAATTTGTTTTGCTCCATTTTAAGTTTTAACAAAAACTTCAAATTGTTGAGCCCTCCTACCCCCAAATAACCATTGCAATCAAGATTTTAGTGTCTGTTCTACAGAGTCCAAAGTTTGAATATCTAAGCCTACCATTGTCATCCACCAATTAGCCAAACAGACTTCCCTAGGTTTTTCTCCCATTGGTGGCCTGAAGGATACTACAGCATGTCCCCATTTGCTATGAGATAAAAAGCTCATTTTAGTGGAACATTTTCAACTTTTACTCTCAACTAGTGGATGAAACATATAAAAACAAAACAAAACAAAACAAAATAACCATGAAGCTTTAGTTTTAGGTAAGCCTCTTAGCAAGATGTCTTAGATGTTTCTTTTAAAACTTGATGCCTTCCTCATTTTGAGAAGCCACCTGTGGTTTTGACTTGTAGAGCATCTGTTTTGCAATGCTTCCTCCCAACTTGGGTGGTTTCTTTGGTTCATTTCCTTATTTTGTTATTTATTGGTAGAAAAGTGTTCATTTTTCTAACAAAAGTCAGACATTCACTAGTGAGTTAGCAGGGACTCTAATAAGTTGATTTTTCATTGAAAGTAAAGGCCATTGCCCCCAAACCTATATTTCTCGGTGTTCATATTTACTTCTGTGATGATAGTGGATGTGATTTTTGGGCTCACTTTGGGTTTTCTGGCACATCTGAATCCCCTGGGGAATCTCATGAAGATGAAGATACTGATTCAGTAGGTCTGGAATAAAGCCTGAGATTCTGTATTCCCAGCAAGCCCTCAAGCAATGGTTCTGGTACTGGTTTAGATGGTCACACTTTGGGAAGCAAGGTCCTACATTAAACATAGGAAATAACAACTACATACAGTTACCATGTTTGTGCACTTCTTTCTTTGAACCTCTGTAAAATGCTGATGAAGTGCAGTATCTTACTATCTCTATATTATAAGAGAGAAAACCTAGACTTGTCAAAGACAACCTTACCTAGCACAAGTTACTAGCAAGAGGCAGAGGTAGAGCTCGAACCCATGACTTTCGAGCTCTAGAAACAAGTCTTAGTACTGCACAAACCACTGCTCCTGAGATTTTCATGTTCCCACATACATATAACACATCTAAGCCTTAGCCTTAATTGCACTGACCTTTTAGGGGTGCTAATCTTTTGCACAATACTTTATAGATGTCTGTGGCTGCAATATATAAATAGCTTCTTGGTGATGTAGATCTTGGAGGTTGGAACTCCTAGCAGTGCATTCCAAACTTGGGAGGAGACAACTTTTTGCTTATCTCCTTAGGACACTCAAGTGGGACTCGAGCTGGAGCAAGCACACCCTCTCCTCCTCAAAGGAGACCCCAAATTCCAGGTGAGTTTCAAACTGTACAGGAGGAAAAACATGGTTAAAGCAAGTTTCTCAAAATGTCCCAGGAAGGAAGAAGAGACCTAATCAAGTGTACATACTCCTAATTGCCCAATCCTTGAACCTGTTGGTTTCTCTTTGCAAGTTGAAGGATGCATGAGAGTACTCTAACCTCTTGCCAAGAAAGGGTAGAACATTTCTTTTCCTTGGTCCCCTGGGCTCCATAGAGGAACTGAACTTACGTTCAAACCTGTCCCTGGCCTGTCACAGGGAAGTATCCCTTTAGTTACCAAAGCTTCCTTCCCGAGAGAGTAATCATGCCCAGGGCTCCGTGTCATACTCAAGTCCTTTCTTTCCCTGCCCAGTTTCCCCTTTATTACTGGGGCCAAAGCAAAGCATGTAATTTTCACATTGCAGACAGAGGGGATAAAAGAGCAATCTGGGTTGGATGGAGTGAAATCGTTGTTCTGGTTCCCAAACTAGTTTTTCTTGAGAGGCAGTCCACTGATCAGGCTGGAAGAAAATTTTCAGAAAATAGTATTACAAACTATACAGTGAGGCATCTGGAACACCTGGCTATCCTGGACATCGATCTTTAAGGCATCTGGTGCAAATTGTTCTTTGGGGTTGGGGTCAAAATCAAACATTTGTAAAGGGAGATTGCAAAAAGGAAGGCATACCCTAATATTAGTTCTCCTGTCCTCTGAAGTCTCCAAACTGAGCCTCCTTGGGGAGAGGGAAGAATATGGGATATGTGATGCTCCTTTGCTTTGGCTTGCCCAAGCACACCTGAAGGCAGAGCATGTGGAGAGAGAGAGGGAAGGACAAGAGCAACACAGCAGCAGTCAGGCATAGGGTTCTTCCTGTCCTAGTAGGGTGAGTGTTTGACATCTCAGAGCTGGAGACCAGGCCAGGATTGGGGGGAAGAAGAACAGAAATGGTACCTGGCTTCCTGTCATCCTCCTTGAGGTGAGCCAAAAGTGGAAATGGGAGGAAACCAAGACTTGCAAAGAGAAGTGGACAGTGAATGACTTCTCACCTTTCTTCTTTCTCAAGTCTTTTTTTTTTTTTTGTAAAATCTCGTTACTTTATTAAAATGTTGGCAGTGAACTAAAATAATTTTATACACTAATGGGCCAATGCCTGGGGGCCAAATCTGGACCCCTGGGGCCACCAGTTTGCAAGTTCTGGTGTAGAGGATAAAATGCAGCTTCTCTACCAAGGCTTCTCGTCATCTGCAGAAATAGCCTCCAAGTTCCATGCATGGCTACCCACATCCTCAGACACTCACGAGCCCTGTGTTTGGCTATTATCTCTGATTCCCAGATCCGCTGCTTTTTTCATGCCCATGGGCCCTTTTCCCACTATGGAGGATAACAAACTCCTACTCACACGGAAAAACCCAACTAAAAGAAACCTTTGTGAGTCTTTCCTTTACATTTCAGGCAAATATAATCCCTCCTTCCTCAGAAACTTCATAGGACTAGGCACAGGTGTTTGTTTTTCTGTTTTCTAAGCCCCTCTCAGGGTTTTCCAAGAAAAGACACTCAGTAGATGGGTAGAAGGACAATAAATCACAGAGGATAGGAGTTCAGGATGTGGACACATGTCTGTCCCTGACTTTCTTCACCTGTGAAGTAGAATTAAAAGAGTTTATGCAGTGAAACGTGTTTTTGAGGCTGACAAAGCAGTCAGCTCACAATCGTAAGATCAAAGGGAGGGGGAGATTCTCCCCAGAACATAGAGACCTTCCCTAATGGCAACACATGTCCACACTACGTGGAGCCAGGGTCCTGAACTCACTCCACGGTGGAACCTGAATCCCAGGTAGACAAGACCCAGGCAGGAGTCCGGCCCCTCTCTTGATACTGAACCACACAGTCCTTGTCTCAGACCCCTCCCCACTTCCCTACCCCAAAGCAGTATTTCAGTAGCTTTACACAATTTTCTTTTTAAATTCCAGGATTCTATGTTCTATGAACAGCACAAAAGATCCAAACTTAGGCATTTTAACAGTTCTAAACTTTGATATCTAATCTCTGATTTGATTTTTATAACAGTCCCCTGAAATAATTAGGGCAGACTTTTTTTAAAAAAAGTCTTTTATTGGTACATTGTAGGTATACAACACAATTACATTTCTCACTGGGAATTGTACCTTTACATAATGCATCTTGGTTCTTATTATTTCCCCATTCCTAGCCCTCCCTTCACGCCCTCCACCCTTCCCTATTTACAAAGACTTTATTTCCATTCTTTCCATTTCTCAGCACTTTTCCTTTCCCTTCTTGCCTTTCCCCTGCCCGTCCCACTACCCCTACCCCTTTGGACCTTTTCTTCCTATTTTGCATTATCGATTATTCATTCTAATCATTGGTACATTTTAGGTATACAATATAATGACATCCATCATTGGAAATTTGCACCTTTACATAATCTCTCTTGGTTCTTATTTTTCACCCTTGCCCAGCCCTCCCTTCAACCCCTCCAGTCCTCCCTATTTACAAAGATTTTGTTCCTATTTTTCCATTTTCTCACATTAATCCCATTCCCTTCTATCCTTTCCCCTAGCCCTCCCACTTCCTTCAAGTCTTGACTCATTGCACACATACATCACTGAATGGATTCAACTTGCCAAGTCATATTTTACTCCTATTAGCCCTGATTTCAAAACATATAAAGTATTTATTAGCCCATAAATAACTCATGATTATCAAGGACATTTTAGAAAATACAGCCAAACAAATGGATGAAAGTGTAAATTGTGTATTATTTCACCACCCAGAAGCACCGTGGTTATGTTATCATTGTAATACCCATTCTTCCTGTCATTTTGCAATGTAATCTATGTACAAAAATGGCATTAAACCATACGTGCTGCTTGGTCAGCATTCCTTCCTGGTTGACCACAGCTTTCCATGTTATTGAATATTTTCCCTTTATCATAATACAATGGATATATCTTGACTAATTTAGCAAATGTCTTACTATTTGATATTAGGTTACTTCCAACTTCTACTATTACAGATAATATGGTAATGAATATCTTTGCAGCTAAATTTGGGGTCCTGTATGTTCCCTGAGGTATAACTGCTGGATCAGAAACATGAATATTTTGAAGGCTTTTGTCAAGTAGGCCCGAAAGACCCTCCATGAATGTTTACAAATTTACCTTCCTTCCTCCTTTCTTTGTCCCAGGCTCTCCATTTTTGTTTCTGAATAAAATAGAAGGCAAATGTTCTCATACAGAAAAGGCATGTTTCTCTCAATGGAGGCATAAATTTCCTTTAATCTATTTAATAATATTTCACCAAAAGCATCTACAAATTTCAACGAGTTTCATTCTATATGTTTTTGGAAACCTATTTCTCCAGGTGGGACTTGAAAATCCTAACTGATGATAAAAGATTAGTATAAGAGGTCTATGGAACAAACTCCTGTAGCAAAATCACTCCTTTAGAATGAGATGCTGGTTGGCTGGACCCTTTGGTCAAGCCTTTCTGCAGTGCTGACTGTAGTTCTTGTTTAGCCCAGGTCAATTTCCCAGTTGCATCTTTGGTTTACAAAGTATATTTCTGATGCTCACACATGTCTTTTGGTTCACTCACACCAGAATGGCTCATCATCTTGGCATCGCTCTTGGCCCTGGCTTTGATTCTTGCTGTTTGCATCGCTGTCAACAGTCGGAGAAGGTAAGAGACTGCTCGTTGGGGCCTGTGACTTTGAAGGACATCTTTTAAACTGAGGCCTTACATCCTTGCTGCTCAGAGTGTGATCCCTGCAAGGCTTCAGCACCCTGGGAGCTTGTTAGAAATGGAGAAACTCAGACACAAGCCCGGAGTCTCATTTAACAAGAATCCCAATATTTAGCAAAATTATTTGGACTCTTACATATTGGTTGAATCTCATGGTTCTTAATTTTTTCAGGGTTAAACTGGGGACTCTGATAAAAGTTACAAAATATCTCACCATAAAGGCATATAAAAATATATACTCACTCACTGATTTATTAAGTGCATTAACAATACACAAAATGTCTCATGATTCAGGGATTGATCAGTCACTGCCATCAGCCCATTTGAGGTCCATGGAACTAACTGTCCACAACCCTTACCTGAAGCAGACCATGGTTTTTCATTTTGTTTGTTGCTTGTTTTTATAATGATGTTATTTTCTATTTTCTGAAAACTGAAGTTGGAAGCGTTCAGATTATTGCCTAGGAAGAGCTTCTGAACAGAAAGGTGTATAGAACCATGAAGAACTTTCTTTCAGAAAGTGTCTTAGTTACTTTTCTCATTGCTGAGACAAAGTACCCAACTCCCAAAGTTAAAGGAGGAAAAGTTTATTTAAGCTTACAGTCTGTAGAGGTTTTAGTTCAAAGTTGGCTGGCTCCAAGTCAGGATGCATATACCTGCTTGCGCCATGGCCAGGCTCCAGAAATAATGCTACTTAAAGTGAAGTAAAGTAGTAATCATTCCGCCAACAGAGAAAATGAACTTTAGCCAGAGGTATCTTAAAGCTATGAGTCTAATTTCCTACCTTTAAATAAATAAATTTTTAAATAAATACATTTTCTACCTTTAAATTAAAAAAAAGTTTGTTTTCTCTGAGTGTACGCACAGGAACATTAACTCTTTGTAGCCATCCCTTGAGACTGCTTCTTAGAAGGGAAGAGAGTTTTAGTTCCAAGCAGGGCCACCTTTATTACACATGTCAATCATCTCACAAGCCAGGAAATGCCCCTGAGTTTGGGAGAAGCCCTGGAGAGAATTATAAACTCTGTTGTTGGCTTTTAAAAAGCAATAGAGGGCCGGGGATTTAGCTCAGTGGCACCACGCCTGCCTTGCAAGCACAAGGACCCGAGTTCGAGCCCCAGTACCAAAAAAAAAAAAAAAGCAATAGACATCTAACTCCAGTGCCATGCACAGCCTTTACAGGTTTTCTAATTATCTGAAGACATCAAATGATGCCATTTTATGTTTCTACAAGTTAATAAAAGTGCTATAGTAAAGCCAAATAGCTGTGTTGCTATCTATGTATTTTGTGGCATAATAAAAAAATAGTCAAGATAGCTGATTCCCATAAGGAACAGAAACTAGGAGAAAAATCTAAAAGACTTCCAATGGGCTCCTAGGACTAAATGGAAAGAGTTTTGTTTTGGTTTGGTTTTTTTAGTTGAATTTAAATGGGACTTGGGGAAGCCCTTACAAAGAGTCTTTATACTTAGCCCCGGCTTCCTTGTTTTCCCTTGGGTTACTTTTGCTTAATTAAATATGAATTTCCTATTGTTTGAAATCAGCCCTTTTTATTCCTGGCCCTCGAATGTAGCACTTTGGCTCGCACATACAGTCTATAAGCTTTGCACATGTCACCATGGCAACTTTGGCCTGGATGCTGTCGACGTGGGGAGCCCTCTGAGAAGCATCTCAACTGTCCCCAGAGCAGCTGGAGTCGGAACATTGTGGCTGGTTAGCTCCCCAGTCGCTCCCTGTCTTGTCAGAGCAGAGAAGGAGCCCCATGGTTCCCCTCCCCCTCCTCTCAAGACCAGCAGTCACCCTAGCAACAGGCAAACAGGGACAAGCAGGATTTGCAGGATTCGGCACAGCAAGTATCTCACCGGGAAAGTAGTTGTTTGGATGCCATAAATTACTGTGTCCTGATTTGATAATTGAAAACAGATTTGCTATGCAGTGGTTAAGGGCTGCACAGGCCCCTGAATGTATGCTGTGTGCCTACAGCTGACAGCCCATTTCTAATCCTCTTAGAAGGCTGGGGCCTTTCTGCTTTGAGCGTGATATGTAAGAGATGTACAGAATCCTATTTCCATCAAAGAAAGTTTAGCTGGAAATAGGGCCTCCAAAGGGAATTCATTTATTCAGCAGGCCTTTTTTTTTTTTTTTTTTGCACTGGGAATCGAACTCTGGTCCTTGCGCTTGCACAGCGGGCAGCAAAACCACTGAGCTAAATCCCCAGCCCTCAGCAGGCATCTTTGGAGTGGCTCCTCTGACTGTTAGCACTGGTGAAGAAGAGAGGAGAGACGATGAAAAGTACCATCCCTTCTCTAAAAGAATCTTGAGGTTTAGTGGCAATAGGGCCACTGCTAAACTGGGGCCAGTAACTGTTAATGGAGAACAGCCTCAGAGCCAGTCATTATCACAGGAATTAGAGTTGAAAGAATGAAAGTAGAAAAGTGTTCACTTTTATGTTGAGATGCAGGACTGGCTGTGGGCTTCAAAGTGCTCTGTGAATCACCTCATCTGAAGGACACTGATTCACTGGGGGTTCCACAATTTCTTCAGCTCTTCCCACAACAGCTTTCCTTGATGCTCTTCATGAAATCAGACTCCATGAATTAGGGCTTTCCCCTGGAGATTGTACTTTCTTGGCTCTCCTTAAGAGCACTTTGTTGTAGCAGTCAGTTGGGTTAGTAGATCCTGAATAAGGCCCGAAGAAGCAGTTCTTGGGTGCCTTCCTCTGAAAGATGTGTCTGAAGAGGAGAAAAGGCATGAGGTCCTTGCCACAGAAGGCTTCAGAAAACAGGAGTGATTTAAGGATGCCTCTGTGCTGACTGTGCAGAAAATGCCCTACCAGACTTCACTTTCATGGGAATAATCATATTTTCGGTAAACCCAAAGGGTGGTCACCCACTTTCTGCTTGGAAGGTTCTCTCTATTCGGCTCTATTTAGAAATGCTTTCTTTCTTTTATGCGACAGTCTAGTCTGCCCCGACCTCTTCCTGTCCTCTACAACAACGCCTTCCAAGCGAACTTCCCACAGTGATAGGAATGTTTGGTCCCTAACTATTAAACCTCTGAGACTCTTGAGCACTTAAAATGGGACTATTTCCACTGAAGAAGTCAATTTTTATTTTTGCTTATTTCAGTTTAAATTCAGTTTAAATTGAAATAGCCACATGTGGCTGGTGGCTACTTATATGGGGTGGTACAGATCTAAAACAGTATAAAAGAAATCCATAAATATCTTTCAGGATTTTCATGTCCCTTTCTTGTAGAAGGGACATGAAATCAGCTGTTAAATTACTTGCCCAAGTCTTTTGCGACACAACCCATATGCTATCTGCATTCTAAACCCTATCCAGCTTATCCAACCAGCCTGGGAAGATCTCAGTCTGGGTCCTTCTGCACTGTGTGGTCTCTGTGTGCCCAGAAAATCCCTGAGATGTAAGGGAAGAGGAGACAAAGGTAGCAAGATTCAATTCAGTGAAGTTCTCTGATCTTTGGAGATAGAAAATCTCAACTGTGATTCTGGCAGCAAGCTGTACGTGTCGCTTTGGATAATACCCTTGACCTCTTGGACTCCATGTCCAGTTTACACAATGAAGAAGCTGGACTGGATGATCGTCGAAGCCTCCTCAGCTCTCATATTCCTTCTAATTTCCTAAAACTAAGAAATATTTTAAAAATTTAGAACTTGCCTTTTAAAGGTACATATTAAATGTCCAGAGAACTCAATATTGGTCTGTGTTCTTTATGAGAATCATTTTGCCTTCCTGAAATAACTCAGACAGATAATAGAGATGCATGAATCCAAAGGGAAATGGGCCAATACGATATTCCCACATTCTATAGTTCAAGTGTTGCCACTTTCAAAATCAGCTTCAATTAGATTAATATTAATCCTCACCCCACTTGCATGCACAGTTTTTCATGACTTTCCTACAATGTTTTGTTCCCATCTCTCAACCATCCATAGGACAGGCAAATAGGAATTACTTCAGTTAGGCAATGTTTCTCCAAAGAACACAGGGTACCACCTGAGAATTTGGAATAATACAAGCAGCAGTAGTCTGCAGTTAGCCTTTTAAGCCATCCTCAGGGTGCATAAAACAAGGTAGGTGGAGGCAGCCAGAAGCTAGTGAAGTTAGTTGCATTAACAATTACAGCTATCACTTCTTTTTTTTTTCATTAAGTTTATTGTTATGTTTTAGGTATACAGTACAGTTACATTCATCATTGGGAGCTTGTACCTTTACGTGATATATCTTGGTTTTGATTTTTTCCTCATTCCCTGCCCACCCTTCACCCACCTCCACCCTTCCCTGTTTACAAAGACTTTGTTTCCATTTTGTTCCTTTTCTCATATTTTTTCTTTTCCCTTCTTTTCTTTCCCCTACCCCTCCCACTTCCCCTACTCCTCAGCCAGCACTTCTTGAATGGTGACTGTATTCCAGATACTGTTCTAAGTACTTATCCAAGGCCTTATTCTCCTTAACCCACACTGTTCATTAGAGCAACAAATAATAATAATAGATTTATTATTGAGTCTCAGGTTCTGCGTGAAGGGCTTTTCGCCATTCTGTGAGATCGATTCTCTTAACGGCCTGATTTTACAGGTTCGAAAACAGGCTCAGAGAGGTTAAGGGAGTCAACCCCCAGTCACATAACTCTAAGGTCTCAAATCCAAACCTTCAACGCTCTGCTCTTGACCATGCACCCTACTGTCTATGTGGCCTCCATCCATCTTCCCAGCCCTTATAAATCACAATTCGAGCATCTTTCCCACCCTTCACAAAGCCTCCTGCCAGAGGATATAGGATCTACCTCCTGTTGGGGAGGTATAATTTCTGTTTCCCCAAACAAGAGATTAAAGTTTATGGCTTTGGCAGTTCTACAAGGAATGGCCCATTGTCTCGGCCCGCGGGTAAGTCAACGGAGACCCTAGAGGGGGAGCGAGGATGAGAGGGGACAGGGGACACGAGAGATGGAGACAAGACAGGTTTCTGATCAAGTCTCGTTTATTACGGAAGCTGTTACAACATATATACCGTAGGGCGAGAGGGGAGGAGCAAGAGGAGTGTACTGGGGCTACTTTTTTGTTGCCGGGTAGATCTGCAACAAGCCCGGGCATGTCTGTAGAAGGCACTCAAGAGTTCCAGCGGGGGGGGGGGGCAGGGCCCCCTACAGCCCATGATAATAAATAATAGAGGCTTTGTCTCTACAACTCCAAACATCCAGTGGCAAAGTGAACAATCCTGACTTCATACTGTTTCCAAATCTCCAGATGGTTGGCAGCATTGACAGAGCCAGGCAGAGCCTGGCTTGTCATAAAGGTCTAGGTTTGATTATTGTCAATCTTACCCCTTATAAGACCTCAAAGAAGTTATTAAACTTCTCTGGGCCTCAGTTTCTACTGCTGTATAATGGGGAGAAAAGCTGCTTTGCAGGATTATTGTAAAGATAACAGAAATTACTTTTAACATGTCTGGGATTCAGGAAGTATTTAATAAGTGGTAGTTCATCTCTGCTCTTCCCAGTTTGCTTGTAATTTTGCATGAGTGGCAGTGATTGTGTTACAGGAAAGAGGAAACATTGCATCAGGCTGGGAGGTATGAGGCCATGGTATGACATTTCTCAAGGTCAAGATCAAGGTCATGCTTTCACATAGAAGACCTTCTTATGCTTTTGAATTTCGAGTAGTTCCTGAGAAACCTTAACGTTACAGTGAATAGTGTGTCTTAGGTTGTTAAATCTTCTACATCCAGGGTTATACAAAAATTAAGCAATGTTAGGGACAAATCAATGACTTTATGTTTCTAGAACGATGTCATTTGATTCTTTTCTCTAAGTGCAGAAGTAACAGTGACAAGGCCAACAAAGTGTTGACGGGAGAGGAAGTAGTGGGACTTTCTTGAATAAGCAGATCAGAATGATTTATAGTGACTGTGTTGATGGTTTATCTAAGTTTTCAGGAACTGCTGAAGTGCTTACAAGAGGCAGACATTTCCATTGTGCAGTATGATGGAAGGAGAATTAGAACTTGAGAATCAGAGTAGTTTGAAGACTGACTCTGACTGCTTTTTCAGTAGCATGGAGAAGATCCTGAAATTTCAGCTCCCGATGGTCTTTTTGACTATAGTAGGGGATTACAGTAGCACTGGATTCCCAGAGTTGTGGACATTGATTCTCATATTTGTGCATCAGTAGCTCCCCAAGGACTTATTAAACCTCAGATCCTGGGACTAGAGTTTTCTAACTCAGTAGGTCTGGGGTGGGACCAAGAATTTGCATTTCTCACAAGGTCACATTGTTACTTTTGCTGCTAGTCCATAAACCTCACTTTGATAAATATCGCTTGCTAAGATTCAGTAAGATAAAGTAGCGAGAGTATTGAACAAGTTGGGGATTAGCACATATTAAGACCATCAGAAATTGCAGTGATGACCATGGTGATGATCACTGATGATGATCATGACGGTGATGGTTGAGTCACTGTGCCCTTTCTAACATAATTCTTTTAAATTGTTAGGTGTGGGCAGAAGAAAAAGTTGGTGATCAACAATGGCAATGGAGCAGTGGAGGACAGAAAGCCAAGTGGACTCAACGGAGAGGCCAGCAAGTCTCAGGAAATGGTGCATTTGGTGAACAAGGAACCATCAGAGACCCCAGACCAGTTTATGACAGCCGATGAGACACGGAACCTGCAAAATGTGGACATGAAGATTGGGGTGTAAGATCTACACCATTATCTTGGAAACAAAAAAAAAACATAGTTGGAGACACAACCATTACAGGGACCTGGGACACTTAACAGATGCAATGTGCTACTGATTGTTTTATTGGAGAACTATTTTTAGCATAAAATTTTCTATTCCTTTTTGTTTTTGTGTTTTGTTTTTTTTTTAAAGTCAGGTCCAGTTGATAAAAATAACATTGCTTTGTGAAACGAGAGCCCAATTAATAATCCACAAGAACTTGATAGTTCTGCTTTCTACCTAGAGGTCTTTTTATCCCCTGGGGTATGTCATGGATGGCTTCTAAATGCCACAAATTCATGTTTCTGATACTCAACACCCCCAAGCCCCACTTGCCAGGTAACAGCCAGCAGCCAAGGATATTCCTGGGGCCAGGAGGGATTGGTTCCTGGGAGGAAATTTGAATGGGTCCATATCGCCTCTCCAGTAGCCTAATCCTGGGTCATTGGTTTCCAGTGGGGTAGGAGATTGGAGTATACTGGTTACACATCCTCTCATACAGACTCCATGGAAATTTATGAGTTGCTTCGGGGAGACACCCAAAGGGTGAAGCTATTTATCTGTAGTAAGCTATTTATCTGTGTTTTTGAAATATTAAACCCCGAACGTCCTTTGATCAGTATGATTTTTCCCCAGGTTTCTTTGTCAGAGGAACAAAAGGGTTTAAGCTAATTCACAATAAACTTCTGTACTTTTTCCATCTTAACCTTCGTGCTGTGATCTTTCACTTTCTAAACCGCAAGGTCCAGATCTCTGTAGCTCTTCAGAAAGATCTGAGAATGGTTCCCTAAACTCATCTCATAGCCTCTTTGCCCCTACTCTGCTAAATTGCCTAGAAGATCAAGGAAGACAGCACTATTTTATTTCCAAAGATGTCCAAAGGCTTACTCTTCTTTTCTGGAATCAGAATTGTGAGCAGAAGAGTTTCTGCCATTTTTGAGTTTTAATGGCCATGTTTCTCTCCTCTGAAAGGCCTTGAAAAGTCACATTTAATGTGCATAACCCATCATTGTGGAGTCCAATTTCTCATATGTTCATTCTCTTAGTGATTTCCAAAAGTAACATGAAAGTGCCTTTTGACATCTTGTTATAAAAAGAGAAGCCAATAGAAATGAAAGAAGAGTCAGGGGCCAACTGATTGGCACAGGCTGGTGAGGTGGAATGCTCTGTAAATCCTGTTTGACTATTTATGGCTGTATTTGTTTATACTTCAACATTGTCTGTATGCACTTGCCCCTCCAGATGAGTTAAGCATGTGGGGAATCCCAAGTTACAGGGCTTCCCACCATTGGAATCTTATCACAAGATGAGCAGGTTTATGGCTAAATGAGTGAATAATGGCTCTTTCCTCTGTCCTCATGTTTTTTCCGAGTTGGCAAGTTTTTCATGACATTTCTTCATCAGTCAGGATGTCTCATTGGTCCTGGAACTCCCAAAGACTACTTATAATCATAGAGACTGAATCTATACAGTGAAGGGTTCTATAAACTGGGATCTGATTTCCTCAAACATCCAGAAACATCACTTGTTGCCTAAATTGATAAGTTTAATTGGGAATGTTTCTTAAATAACAAAAGAAGAAGGAAAACAACTTCTAACTTAGATCAGTGGTGGGTTGATACAGAGATTTGCAAGCCTTCCATGCTCATTCCAAACCTCTGGTCTTCCTACCCTCCTTATGTCCTCTCTCCCTGTACCCCTGCCATGATCTTCAAAAAACTCCTTTCTCTTCTTCTGTGAATATATTGACCAGTTAGTTATATAGTCAGCTACTTGGTTTTCTTTTTCTTTCTTTTTAAGTTAAAAGAAAATGGAGATCACACCACTTTGAGTTGTTGCTGCCATTGGTGTTAAAATGCCCTGTTTTCCAGGACCTGGTCTCTACTCATCCCTCAGATTGTCTTATGGGCACACGGAGTCAAGCAAATCTCACAGATAGAGATGACTGCCCACCCATTCTAGACAGTCCCAACAAACAAGCTGGCGTGGGAGACGATTTGACATAGCAGCCATGACACTTGAAGCACAATTTGATTATGTGTCTTTCCTGCCGGTGACCTGCCAGGTGACCTGGGCTAAGTCCTTAAACGGGATCTTATTTATAAAAGTAGGAAGCCAGCATTTATCTTGCAAAGCAGCCTGAGAGTTTAAGATGTACTTTTCCCTGCAATGATAAATCTTTCATGTCTCCTGAGGGCTTTCTTTAAATTAACTCTGGGTAAAAATTTGAAGGATGCCAAAGACACTTTCAAGAGTATATTTTACAGGTTCTAGCCTAGTAAAATGGATTCTTCCAACTGAACATCTCAAAAAGTTTTACATTGAGAACCATTACACCAAGAGCCAATTTTGTAGCCAATATTTATTTAATCCTTTTACTGCAGAGTAGAAATATCCAACTTTTCTGGAAGAGTAAAATGCACGTAGGAACAGGAATAACATGACCCAAACTGGGTGTTGTGGTGCACGTCTATAAACCCAGCATTCTGGGAGGCAGAAGCAGGAGGCTCACAAGTCCAAGCCTAGCCTGAGCAATTTAGTAACTTAGCAAGAGCCTGTCTCATAAAGGGGGGTGGGAGGGATGTAGCTCAGTCCAAAGGCCCTGCGTTCAGTCTCCAGTAAAAAAAAAAAGAAAGAAAAGAATAACATGGTCCATTCAGTTTGATGTTGTAAGTATGTCCATTTGTAAGTCCTTTGTGTTTATTTTTCAGAAACTAGCCAATTGTTCATGTACATACAATGACCATTGCTACCATTACTTTGAGTTTTCAGAGCACATCCTCTCTCCGGTTTTTGTATATTTATTAATGAAAGCATGATATGTCTATTGCCAAGTTGAAAGTCCTTATTGGAAAGTATTAAAAGGCTAACATTAAAAGGCTAAATGAAATGGACTCAGGAGTCTCTAATTTAAGGTGGACTAGGAGGTTGGGAAGGGCAGAACTGGAATGATCTGCATGTCTGGGTAATATAGAAGCAACAGTCAAAGCTTTCAGAGGTGACTGAATCCTCACACTCATTTTTTCTAAAGGAAAAATTATACGGGTTTCCATGACTTAAAGTGTTGTTTTGGAGAAAGTTTGATTTTTTTCAAAGGCAGTGTGTGGTCCTCAGTTTTTTTGTGTGTTTTTTGTTTTGTTTTGTTTGGGTTTTTTTGGGTACTGGGGATCGAACTCAGGACCTTGCACTTGCAAGGCAGGCGCCAGAACCACTAAGCTAAATCCTCAGCCCATCCCAGTTTTTAAACTAAGTGAAATGCTGTGAGGTGATAATTCTTTAAAAGCCGAAAACTACTCTGGGATTCCGAGTTAAAGAGAGGAGTGTGGGCATTCTCACTTCCATTCCTTCATACGGTCGTATAAAGACAGTGAAGACATACTGTCAAAAGGAATGAACTAGGTAGAAGATACTGGAAGAAGAGACAATAGCAATAAAACTTTGAAGCTGGAAAGTAGTGGTCAATTGACAACTGATTAAATAAATATAGAAGAGCTGAATCCTAAACCAGCAATGGGGAAAGTTGAGAAATAACCAAGTTTATGTGGCAGGATCCTCCAAATGCTCAGGAATTGGCAGCATTATCTACTCTGGAAGTGATAGGAAAGGTGGGATTGGATTAGAAAGAAGCTTAAGGTCTATTTAAGAAGCAGTCAGAACTCCAGCCCCCTTCTCTGCTCTACACAGTTGTGCTTTCTCAATTCTAGCAGAAGGCCAGACATTGATTCTCTAGAGTAGGCAAAACAGAGTCAGGCTGAGGGGCAACAGGACAAACTGAGCCCACTCCATAAGGAATGTTGAGACTTCTAGGTGTTTCCCTTCTCCTTGGCTCCCAGAACACTGGCAGCCAGGCGTGTTTCCAGGGGGAAGCTCAGGCTTTCTGGGGAATTTGATAGGCCTGAGAAAAAAACCCTAAAGATACCAAAACAGCAGTGCCCCAAGGCAATGGACAAGCAAAACAATTTGCAGTGAAGGTCACATCTCACACCCCACTAGGCCTGCAGGACCCCCAATCAGCTGTCTGTAGCTCAATTTACACATGGGTGACCACCAGGGGAGCTGGAAACTTGCAGAAAACACCTAATATTAAAGACAGGAGCTGAAGAAAACAAGACAGCTTAGACTAGTCAGAGACAATTCATGGAAGAAAGTCCTCTTTAAAAAGATCATTAATAGGCTCAGTAGAGTAAGAGGAGATAGTGTTATCTATGAAGGGAGGACACAATGCTCAAACAAGGAACATTCAGACAACACCTTAAAAAGGAGCTTTTAAAATATAAATATGAAGGCACAGATTTAAAAATAAACTCAACAGAAGGCTTGGAAGATAAAGTAGAAGACACAAGCTTTAAAAATAGAGCAAAGACAAAGAAATGGAAATGGGAATATATTAGAAAGATTGAGACCCAGGGGCTGGGGATTTAGCTCAATGGCTCCACTCCTACCTTGCAAGCACTGGGTCCTGAGTTCAGGAATTGGTACCCGAAAAAAAAACCAAAAAATAACAAACCCAATAACAGAAAGATTGAGATCCACTCCAAGAAATCTAACATGTAAAAAATCATCTAATCAGTAAATTAAGGAAAATTTCCAGAATTTAAGAACATGAATCTCTTGACTAAGGATTGAATGCTTACTCCAATGGATAAAAACAGACCCACACACTAAGGCATGATATCATAAAAATACATAACATTTGGAGCAAAGAGATGATTCTATAGGTTTCTAGGGGAAAAAAATAAGCATATAGAGGGTCAAGAATCCGAATAGAGTCCCACTTCTGAATAGCCACTTTGGAAGGTAGATGGTCCTTCAGAGTGCCTTCAAAATTCAGAGGGAACTGTTTCAAGGTAGATCCTCTAACTTAGCTACCCCACAAATTAAGAAAAGGGTAGAATGAAGATATGTCAGATATGCATCGTCTATAAATCCATTCAACTCTTAACAGGTGAGTCCCACTGGAACTGCCAAATAAAGGGAGTTACCATGAAAGCGGAAGCCAGGAGTTTCAGAAAACAAAGTAACGGGAATTCCTGAAGTGACAGAGGGAGATCCCAAGAAGACAGCTGTCCAACGATTGTCCAGGGAATAATCAGTTTAAATTGAAATAATACATGCTTGGCCTTTATTGACCTCTGACTTGAAAGAAAATTAATTTTTGATTGTATCCGTTAACTATTGATGGATTAAAAACCACACCAAAATCAGCGGCTTAAAACAACAAACATTTACTTATTTCTCATGAGTCAACTCATTGGGTACTTCCGTTGACCTGGGGAAGGGCTCGTTGACTCAGACATGTGTGCGCGATTTATAAATTGGTTAGCTGAAGCTATCTGGTCTAGGATGGCTTCATCTTGGATGCCCAGAACCTTTTACCATGTGCCTCCTATGCTGCCAGATGACCAGTCTAACCTGGTAGGAATCCTGGTGGTAGAGGCCCTGAAGTAGCATAGCATTCTAGTATTCTGCCGTATTTTACTGCCCAAAGCCAGTCAGAAGAACAGCCCATATTTAAAGGAAAATAGGTTATCACAAAGCGAGAGAAGCCACAAAGTCACGTTGCAAAAAGTAAAGCTACAAGGAGGCGAATTATCAAGGCCATTAATAAAGTATGTTGAAGGATTCCATGACTCAAGGGTACTTCTCATGTTTATGTTTAAGGTACAGTCTCTGTTTAAGCTGTGTTGGCAATGGCATTAATTTAGAGAACCATAAACAACTTAATAAATGCCAGGCTTTTTGGAGATGGGAGGAGCAGAATCATGTGTACACACATATTTGAAAAATTGCCTGGTACTATAGAAAAACCATGAGATTTGGAATCAAAATTAAAAACTGATTCTACCACTAATTAACTATCCAATCCCACTCATACATCTTCAATTCTTTGAGTCTTAGTTTTCTTGTCTGTAAAAGAGGGGCAGTAAAATCATCATGGGGTTGCTATGAGAATTACATAAGATATTAGGTATCTGACAGTGTTTGGTTCATATTAGGACCTCAAAAATATGAATTCCTGGGCCAGGGATTTAACTCAGTGGTTCTGTCACCTGCCTTGCAAGCAGAAGGTCCCAAGTTTGATCCTCAGTACCAAAACACACACACACACACACACACACACACATATATATATATATGAATTCCTACCTTTTGACTCCCACTTATGCACTTTAGGTTCTTAAACTTACCCTTCACCATTGCCTCCAATTTCCTGAACTCTGGCTTTTAAATGTATATTGCTAGGGTGACTAGAATCACATTATTTCAAAATCCAAGGCATTTTTGTGAGGGGAGCCTTTTGATTTTAATAGAAAGTCTTTTGTTTTCAAAGCAAGACTTAAAAGCAAGGGGTCCAGGAAGCAGACAGCTGGCATTCCTTGATGAAATCTTGGTCATCCATGTTTTGGGTGCACATTAACCAAAGCTGAGCATCCACTCATGGCTTCAATGGTCGCCTCAACCGACCACTACCCAGGCTGAGCTAATTTCCTTCTTTTTTGTTCTACCTTTTTACCTCGTCCCCTACTACTATACACTACCACAATTCTTACTCTGAAATTTTGTTAATTTGCCAATGGGCCTATCTCTCCCACTGTATGGCAGGTCTCTTAAAACCAACATCCAGCTTTGTATCTCCAATGTACCACAGAAATCCCAGCTCAATCAAGGTTGCAAAATTCACCATCTGCTACTGATCGCTTAAGAACATTGGGGTTCACACATCTCTGAATTTTCCCCACAACCAATGAGGATGAAATTTTTATCCCATTTCAACAAATGAGTCAGCTAGAAGTATAGAGAAATTAATTACCATTCTGAAACCATACAAATAGAAAGTGGAAGAACCTAGATAGAACTTAGCTCGGTCCAAAGTCTCTGACTTCATGGGCCTTATTGCCTATTGTCAGATGTTTAGTAAATTACATTTGTCGACATTTGGGGATCATCTCCAGATGTCACAAACCAGGAAAGCACTCCCCAGCTCTCTGTGCCTGGTGGGCCAGAGGAGGCTTTTAGAAATCCCTGGACAGGTTTTGGAATGAGTGAGTAAAGACGTACTCACCATTTAGGTCCTATTGGCAAAGGAATTACTTTAGGAATCCATAAACAACCTCATGGATGCTGTATTTATTGGAAGGGGAAGAACCCGGTCATGTGGAAGTACGAATTTTGCCAGGATGCCCTGGGGTCAAGAGAGAAGGAGTCTGGCTTAGCCCCTTAGCCTCAAGCCCTATTTCTTGCCTGTGTTAACATCTTGTCTTCAACACCAGTAGTTTGCCTGTCAGGCCTCCCCATAACTCGCCCCCTCAGTCTTGCCCCCTTAGGCTTCCAGACTGCTTACCTCATCATGTGGTGACTACTGTTTTCCAGAAGTCTTGTCCAAAATACTTTCTCCTTCCTCACTCTCTAAAGAGGAATGGCAAGAACCCCAGGAAAGACAGCTAATGTTTAGTTTTAAATGATGGTCTTTAATATCAGATTCTCAGTTCAAATCCAACCACTGTCATTTACTTATGTCTGACCTTATATTAGTTACTTAACAACTCCCTGCTGCAGTTTCCTCATCTGTAAAATGGGAATAATAAGTTCTACCAGAAAAACTGCTGGATAATTAAATGAAATAAAACGATCATCTTCAACACTTCTTTTGTGTGTATATACAGTAGGAACCTAGAGAGAATATGAACCATGATTTGGAAGAAATCAAAGGTGACCCAAGAATTTCTGAGTCTCTTCCAAACCCTTCCAAGAATTGGAGTCCTGCAAACCTACCTCCTCCACCCTGAGATTTCAAGTGGCCTCAGGAAGAAAGAAAGACTCCCCCTACTGTTTTCCAGGGAGTGGTGAAATACACAAGTTTTTATTGTCAGCATATTATTATACAAAGATCTTGCCAGAGCCAAGCTTCAGGGTGGCTCTTAGATGAGGAGAGAGAGGAGATGGGAATGAAATCCCAGGGGTCTAGCTCAGGAGAGCTGGGACTGACAAAGTGGGAACTGATCCATGCAGAAGTGGAGAGACAGGTTTTCAGCAATAAAAGCTGAAGAGCAATTCAAACTTCGGGCTGGGTTACTGGAGCTCAGCAAGAGCTTTCCTGTTTATTTTCCCCCATGTCTCAGCATTTCTTAAATCTCATTAAAAACTGAAGAAAGTAACGCCATGAAAAGCTGTCAGGGTAAAAATAGGAGAATCCAAAGAAGAAAAAGATTTTAACAGTAGTTTAGGAAGAATTAAAATTAGCTTTTTAAACAGCCCAATTGCCCAACAACTGGAGACTGGATAAAGAAAATGTGGTTTTTCTATAAAATGGATTACTATTCAGCCATAAAGAACAAGAAATTAGAGACATTTATAGCTAAATGGCTGCGCATTGAGGCCATACTCTTAAGTGAAATAAATAGGACATATATGTGTAAATATTGAATAGTTTCTCTGGTGTGAGAAACTGAAAGTGTGAATAAGGACTAAAAGGTAAAATAGATAATGTAAAATAGTAAGAAAAGGGGCAAAGGGGAAGGGGAAGTGGGAGGGGAAGGGGATAGGAAAGAAGAGAAATGGAATTAATATGAAAAAATGAAAAAAATGGAAACAAAGTGTTTGTAAATAGGGAGGGGTGGAGGGGGTGAAGGGAGGGCAGGGGAATGGGGAAAAAAATAAGAACCAAGAGAGTATGTAAAGGTGAAAATTCCCAATGTTGAATGTAACTGTATTGTATACCTAAAATGTACCAATAAAATTAATAATATTAAAAGGGTTAAAAAATAAAATAGAATTAGCTTTTTATTAAGGCTCATCTATGCGTACATGCATATATAAATCAAAAGATACATGTAAAGTATATCTCAAAGAGTCTCGTAAGAATAGGATCTCTCATATTTTTCAGTGGTGTTTGTCAGCAGCATTTGGCCTCTTCGAGCCTCTGAAGCCACTTTTATTCAGTTTTGGGAGACTGCTGCTCAGAAATATAAAGCCTGTCAGGCATGGTGGGGCACCCCTATAATCCCAGTGCTCGGGAAGCTGAGGCAGGAGGATCACTGTGAGTTCCAGGCCAGCCTGGACTACATAGCGAGACTCTATGGCCTTAGTTGCAGAGTCAGTGGCAAAGGTGGGCTCTCTCTTAGGGCGGCACCACGCTGGGATCTGGTTTAATAGGCAAGGAATTCCTGATCCCGTTTTGTATCATTTCCCCTGGACAAAATGCAGAGCTCTGTGTGAAAGCTGTGGAAAGTCCTATGAGTTCATCAGGCAAGCAAAGGATGAAATCAATGGGAATTTTCCCATCCAGGTTTATACGTTTTCCCGAAACTGATGTTTTCTCTGCCGTTTTCAACCGTCTTGGCTTCCTCTGCCCTGTTGATATGTGCCCCCTAGTGGATGCCTCAGACCCTCCCTTTGGTCCTATAGAAGTTGAGTCTTGTTGCCTGACTTCACTCCTTAGATCCCTGAGGTAAAACCAGAAAGAAGAGAGTGAAGCTGCAGATCTTGGCACTAGGGGATTAGTGTAGAGTGGGAGTGAAACTGGGTTGCCTGGGTGGGAAAAATGATCAGAGTACAAATGACGGCCTAAAGTTGTTTTAAAAATCAACATCGTATATTTTGAAAAGGATTCATAGATCACCAAAGAAAGAAAGCATGAATGAGTTGCAATGTAACCATCAGCTGTTGAGTACCTGCTGTATTCTTTGTACCGTACCATACATTGCCTTACACCTTCTTATCTGAGGGACACGAATAATTACATCTGAGTACCTGCTGTGACAGAAGGATGTGGAGGAAGTTACTGATTTATGACAGCTGATACTAGACATTTACTATCTATCACACTCTGCCTTAAACATGGCATGAGTATTACTCAGTTAAGTTCTCTACTCTCTCTGTGATTAAATAGAGTGTAGCTTACAGAGTTATCAGAAATGTGTCAGTATTTTAAAGGTTTTAAACAGGCACAGAGCCCATAAGTGTAGAAGATAAATTTCATTTTCTCTTCATTCTACAGATGAGGAAACTGATGCACAGGAAGTATAGTTACTCCAGATGCCACACATCTGGCCTGGAGCCAGAACATATTTTCTTAAGTGTAGTGCTATGTTGTACCCTTCTGAACATAGCAATCCTTTCAATAGAAATACTTTTCATTACAGTTTCCAAAAAGGGCTGGTGTCAGGACTGATGAGGTATTAAATGAGTTTCAAAATGAGCAGGAACTCTAAAACAGTTTTATCTACTAGTTGTCTCTAAGCGTAGCACAAATTACTTGTTCATTTGGTGTTTGAAGAAAGATCAGTATTGTGCTGGTCTATGGCTCTTGATTTTTATTTGAAATTATTCTTTTTGATACTTTTGGATAAATGGTTTTACAAAAATAATCTAGGATTACCTAACAAAGAGATTGGCTTATTGGTTGCCCTTTGTTCTTCCTTAAAAAGAATTTTACATCAAAGTACAAAAGTAAAGGTCTACTCCATTTCCATAGAAATATAAATATTCAAACATCCATTCACTGGAAAATTCCTTATTTCCAGAAATTTTATGCTGAAAGTATTTTGTGTTCCAAAAATATTCTCTAAATTTGTTAACAAATTATATGCATGGGTTACATTTCAAATAGTGTCATTGTGACTGAATGAACTGAGATTCCCCTCTGCCTCCAAGGTTTAGGGAAATGTAATTTGACAAGATATTCTTTATTGTTAAATAAAAGTGTCAGACAAAACACTCAGAGGCAAGGTAGGAGTGAATATTCTTTAAGCATAATAAGTCCAGGGTATAAATTCTACTAGGAAAAGTGTCAGAATGAATGGGACCTTATTACACAGGTCAGAACAAGAGGTTTCTAAGGGAAATTAATGCTGGAGGGGGTAATTTGATTTTAGGTAATCGAGGGGAAACCAGCCACAACCAAGTGACCTCTCCCCATGTTTCTCTCCCCACCCTTTGGGTTCTAGAGATAAGGGGTTTCTCACCCCTGGGAATCCAGAGCCCACAGAGCCTGAGCCCACCCCTCTCCCTGTGGAATGATCATAAACTTGCGGAGGAGAAAAACAATTGACATCTGACAGAAAGCAGAGAGAGATGAAGGGAGCAGAAAGAGCTAAAATGGACTATTGCTATGAAAAGCGGCATGGGGACACCAGAGGTTGATGGGGTTAAAGAAAAAGAGATGAGGGACAGGAACATCTCTTGGGAAGATAAAGAACATCTTTTGGAAAAGTGCTTCTTACATTGCCCTCTCCAGGATGGACCATTACACACACACACACACACACACACACACACACACACACACACACATCTTGTGTGACTTGGGGTAAGGAAATCTGGCCCATTCCTTTCCACCCTCACTACTTCTATGTAAACTTTTCAATCAACCAGTAGCTGAGTGTATGACCCTCATAATCAGTTTCATGTTTAGGTCCTCTGCACCTAGAAGAGTGCCTGGTACATAGAGACTCAGTCATATAGTTTGAATAAATAATAGCCAGAAATATCTTACAGAGCAGAAAAAGAACCAACTTCACTGGTTGTGTTTCAGAGATTTTTCTGGAGTATTTGAATGGGGGTAAGATGTTTGACTACTTCCAATCTAAGCCATATCCTGGAACTAAACTGAGAATATATCCCTTATCCCAGCTGTTAAACCTCTAGCAGAATGTCACCAAGCCATTGCAGTGGATCTAACTAGTGGACCAACAGCATGATGGGCTTTGTCTAGGGAGAGGGCTGTGATGTGGGCAGCTCACTACCTGCCTGACACAAATTGTTGGTAAGAAACACACTCTTACTTCTACTTGAGAATTGATGGCCCACCCAATCAGTCCATAGATTGAATATACTCATTTATGTATTTTCTTCCCTACAACAAACTCAAATCAATAAAAGTGGTTTCCCCACAAGTACAAAGAAATTCAAAGGGACTTTGGCAAAAGATTTCCTCAGATTTTGAAAGACAGAAAGTACATGACAGAAGAGTTCTCGCTGTAGCTGTTGTCGGAAGCAATACCATAGGTGTGAGCAGAATGAGTGCCTCTGAGTCCAGCTGCTGAGATGCTTATGTCACCAAGAGGGCAGAAGCAGAGGATGGGTAACACAAACAATTCTCCTGCCCAGGACTTTGAATATTGAGCAAATGTCATGCAACAAGCAAGAAATGAAGAGAGAAAGTCACAATGATAGCAATAGGATGGCTGTGTCCAATTGTAGAGCTGGTGGATCTCGGCAAAAATAATCTCCCTCCCTGTTATGGTTTCTATCTAGATGTCCTGATAAAGCCAAATGGGACCAGAGGCAGGACCTTTGGAGAGTGATTGGATGATGGGGGCATCCTAGCTGCCTTGCTGTTAGGAGGTAGGTCCTGGTTGGAAGAAGTGTGTCACAGGACATTACAGTGAGCTCCAGACCTTCAGTTGGATCCTTCAGATCCCCAGCTCACAGACAGCCTTTTGCACTTTCCACATCTGACTCTTATATATTTGTATATCTTGCATTAAATCTGCTGCTCTAGTAAGTACTGACTGATACAGTCACTAAAGATGTCCTTCCAAGCCAGAATGGAGGGAAAGGCAGAAGATAAAGTTAGTCTCTGCTGATATAATGTGATACTGGAATTGTTTTTCTTAGACTGAGTCTAGAGAGTTTCGGAAAAAATTTTATAACACAAACTTTTTGGGTTATAGCTTCCATCCCAGCTCCTCCCTTGACCCTCATTGCTTCCTGGTCCCCATGCCTTACTTGAACAGCTCTCCCCCACCTGGCCTTTCCAGCACACTGTCCTGCCTCTGAGCCAGCCAACTTTAGATTGAAACCTTTACAAACTGTGAGCCAAGATAAACCTCTCCTCCTTTAAATTGTGGCTGTTGGGTATTGTTTCTCAGTGATGAGAAAGTGACTAAGACACTCCTAGGATCCAAATACCCAGGAAAAAGGAGAAGAGGGGCATCTTTTACTTTCTGATCACTAGCTTACTTACTGGATATTATGCCCAAAACATCTTACTTAATATATTTGGGTTTCAGTCTCTTCATCTGTCAAATGGACTGGATGAAGGTAACTGTGCCACTGAGTTGTGAGGATTCAATTAATGGATATGTATAGAGATATACATATGCCAGTGCCTTAACCTAATACATGTGCAATAAATGTTGATGAAGAGCACCATCTCTCTGCTCCACTAGGCATTTCTCCACAGCAAGAACCCAGTTGGCAAAAGAAGATTCCATCTCTTCAGGAAATTGCTAAAGATTCATCCCCTAGATGCAGAAATAAAGCTGCAATATCAATTTTTAGCCATAGTTTTAATTAACCAAGTCATCATTTTAGCTTCCAATAACATGGCTGTTGAAAAACTTTCACTTTCAATTTGAAATTGTTAGAGAAAAAAAAAATCTTTGTGTGATTCTGAAACTCTCTAGACTCAGTCTAAGAAAACAACTCCAGTATCACATTATATCAGCAAAAACTGACTTTATCTTCTGCCTTTCCCTCCATTCTGGCTTAGAAGGACATCTTTAGGGACTGTATTAGTCAGTGTTTACTGGAGAAGCAGATTTAACACAAGATATATAAATATATAACAGTCAGGTAAGGAAAAGTGCAAAAGGGCTGTCTGTAAGGGGGCGACCCAAAGGATTCAGTTGAAGGCCTGGAGCTCACTGTAGTGTCCCATGGGAGTTCCCGTCAGGAGACCAAAGGGGCTCTGATGGAAGCTGAAGTCTGTGCTGGAAGCCAGGAGGCAACATCCAAGGTGAAAGTGAAGACTGGAGCTCCTCCAAAGAAACTGAGCCCCTCAAGCACACCCAGAACTATGCTGATCCAATTTAATTGGGTGTTTCTTACTCAAATTGACACAGTCAGCTTGGTTCCGAGCTCCTTTTCTTCACAACAGTTAAGCACATATCATTTTCATGGGGATCATATGCTACTGCACAGAAGAATTGTTTTATTTTATTTCCAAGTGAAGCCACACCAAGTGGAAACATCTAAGCAGAAACACCAGAACAGGAGATAACATTGCTTGAGGGATCAGGCAGTTATTTGAAGGACATACAATTGCAAACGGTCAGTGGCCTAAAATAATGAAGTTGACTGCTTATTTGTGTTATAGGCTCATCACTGGTCCCAGACCAGCACTGTCATCTTAGCCCCTCAAATTCCCTGACCAATGTCTCAGCTGCCATCTCAAATAGTTCTTTACCAGCTAGAGGGAAAGGGAGATTCTAGAAATGTAAAGATTTGTAGAGTTGGAAGAGTTAAGTGCTTCTCAGTCCCCCCAAAACACCAGACAACTGGAGAGATTCTTTCTGCAGTAAAAACTAACTCAGCCTCAAAGGCAAAATCAGTTAAAGTGCATGGTCATCATATCTAAGTTCCACGCAGACTAATGTGGCATCAGCATATTCTTTCAATTAAAAAATGGCTCAGGGAAGAATAAATGGAAGGATGTGACTCTGCTGTAAGCCTGGTTGACTCAAGGTATCCACAATTTCAGAGAAATAGAAATATTTATAAAGGGCTCTTGGTAAATGAGACTGCTAGGAGTCTAAACCACCAGCAGAGATTTTAAGAGATGCAATACCAAAGAAACCATGGACCTCAACAAAAAAACTAACTAGGGAGGGCTTGCTCTTTCTTCTTTTGGCAGATGCTGGGGATTGAACTCAGGGCTTCACACGTGCTAGGCCAGCACTGTGCCACTGAGCTTCACCCACAGACCTATGCCAGACTTACAATGAACCTGAACACTAAGTTCCTATGAGCAGAAAGCAAAGGCTGTTGCTGAAGGAGAGATGGTTCCCAAATGTTTTCTTCAGATGTGTCAGAGGAGTGATGGAAAAAATGGGAGAAAATGCAATTAAGAGCCCTGGGGTTGGATAATGGTAAGAGGTAGGATGGACTCAAGAAGCCCTCCCAGGGGTCAGATCAGGATCTAACCAGGAAATTCTCCTTCTCTATTTCCCACCATTGCAGGGTGTGTGCTGGATATGGAGGGAGGAGAGGTGCTCCAGACAACGTGTGTGGTTTCAGAGGCAACAGGGTCTATGTATGAATAATATGTAGCAACTTCCATGCATCATACTGAGATCCTAGACTTTCATCTCAAAACTAATACTGGATGAGACTTTTATGGATCTTGGGAAGAAGGTGAGTGAGAACAGAACATAGCAAATATTAGGTGACTAGAGAAGTGAGCTTGGGCATTTATTTGTGCTATTTACCACACATTTCTGGATTTCCCCCTCCTGTTCTCATTCTGAGAATGTGCGGGATTGTGTTTTATTCTTCCTTAGAACCATAGGAAATAATGTGGCTAGTTTGGCCAATAGGTTGTTAATTGAGGTGACACTTAATTCTTATGTGAGAACCTACCTCGTGCTCTTTCTCCTTCTGGCATGGCATGAAAGCCTGTTAAAGATAGTGGCTGGCTTGTCACATATGGTCCCTGAATAATTACAGTGAGCAGGACCATCTGCAGACCCACAGTGGAACTCTGGTGCAAGCCACTGAGATTTGGGTTTTATTCATCAATGCAGCACAACGTAGCCTAACCTGACTGATACCATTAAGCATAGCAGACACAGACAAACATTAGTTACTCCTCCTTCCTTCTTTCTTTGTAGCCACTGATAATCAATTTTGCTTCTTTCCTTGTGAGTCCGGATAGAGCCTGAGAATCTTTCTTGCTCTCAGTTGGTCAGGGTTGATGATTAAGATGAGTCTCATTGGCTTGTTGTCTTGGCAGTAATTTAGGGAAGAGATTATTCTAACTATGAAGACCAACTATTACAGGTGCATCTGAGGCTCAATTAGTTGTACCTCTTCCATTGATTCTGAGATCTCCTCTTTGCCACACATGGATTTCATGATTTCAAGAGGCAGTGTAGGACCCTATGGGATGAAAAGCAGATCCAATCCTCTTGGAGTGCTCCAAAGTCTCACAGATAGCTGGACATCAAGACTAAAGACCAAGGAGTGTTGCACTGAGCACACAGGTTAAATGCTACTAGAAATGGCATCATGGCCATATACCTCACTGGGTTGTTTGGGAAAACAGAGTGAACACGAGGAAGCATTAAAACAAAGATGACCTCTAAGTCAGCTTGTTCTGTTGTGGATATGGTTTCCTCTCTGAATCTCAATTTTCTTATGTGCAAAATACAGACAGTGATAGTACCCACCTTACAGAGTTGTTGTGACAACCAAATGTCTCATGGACACAGAGGCTGCCACATGGTAGGCAAGTGGGGAATGGAAGCTTTAGGGGATGCTATTGGCACTGTACCCAGATCCCATCCACGGCTGGAGCACTCATTCCCTAACTGTTGTGTTAATGGGTGACAATTCACAACTACCCAATTCCAGCAAATGTTCTCTGCAGGTGGAGGGTCCTTACACTAGAATGAATACCTAAAAGGAATCCATGGCCAAAGTCTGATGAATATGGGTGCTCAAAGACAAGTCTCCTTTTTTCAAGGCGGGAAACTGAAAGTTAGATTTTCCCCAAGGCTATCTTCTTGCTCAACTCTTTTTGTGTCCTGCTCCCCTCCTGCCCTTAAAAGACTTTCTGAAAAGTACTCCCTCAAAAAAAAGCATGTGAACTGGAGTACCATAGCCAGCTCTGCTCCTAGGAATTTTTACCTATGATAATCAATAATTATATTATTAATATAATTATTAATACTTTACTATTAATTGCACATAGCAATTTCTTGTATGAGAATTTTATTGTACAGTTATAGTGTTATCATAATCACAAATAGCAGACTCTTAAGATTGTGAGAGTGCCCTTGAAGTCTCTGATGACAATAGAGGGGCTCCATTTTGAGACGATTCTTGCATAGCAATGTATGAACTTCCCCAACCAAAAAGCTCCAAAAGTTTGTCACAACTTCTATTCTTGGAACTATTGAAAGGGAAAGTGAACCACCACTTGTGAATGAAAACAGGGCAAAGGAGAGAGAAATGATGGGAAGGGAAGCCCCTGGGAATAGACTCAGCCAAGGGAATTCTGGATGGTCCTGCTGAGTTGGGCACATTCCACAGAGACGGCCTTTCTCATGACATTTGTCTCTACTGGTGCATGAAGTCCTGTGAGGCAGGGGCTCCCTGAGGGACTTCTCCCAGTGAAGAAAAGAATTGCTTCATTTCTGGATGTCCTGTTTCCCATTAGAAGGGCCAAGACAATGTCCCATCCTGGTGAGAGACCACTTTGGTCAGGCTGAGACTTACCTCTTTTCCCTAAAGAAATCCAGTGCCTTGCATCAGAGCCTTGGCAAGAAAAAGAAAGCAGCTAGAACACTACATGAGATGATCCCATAATGTCTAGGAACTTTCTCTGGGAAAGAGGATGAGCTGCCCTGGCTGGGTCATGCCTGGCTGGGTTAAGAAATGTGAATCTACTAACAAAGCTCAGATTTTTGAGAGGGCAGTTAAGCTATGAATTATGTGTGTGTCCTTGTGATATGGGTGGGAAGGGCTGAACAGTGAGAAAAGAAGTATGTCTTCTTCCAGCTTAGTCCCTAAGAAGTTGTGACTAATAACAGTAAGGATGATGATGATGATGATGATGATACTAACTACCCTATGGATGTTCTTTCATCAGTTCCTGTACATCATAGTCATAATTAGCTCCACTCCATGGAGGAAGAAAGTGAGGTTAAGTAAGCAATCAAAAGCTAGGAAAGGGACCAGGATTTAACTGTGGTTTGACACTGAGTTACCTCTAGTTCATTTAGAGTGTAGATTTCTGCATTTGCAAGAAGGGATGGGCTAAACTTGAAATAATTTCCCTCTGAGGTCCTTTATGGTATCACAATTGGGAAGAATCTCTTTCCTCCTCACCAAGATGAAAGTCAAGGATCAGGTGGAGTAGGAAGACTCTGTTCCAGCTGAAGCTTGGATTCAGTCACAGGCAACTGGAAAATTCCATGGCTCCTCCCTCTGGTGAGCAGGATTCTATCCAGGCCAAAAAACATTTGAGAAATGACAGGAGCCATTGGAGAATTCCAGCAGAGCCAGGTCGTGCAACAAAAAGGGTAGCAGAGATGATGGCAGTTTTATATTTTCCTTTTCCCACTAACTGGAGGCCACTCTGTTTTTCCAGACAATATTTGGATGGCTAAAATCTGATTACCCTAAAAACAGACAAAGATTTTGATGTCTCACATATTCCATCTGACTCAGTAGGAGCAAGAGGGAAATGGTGGAATAACGTTTTATTCATCTATTTTATGGAATTCATCAGCGTTTAAAGTCACTGCTTTTCAGTGTTTGAGAGTAAAAGGAGTATTTATGTTGGATGGCTTTATTCTTTTTATGCTCTTTTTGAACAAGCTGAGGGAACACGATCACGATTCCTGACTGTGGTTCAGGTTTTCTTATAACAAGAGAACAAATTTACCCTTTGCTACCTCAGTGGAAGGACGAATTAACTAAACTTAGAAAACTACCAAGAAGAAAAAGCATTAGGCTAGAAACATTTGTTTTTGCCAGGGACTCCACAATCTTCTATTCTTGCATGACCCACGTCAATTGTGTGGGCAGCACCTCCACCCTTGCCTTCCTGTCTGGGCTGACAAGGGGGAAAAGCCCCTGAGGAAAGCTTTCTTGAACCCTCCCTCACCTGTGGCTCTTTGATGTAGAGAGCCCTGGCTTCCTATTTATGTCACTGCGCCTGGAAGGAGGTACCTATGAGCCTCATGCCTTAGGTGGCAGCCACATAGCACATCCTCTTCAGAGATATTGCTATTTATGGCCCAACAGTCCTCCTTTGTGGGGCCATAACGTTGCAATGAACTGGATGACTATGTCATACCCCAAAATTCATGTAGTGAAATCTTAACCTCCAAGCTGGTGGTATTAGGAAGCAGGGCCTTTGGTAGTTGATTAAGCCATGAGGGCAGAGCCCTCATGAATGAAATTAGTGTCCTTGTAAAAGGGTCAGCAGAAATCTCCCTTTCCTCTCTTCTGCCAGGTGAGGACACAAGAGCAGACTATAGTCTGAAACCCAGCCCAGAGTCCTCACCAGAACCTGAGCATGTGGCCCCCTCATCTCATACTTCCAGCTTCTAGAACTGTGAGAAATGAATTTTGGCAGTTAATAAGTCTATGGTACTTTATTATCTAAGCTGGAACTAAGACAGATGTAGCTGAAGGAGCAGTTGTTGGGTAGATTGTGTGTGTGTGTGTGTGTGTGTGTGTGTGTGTGTAACTTCCTCTGTCAAATGACAGTTTACATCAGAGCAGTAGCCTGCTGATGTTGGGTGGAGCCCACTGGGTCTCACACATTATTGATGAAAGAAAGCATCAAAGGCTAAGTGCACCCTGCTTAGCTACTGTCACACCTGTGCTCAAAGGCCTTATGTGAGCCTGAGGTAAGAAATCCTTAGTTTTAACTATAAATTCTCCCCTGGAAATGTTTTTGCTTGCCTCAGTGTTCTCCTTGGAAAGGTAGACTCCATAAAATAGGGTGTAGTGTATAGACAGACTACTAGGGTGCAAAGGGTGGTACACCCTTGGAAGCTGGGCCTGCTAAGGAAGCCTGCTACGGGAGCCTGCTGTGGGAGTCATTGTGGTGGTTTGGTGTAGCCCGATCAGTTTTGGGGTCAGCCTTGGGGAGCGGTGGAGCACAATTTGGGTATATTTGGGTTGGCCATGGAACTGTGGCCGTTAGGTCTATATCTGATTCCTCACCCCTTCCTCTCTGGCACTGTTCTCTGCTCTGTTTCCTGGTTGCCATAAACTACTAAGCACCTTTGCTCCAGCACACTTATCCACCATGATGTTTCTACCTTGGAGCCAGCTGACCATGGACTGGATCCTCTTAAAACATGGACAATATTAAACCTCCTTTCAGTTGTGGGTATCAGATATTGTGTCCAGCAACAGGAAAGTGACAAGTACAGCCATGGACAAAGGGTAGAGACTCTGATTAGGAGCTTTGTAGTCACACACATGCTATCATTTAATCACTGAGCAAAGATCAGAACTCCTGTGTCATAACTCAGCCCACAATTGCTTCTCTACACACACTCCCTCTATTCACCATGCAGCCTCCTTTCCTCCTCTTCTTTCTTCTTTTTCCAGTGGTAACAAAGCAACACTTACCTGGCCCTCACAATGGTTGCATTTAACACCTCTGAGGCAGGAGAAAGGGGTCATAGTCCCTGAGCAAGCAAAGCCAAGTTTCTGTCTGGCTATGTCTTCGCTGGAAGGAGCAGCTGATTTTGATCAAGCTGTATCCATACCAAAGGTTCAGAAGTTTATATTAACTCTGATTTGTGGCTCTGTGCTACCTTAAAATAAAATGGCAGCCTGGAAATATACTAATGAGCATATTTTTTGTAATTAAGATTTTGCTAATATTTTGAATGTGGATGTGATATAGACTTGGCTGCAAGAGAAAAAGGAAATGTCTGTTCAAATAAAGCATCAATTTTTAACAACAATTGAATAAATGGTAATGAAAAGAATTTTGATGTATCACATCTATGCATTTCACTACTTAAAATATTTGCCTATTTTCCCATTTAGAAAGAAAGGGAGAGAGCAATGCACCTAATCCAGACCATCTACCAGTGGGTGCCCTGGAATATAGAGAGAGCCTGTCCTTATCTGGGGATGTCTGCATTTCTAGACAAACACCTTTCACTGCAATAAGCATCTCTCCATCTGAGGGTGAGCCTACAGTTAAGGACCACGCATTTTATTTTTCTAACATGATCTTTTAGTATTTTCCATTTGCTTCCTGTTATGGCTTGTGTTTAGATGTCTCCCCAAAAGCCTCAAAGGAGGCTGAATCTGGAATGTGTGATGCTGGGATTAAGGGAATGTGAATACTAAACCACTACAAGTGAGTGGTTGGTTTGGCATTGTCCTAATCCTAGTAGTCTGAATAAGATAAAAGGGGCAGAAAGATGCTCTTAAGATCCCTTGTTGCTTTTGCTGTCTTCCACTGCCGTGAACTGTTGCCCCTCTGCTACTCTTCCTTGAAGCCAGCTGATTATGGACTGAAACCTCTACAAACTGCAAGCCAAATAAACCTTTCCCCCTTTTAATTTTAGGTGTGGGGTATTTTGTCTCAGCAATGAGAGAAAAGGAACTAACAACTTCCCTAGTAATAATTTTTTTAGAATTGGAGGAAAAGTTTATTGGACTCATTGAGAGACTGTATATTTATATATTATCCTTTATAAATGATTTAAAGAATTTTCATGGCCCAATAGGCATTAGAGCTATTCACTAACTATTTAAAGTTTTCTTCCTATGCAGTCAGTGAGGTTGCACTTCCTGGCCCCTTGAAGTTAAGTAAAGCTATCAGTTCACTTTTGCCATTGAAATATGAACAGAAGTAGGGCACATAACATTCAGGAAGAAGCTTTAAGAATCAGTGCAACATTTGCCATGTTCTTTTTTCCCTGCCTTGATAACTGCAGAAACAGAGATGGAGTCTCTCTTATACTTCTGGCTATGGTTTGGATTGCTAGGTTTGGCCCAGGTGTGGCAATGTTGAGAAGTGATGGAACTTTTAAAAGGTGGGGCCTAGTGGGAGGTAATTAGGTCACTGGGGAAATCACCTTCAGAAAAGACTAATGCTCATCTCCAATGAGTGGATTATGTCTCTCACAACTTGATTATTTACCATGAGAATGGGTTGTTATAAAGCAAGGCTATCCCATGCGTTTGGGCTCTTCTGCACTGCCGCAGGCCACTCTTGTATGCATTTTGTCCATGTGATGCTATTTGCCACATAATGACGTACTATGAAGGCCTTGTTGGATGTGGCCACTGAACTGGGACATTTCAGCCTCCAAAACCATGAGCCAAAATAACCTCTTTTCTTTACACAGTAAGGACTATTACATATGACTCTACCATATATACACATCATATATATTGAAGTTTCCTAGAAAATATTCATTTGGATCTATAGCCTTCAATCTATAAATCTTTTTCCATAAGGACCATTAGAGACCCTTACCTTGTAGCAACAATAGGCTGAAGTAGGAATTAAAGAAGAGGCAACAACCAAGAGAAATTGAAATCCACATTTATTGATGAGAACTATATACATGAAGGTTAAAACACTTAGTGAAATTTTGAATTCACAGGTTACTTCCAGCATACAAAGAGTACCCAGTAATTTTACACATGAAATGTTACAGTAATCAGTCAACATTGTAAGAAAGTGTAGAAAGCTAAAGGTGAAAATGAAAGACCTCATCTACCCAAAATGTGCTTTGCCAACAAGGCATTTCCTAGTACCATTTATAAGAAACAATCCAAAAATTAGTTGAACTTTTTATCTTTTACATTAGTCTTTAAATACAATGTGCTATAGATGCTCTATACAACATGGCTTCAGCTAAGTAAGGATTGTGAGTGTGAGGAAAACAATTATTCTCATCTTTCATTCTGGATATACAAGACTCTTCAAGGATAATCTTACCTATAAGGGTAATTTTTTTCAGTAAGTTTTTCATCTTGAATTTGAAGAAGCCACATTTTCAAGGAAAAATATGCCCATCCACCATATCCGCTTATTCCACTCATCCAAAGAAGCCATTGCAAATTAATGAGCTTTATGCCCTCATGATCCTGGGCTTTGTGCCCTTGAGAAAAAAAGAGGGGCACTCAGTGTTGCTATTTCTTCTCTGTCCTTGGGGAAGGAGCTCTAGACATTGCATTTAGTGCTAATTAGACAGAATGTGTGTTTCTGGAGGCAAGTGTATAATTTCATTCGTTAATCTCATCTTCAGTCACTTCCAAACATACACACAGAGCACGTGGGTAGAGGAGGTCATACTCCCTTCACATATATAGGATCTGTGCTTCAGCAGTTGCTACCTGCAACCCCCAAAGTTGTACACTGTTCCTGTGCTTCTAGTACTCAATCTTTCTATGACAACTGTGCCATTTGCTGCCAGAACTGTGCTTCTATGGGGTTTCACCTACAGCTAGTCAGTAAATATTTTTCCCATTCTAACTCAAGAGGCTAAGTGGGACAAGGCTCTTCAGAACTTTCAGGTCACATACATTAGGATGAATATTTGGCAACCAGAGAGGCTGATCCTTCCCTAAAGACATGATGGTAACATGCACAAGAGAAAACTAATCCTTTGTCTCTCTGAGCTCCATCCACCAAACAAAGGACTGTAGGTGAATGTCCTCACTCTATACCTACCTAAGCCTAGATCACGGAAAGCTCCACAGTTATATTCATCAAGTATTATATAGACAACAAATGTCCTTTCACTAAGAACCAGGACACTCATCCAACCCATCCCTCCTCTGAATTGTGTATTTACAAAGGTGCTGGACACATACAGACATTCAAGCAATCATGGGTACAATGGTTTCATAGATAAGTTATTCACTGATACATATCCCCAAATCACATTAAGAAAGAGTAGAAATGATTCACTGCTAGGTATCTAAGAAGAAAAAGAAGGGTTTACAAAACACCAATCAACATGCCTATTGTGTCTAGATGAACAGCGAAAAGTAACATTTAAATTAAATTACAATACATCTATACACCATTTCACAGAAATTACACAGAGATACCTACATTATAGCTACACAAAGTGCATAGGCACTGTTCTTCATGCATGGACCAAGCATCAGTGAGTAAACACAAGAACTTCATGCTTTGACAGCTAGCTGTACTTGAAAACAGATGCAATCCTATCCAATTGAGGGCACATCTAATCTGTTTGCTTAATGAGGAGCAGGTTCAAATACATCTAGTACACTCTCTCTATAACTGACTACTGCTTAAAACATGGTAAAAATACTAGTCCTACCACCATCTCAGAAACTGTGTTTGGCGGAGGAAAGATACCTCGTCTTTTCAGTGACTACTGATTTATCTGTTAGGAAGATTATATAGTTTGTTATTCACCTGAGGACAAAAACTACCCGGGCTTCTTAAACAATTTCACTGTGACTCTAAGCTCCCACCTCCAGTCCCCAGTGATACATACAGCATTGCTTCATAACCAGTATGAACTTTTTTATTTAAAAAATAATGTGCTCAATTCATTTAATAGTGTGACACTTATTGTCATTTTGCTTAGCAAGAATTAACTGCAATAAATCTGTCCTGATTTCCCTCGCAGCACTCATTCTTAGTCTTTGCTACTCAAAATTTTTCTAAGCCAATTTTCACATAAACATTTAGAAAGGCATGAGAGATTGTGATGTAGAAATGATTGCACTATTATCATTTTGCTTTTGATGATCTTAGAGAAAAGCAAAAACTTAGAATGATCAGCTGGAAAAACAAGGCCTGGTGTCAAAAATAAAAATGAGCACCATTCTGTGAGTTAGAAAGATTGTTCAAACATACATCTTAACCACTTGATTTAAGCAATTCTTTGTTCTGAATGGTGATATTCACTGGATCACTGAGGACTAAGTTCTTAAATTTTTTGAACGTGGCTAAATGCTCAGAAAACAACTGATAGCTCTAGGTTGTCATAGAAACTTTTTGTGCTCTATTAGTTACAGTTCTACATATGTGGTTATATAGAAAATATAATAAGAAAATATCTGTCTGCAAAATTACAGATACTAAATAGATGAATTCAGTCTCCACTGAGTTCTTTATGATTTCTGAAGAATAGATACAAACCTATAACATTATGAAAGGCTAAATTAATATTAAACATATAATATCCAGGACTATAAATACATATTCTCATGCTTTTTAAAATAAATAATAGTAAAGAAGCTTGGGGATTTGTTGAAGAAAGAATGTAAAACTGAGCTGAAGTAATTTATCGTAATTTGGGGTGTAATACTGATCAGATAACAATAGATTGTCCCTGGTAGCATGGACTCTTACCAGGAAGCCAAAAAATAGGTATCTGCTGGCAGCAAGATAAAATTAGATTCACAGTTTGCCAGCTCTCTCCTCAAGCTGTAGAAAACAAATAGAAAAACAATATACAAAAATTCTCCAAAAAGTAGCTTTTTTTATATACAAATCTCTATAGTGACCAGATAATCTGATCTGTGTTGTGCAACATGGAGATGCAATGCTGAGATTTTTTTAGGGGAAGGAGGAAGGGAGGGAATTAAGGTGATTTGTAGAAGAATCTGGTTGCCAAAGGATGAGTTCCTAGTGAGGAAAGCGATCTCGTGGTGTCCTAAGCCACCAGAGAGCTAGCTTTCTGTTTGTACATCTCAGAGAATTTGCTCCACGGGGAAGAAACCTCAGAGATGTGCTGGTCCAACTTGTTTGGCTGGTGAGTATGTTTGTCCCCTATCAAAGGCAACAGACTGTTTCCAGGCTGGCTAAATAGTTGCCATGAGAAGAAACAGAGCCCCACAAGTAGCAAGGCTCATGCTGCATCATCCCCAACTCCACAGGGGATGATGACAAGGGTAACAGTCAGTTGTTAGGTTCCAACACTCACCCAGGGATTGGAAGCGTCTCCAGAGCAACTGGGGACCTGCGGTTACCCATTGTCAAGGTCCAGTGCTGGCTGTGCCAAGTGATAAGGTCTGTTCCAGGAGTAGGTTTCATTCTTAGCACAAAAAAATCCCTGCGTAACAACTGAAAAGTTTTAAAAATATTAAAATAGAGAGTCGGCTCAGAGATTGGAAGGTGAAGCAAGGCTGGACTCAGAAAAAAAAAAAAAGAAGTGAACAGTAATTATTCAAGATATTATTTAGAGTAAATGGAATGTGAGTTTAGGGACTTCTGTCACTTTCCTACAGGTTCTTCTGAGGGTCAGTTGAAAAACTGTTTATCTTGCTGCTCTCATATCAGGTCTTTTAAACTGATAGAAGAAACAAGTAAACAACAACAACAACAACAAATAAAAATCCTGAAATCCAGTCCTAGAGTTACACCTCACTTCCCAAAATCTGAAGAAATGAAGTGTTCTCTAGCAATAAATGCGCTCACCACACAAGCAATAGCATCTCCACTCTGTATTTAGGAGAAGGTTGGACATAGGGCAAAGAGGCAAGCAATGGCCCATTGCAATAATGCCAGAAAGTACAGGAGGTTGTTTGAAGGTCATGGCTGGTGACACGAAACCTGTGGACCACGCCTTGTATCCTACTCACTAGAAACTCCACAGGCGTTGAAAAGGGAAGTGATAGCAAAACTTCATCCACCTAAGTTAGAGCTTCTCTAGCTGCAGTGTGATGCCCATGATCCAAGAAAATCAAGTGGAAAACATAGAAATGAGTTCAATCAAATATCCTTGCCTATCCCTCCAGAGAAAGGGCTCAGCTCAGCTTACTTGTACATGGGTGTGCATGTCTGCATACCTGCGGAGGAGGGAAGGTATTTACAGACTATTTCTGCGATTGTGTAAGTCTTGCACCAAATTTCATGAGTGCTCAACTTTATTTGCCAAAGGCTCCCAAATTCCCATACTGGGTTGGCAATTAGGAGCCTTTGGATAAAATTATGTGGTTTGGGTATTTGGAATGGGCTCTGTTGCTACAGCAGGAATGATGCAAAAGATTGTGTGCAGCAATAGACACATCCGGTCCCTTACGGTGACTCTGGCGGCAGTTTTCCCTGAGCTGAATCACTACTTCTACTAGGATAGTGAGTTTAGGTAAAGGGAACTTTTACAAAAGGATGTTTATTGGTGTCTCAAGCCATAGATTAACATGACCACTTAGCAAGCTTGTTATAAATTTAAAATAGAGGCTTAAAGAGGGGAATGAGAAAAATCTAAATTGATTGTTAGAATGGAATCCCTCTGACTTAAAATATAAATAGTGATATTTCATAGAAGTAACTCTCTTAAGAAAGAAAAAAGTAAAACATATTGTAATATCAGGAATTTGTAGGGCTAGCGGGATTTTAATCATTTAATTCAACATTTTCATCTTTCAAGTGAGGGAAAATAAAGCTCTAGACAAGAAGTGGCTTGTGTAAGTCATACAGCTAAAACTGGGCAGAGTCTATGTCAAACATTTCTTTTACCAAACTATGCTGTTTCTTATCATCTCTGTGCCAATTCCTGGATTAATTCTGCTATGCCATAAAATCAGATAGGCTTCAATTCAGATTATTATTTATTCTAAAAAGAATCCTCATACTAACCTATATGGTCATTTACTAAGTTTTCTCTTAAGCAGTGGAATAGGAAGGAGGAAGAGTGGAAATAAGATTTTTCTTTTAGAGAAATCATAAACTAATGTTTCATGAGCAGCTTTGAACTCACTACACCCAAGGAGAACAATCTGCCTCTAGTGCCACCTGCCTGGTTGGTGACTATTCTCCTGGGTTTAACTTGAAATTACTACAAATATTGGGAACATTAATCTTCTCCAACAACTAGATTTACTTAACTCTCACTTTAGGCTGTGCTTTAACTTAGTCTTGTTCTTATGTCCCCAGACCCCAATATCCTTATTCAAAGAATGAGTATGATAGTAACAAAAAAATCTCAATCAATCCCTTTTCTTGTCTTGGAATGAGTTCACATGGAGAATAAGCGAAGCAAAACCAGCAACCCAGATGACTGATGGCCCTGAGAGTTAGAAATCAGCTAAGTGGGGGGAACCACCTTCCCTGGGGTGCAACTGCTGTGCGCTTTTAGTCATCAAACCAGGCAAGAGCTGCTGAGACTTGTTTTTCAAGGGTTAGAACCATGGAGAATTATCTGAGCATGTGCATACCTACTTGGATTTATTGCTGTATTTCATGGGAAGATATTGCATAGGCAGAAGCCTTGATTCTGACAAAAATAAAAATTATATTTTTGTTATTAAGAAAGGAAGTATGATATTTGGATAAACATGGCAGACAGGATTGGTTTTCCTGTTGGGGATCCAAAGGATAAGTTTCCCAGCCACTCAACTCTGCAAAGCTTTTCGACTAGATACATTTGTAAATAACATACTTCCCCCTGCACAAGTAGAAATGACCTTGACACCTGATCAACTGATCATTGGGATTTCTGGCATCAACTACCAGAAATCTCTGCATGAACTAAATTTCTCTCAAGCCTTTCTCAGCTTCCACGAGTCTAAATCCAGGAGCTAGGAATTTTGGCACCTTTTTCCTTAAGCTTTTGTGAACATCCAGGCTAATTAGTGGTTGGAGAGGAGAAACAAATATTTGTCTTTTGCAGAGCATGGTAACTTCAGCAACCAAGGAGACCACAGGCTATGTTTCAATGCCCAATGAGAAGTGAAAAACGGGATCTGATAGCTACCTGAGGTCCTAAAGTTACTTAAGGTCCTTTACTGAAGATCTGTTTACATAAACAAAATGGTGGCCTAGATCCTCTGATGTACTTCATACTGGGGGGTGGGGGTGGGGAACCTATCCTCAAATATCTAAAGCAAGACATTACTTTGAAAAATAAGCTATCTTCTCACTGATTGGGTTGGATTTGTTCAACTTTAGTAAATGCTTAAAGAGTGCACTCACTTGGGTTTCCCAAAAAGCAAAGGATGAATTTCTATTTAATTGGTTTTCTCTGAAATGATTCTAATTCCTAAAAAAATAAGCCTATGACAAAGTGGTATTGACAAAGTCCTGATTTATAAACCTTACCAGATGCAGTATATGTACCTGACCTGCTCTTTCTATACATAGATATACAACATTTATGTATCATCAAATATTAATGGATTATTATCAGCATTTGTATCTGGATAAGCCCATTAGCATAAATCTCTACACATAATTGACAGGTACCCCATTTAGGTCAAGGCTATTAGAGGTATACTCTGGATCCATTTGTTCTCTTTATGGCACATATTCTGGACAAGAGAATCCCCAAGGGGCATGGCATGGAAGAATGAATGAGGCCTAAAACATCAGAGGACATACTCGTATGTCAGCTATACATGCAGTGTGGATATTTAGGCTATTCTTGAATTTGATAAATTATTTCATTTTAATATAATTTATTGAATTTCCAGATAAATCTGGTTTCCTAAGTGTATTCTCATTAGATGTTGTATGCAATTTCAAACCACAAAAGGCTGCTTTGTGAAGCTGTGAATTCTCTTTTGAACACACTGCTCCCTTACATATTTACAGGCTAGCAGCATAGCTAGGAAAAAGCTAGAGAGAAAAGAAACCAGAAAGATTTTCAAACACAGAGTAGAGAAGATGATTCTGAAATTCTCCTTGAGAAAACGACCACCCCTTTGAGAAACATGTTGGTGTATACAGGTGTCAAGTTGGCCTTCTACAGCAAAAAAGCAAGCGGCTCCTAGATGCTCTGCCTAGATCTTTCTGCTCACCATAAAAAAGCTCTTGGAGTAGCACTTAAAGAAAAATCCTGGGTTTCACAGCTAAACCCACTATCCCTTTGGCCCACATGTCTGCTGTAAAGGATATGTTCCCTCTCTACTATATTTGAGCATGACCTTAGCCCCTCTATTAGCTGTCCATCTTATGAAAACAAAGACCAAGGTCTTTTTAAAAATCTGCTTAATACTGCTCAGTAGCAATCCATATCCAAAAATAACTAGGGTTTAAGAGGCAAAAAACAACTGGAATCTCATCTTTTGTATGTTCCAACGCTGTATGGGTTGGAAGACAGAAGTGATAAGGATTAGGTAATAAAGCGTGGGTGATGCCCAACCAGTCCCTATTCTTAGAGAATTTGGATTCTATACTTATTTATGAATACTTCTGCATCCCTCTGCTGGCCTCATGGGAGATGTAGACATGTGGACTAATGTTCTACCTACTTCTTAGAATCTGTTGTGCATTATCTCTCAATGACTCAAATCCCCAGCTAACTCTCCAACCCAGCAACCTTCGGAAAATACTGTGGGTCATTCAATAGAAAATTGTAGTAGAGACATACAAAACTTCAGCTTGCATAACCAATCATCAAGGATTTTCTGGCTGCCTTCCACATGCAAGGCCCTCTGATGTGCCAATTATATTATTTATTCCTACAAATTTTCATAGCCTTGAAAAGTTTCATCTGGGAAGTTGTGCAGTCATCCTTTGTTCTCACTTCATGGACCAAGACTGGCTGGTCTATGCCAAAGAAACATCACCTTTATAGGATTTTGTACATGTTTGTTTTCTGTTCCTTTCCTACTGAGGAGGAAGACTGGCTCTGCTTCCAACCATGTCCTGTAATTAGTTTTATGTGCTTTGATATAACAAAAAGCCTTCTACATATTGGTTAGATACCAGTTCGTCTTTTCAAGGTATGACACGAAAAGAGATACAGCTAACACAAGCGTCCTCCATATGTGGAAGACAAAGGATCGGCCCGTCTAGGTGGATGAGAATACAATGGAAATCATTTAGAGATTCAAAGAATTATTTTTTTGTTAGAAACCCAAATGAAAATCTTTTGGGTGAAACAAAGAGAAAAAATATAAATCACATAATCTCACTGTGCCAAATGAATACAAATAAAATGCAAATGAATTTGGATAGTTAAATCTGGTTAAAATTTATGTCGTCTGCACTCCATTAAGTTTGTTAACATGTATATATGGTGGTTGTATGCAAAATACTTCCTAACCCGATGTCAAATTTAGAGAGAATTATGACACATCTTTTGAAATTTTAACCATTATTCACACAAACTAGATAGGGCAGGGCAGAGAGGCGATGGGTTCCATAATGAGCTGCCTGTAAGAGTATGGCTCCCACTAAAACTCTCTTTGAAACATTCACCTCAAAGAGCACACGAAAGGTAAGATGCGTGGATTCCCTAACACGGATACTAGCTTTTAATCAGCACAAGTGCAAACTCTACAAGACTGAACAGGAGTTACTTCTAGAGGCTTTTAGCAGAATCTCTTGTGTGAAAACAGGCAAGACAGGAACACTTTAAAGACTAACACACTGTGTGAATGCTCACTGTCCCAAGTCCCCAAAGGGCACCACACTGCTTTTATCATGTCACTTGGGAAAAGAGCATCCACAGTTCTGCACTGAGAGAGAAGAGAAGCTGGCAAGAATGCGTCTTCAATTCAAAGGGATTCCTCCAGCACATCCATTCAAACCGTAATACGAGTGAGAAAATTAGCCAGTTATGAAGCATTATTTGGCAAAAACACAGCACTGTGCCTGTCATCACAGACTCGCCACAGCTCCTCTAAGCCTCAGCTAACAGATTAAGTAAACATAGAAATAGATGCGTTTTTTTCCTTTTTAAAGAAAGCTTGTTTACATCATCTTTTACCATACAATATGCTGGGGAGTTTATTCAAGAATGTGCTGAGAGTCAGATCCTTATTTTTCCCGTTTCCAAGGCTCTTCCTCAACACTGCAGTCGGCTGACTTTCCGTTGGGTGCCAGAGTTACCTGAAAGTAATTATCATCAACATCCAGCTTACGGGCCATGAACCAGGAAAAAGCCATGGGCTATATGGAGAAGCACTAGATCTCAGGTTATAACAAATGACAGGAATATTAGTTTTAAGTAGGGTTATTCCAAATTGGCTCTGAATCTGTTCTGGTGCGCAACAAGGATTTGTGAATTAAAATATCGACATTCGTCTTGTGGGTATTGAGGCATTGCAGAAGGGGGATAACTTCTGTTATATTTTTAGGGTTGTAGGGTGCCTCACTACCCATAGGACTCATTGCAGAATGACATAGTCCTTAAAATATAGTGACTGAAATGTGCTACTCCATACAACCACAGAGAAAAAAAAATATCCAGAACTAGGTAGCTAGTTCTACTCATGCATGTAAAAGGTTCAGTTGCAATGAGGCCAGGAGGACTTTGTACGTATTCAGTTTTAAAATCAGAAATCATGATGGTTTGGCTCTACCAAAGAAGCAATCTTGGTTTTAAAAATTAAAAAGAAAAAGAAGGGAAGGATTAAAATCTTAACATCAATGACTATGTAATCTAAATTATTTCAGTGCAGACAACTTATTAATCAAATATAATGACCAGATTATCTACATCATATTCCCCTGGATCAAAGTGAACTGAACCCTTATGCAGAATGGAAGGTTCTCCCCTCCACTTCTAAGTAGTTTTCCTAGCTTACCTTCTGTCTGTCTGTCCTCAACGTCATGTGCATACTTAAACCCACGACTGATATTCCACATAATGGAGAGACTGGATTTATGGAAGCATTAGAATATGGAGACATGACAAACGCAGCAATGTTTGAAAGAAATCTGACTTTCTTCTTACCCAAGTGGAAGTGAAATGCATGCATCACAAATATATAACATGCTAAGTACAGAGAACCAAGTGCCCTTCACAAACCAAGCAAATAAAAAAGAAAAAACTATTCATTCTTCCAAGTCCCACCTCCCCATTTTTAGAAAGTCCATGCAGTTAGCAATAGCTTCGCACATGCAGTTATTCTGACTAAAATTTAAAAAGATGTTGCATGACTTTAAACTACTAGTATTACCAGCCAAGGATTTGAAAATAGAGAGACCAACATGACATAACAATACTTGAAGTGGTTAAAATTTTGACCAGAGCTGCAGCAAGTTGGTTTGCCCTTCAGTGAACTGTCAAGGACAGACAGGGACAGACTGTCTGTCTGGAGAAAGCTGCTTGTTTGCTATGAGCTTAAATGTGCTGATATGGCTTTTAGGAATGAACCAGATCAACGGCAGTGCAATCTTATAAGGGTTGTGCCTTTGGAAGAACCAGACTGTACTTCGGGGAGCTGCTTTTTGTCTTTTGTCTGTAAATACCATGGACCGTGTTTCAAAAGGAGCTGGGACAGTGGCTTTTCTGGTATTTCTTTTTCTAGCTGAATAAAGGAAATTGAGACTCCACATGCCAATCCATTCCATTTCTTTCTGGTCTAACCACTTGGTGATAGGAAAGCAAAAGGGGAGGGCATTGGCAGAACGCATTGACATCTTCCATGGTTTTAAAAATGGAGAAGCAGCAATGGACTGGAAGAAAGTTCAGGGAAATGAAAATGTGACCCCCATATTGTGAAAAAGAGTGTACATTCATCCCAATAGCTCTGGCTAACTCCTCCCTTATCAGTGTCAACATACTTAACCGATCTAAAATGAGAAGAGTCAACTTGTCTCACCTGGCAAAGCCTGAGAAGCAACTCAGCTTAACTGAGCTGAACCCAAACTCTTTCCCTAAAAATACAACATCTGTAATAATTAGTAAACCAACATGCCCATTTTCATCATCCTCATTTCCTGTTCAGTTTGGTCACTGACCATCTAAATGCCAATTAACCAATGTGTCTTCAGGTGGTTGGTTGGGTAGTCAATTTTATAAAGAGACTGAACAACTATCTTTATGAAACTGTCCAGCAAAAAAGTTTTCTGAAATATAGCATGGAATCTAGATACTAAAAAGCTACATTCAAGAAATACTTATTGAGTACCTACAATATGCCAGACATTTTTTAGGTGATGAGAAATGTTCCCTTCTCATTAACTTACTTCCTACAGAAGGGAATTCACAAACATCTTCCTTTAAAATTGGAAGTATTTTACTTAAATAAATGAAGCAGATTTCTTCTGATGTTATTTAAAAAAAGAAAGATCCAGGAATTCTGAAACCTAAGGACATCTCCATGCCCATTTACCTTGCCTTTCAAAAATGAAAATATTAAGAAATCTCTTGAGAAGCTCCAAATGGGCCTTACCATAATTAGCCACCAGGCTTATTTTTAATACAGCTATGAAACTGAAAAAAATATATATATATAGGGAATTCATTGTGTCTCAAACTATTTTTCTTGTATGGCAGTTTGAGTCCAAGTTCATCTCCCCTGTATCACTGTATATTCTTTTGGCCGTCCTCCAGTGCCTAATTCAGGGCTTTGTAGGAAACACAGACTCAATGAATACTTGGTGAATGATCAAAATATAGGACCTTACAGGAATGAGGTGGGGACACTCAACTAAACCTCACAAAGCACACAAGTATTTGTTAAATATAATAGTGTATAAAGCCATTCCATAAGAATAATCTGGCACATTACTTCAGATTGGAAAAACACTAACTTTTCAAAAGAATGGATTATCCCATTTAGGTACATTTGAATTTTTACAAATGTAGTTGTTTGCTGAGTCAGTGAATTAACTGCCTTTTGACGGGTAGGTTCCCTCCCTAATTTGTATCGTAGCTCTGGTCACCCACACAGGCACCTAAAGTAAAGGAGATAAGCACAAGATTTTGTCCACCAGAATTTTGTCCAGTAGAGAGAACTGTTTCTCTGTCAATCTTAGTTGTCTGGCAGATACCATGATGTGTACTTGGAAAGTCCCAGACGTAGCACAGGAAGAAATTAAAGATTAATTTTGATCTTACCAACAAGAGTCAGAAAGGTACCAGAGGTCTGTCTTGGGTTCAGACTGTCCTCAGTTGCTATACAGAAACATTTTAGCAAAACATCATGGGTGAAAAAGGGTAACTCTGTGAATCTGCCAGGGTTTCTCCAAGTTTGCTTCACTCTGGTCATGACACTTAGCCTTTTAACAATGTCAAGTTGGTTATAATGAAGGGGAGACACAGCCCATCAAGCTTAAGACTTGGTACCCAACAGCCTGGAGGAGAACCCAGAACATCTGTGCTCCAGAAAAGATGGCACTGCCGGGCAGTATGAGAGGACAATGTTTTTTAAAAGACTTCCCTGGATCATTGTTCTGAAAGACAGTTATTCTTAAAACTGCTTCCCCATTTTGGGAGAAAGGTAACTGCCACATTAAAACACCCTTCCTTTTGCCGCCTGCTGCACAAGCACAAGGACCCAAGTTCGATCCCTGGCACCAAAAAAAAACCAAACAAAAAACCAAAAAAACACCCTTCCCACAGAGACAATTAAGAGAAAGATAGATCAGCAAATATATGAGCATATTTTTGGCTAATATGTGCAAGAAGGAATATTCATGCTATAAAAATGAAATTCTGTCTATTTCTCTCAATATTCCATTTGAGGAGCCAGTAAAGCTCCAACAACCACAAATTCATGTGTAAAATAGTCAAATTAGTGGAGCAGGGTGGATGTGGGAATCAGAATACATCACGATGAAATAAGCAGCTGGTTGATTTTCAGTTTGGGGCATGTTGATTTTCCATCATGTTAGACACAGAGCTAGATGATCTGGCACTCACAGAAGCTGGGGTTACATGATTCTTTTAAAAAATATGTGATAATAATGGATGCAGGGCTTTATGTTTATCTTCTAAGAATGGAGCATGCACTACTATATACAGGTTTCAATGTCCAGGAATGGGAAAGATACCTTGCACTCATCTACTATGACAGAGTTGTGTGCAGCATAGACACACTGATTAGAGTTGTTTTCCCTGTGATTCTTCATGTCATCATAAATGGACTGAGTCTTGGTCATTTCAATGTCTTCATGCACTCGGTGTTGGGAGTCAATGGTATCCAGCTCAGACTTGGAGAGGTGATAGACAATCCCAGCCCCAAAAGAGTCACCCACAACATTGACTGAAGTTCTCATCCTGTCCCTGGAGACAGAGAACAGAAGAGGGTTAAGTGAGGAAGCAGTATGACATGGTGGTTGAGAGATCAAAGTCTAGAACAAGAGATTTTTAGGGTTAAATTCTGGCTTCACCTCTTCCCTCTGTCTGACCTGGGACAAGTTACTTAATCTCTATGAACTTTGATTTCCTTGTTTTTCAATTAGAGGTAATAACTACACTTCTTTCATAGACTTGTGTGGAAATTAAATAAAATAAGGTAGGTAATGCGCTTAGCATAATGTTGATAAATGATAAACCACCAATAAGCAACAGCAAAGAAAAGGCAAAAAGAGAAAGAAATAAAAAATTAGAGAGAAATAGTACATTCAAATCCCCAAATTAGTACCCAGCCTTCAAAGACACCTAGTTGTGGCCAACAGTTTTTCCTGGTTTACACTGTTCTTTGAATCCTCCAAATGATCCCTGCTTATTTTACTTATTATTTCTACTGGGAAGAACAAGTGAATTGTGAACTCTCTCATGATAGGAAATCCATCTTTTTCACATGGATGTAAAGTAACTCTGCCTTTCCCCACCCCAAAACCCCAACCCAACTCCTACAGACGCAGTTGTTGCACAAGAAACATAGACACAATTTTCTCGTTGACCAATGTGTGTTGTGACTGTGTGTTCTACTTATTCTTTCTAGTCAACTAAAAATATCAAATCTTCCACAATGTTTCTGGAACCAGAAGGTATTAAGAATATCCTTTCTCAGGCCAGGGATTTAGCTTAGTTAGTGGTTCCGCCGCCTGCCTCACAAGCGCAAGGTTCCGAATTCAATCCTTGGTACCAATAAAAAAAGGAATATCCTTTTTCTAATCTTGAAGTTCTAAGTTTAAAAAAATATGATGATTGATAACTCTTCCTCTTAGAAAATCTATACCAACAAAGCTAATTAATTTCTTAAGAATTAAGTTGTGGTCTGTCCATAAATTCAAGCCAAATTGTATGAAGAATCCTTTTGTCTATGTTTACTAGCTAACCAAAGTTTAGAAAGAAGAACGCTGGAAAAAACATTAAGTGAGTAAGCAAATATATAAAAAAGTAAAAGGTTAGGAAAGAAGCTGCTAAGATATTCTTAGTCCAGGACACTGTAGACTTCAATTGAAGAATATGAAGACTGTGATTAGTTCCAGGCAAAGTGGAAACTTTAACATTTTTCTCAGAATAAAGGCCTAATGTGAATTCTACTTGGTGTGACCAAATCTATTTCTCATTAGAAAATAATAATGAAATTGCACTAGGGAGAGTCTGGCCTGGCTCCCTTGCAAGGCCAGCTGTTTGCAAGGTGTAAGTCACGTGTCCCTCTGATTTCAATCAGGAAGATGCTACCCATGGGGAACATGAGAACTGAACTAAACTCTCAGGGATATCTCTCCATCTTAGAATGCTTTGGCCACACTTCTGCCCTGGAGAATCTGCTTGAGGGTAACAAAGTCTGGACATGAATGAAGATGGGGTCTTGAGCTCATCCACAAAATCAAGCCCTTGAAGTAGACTGCTAAGAAGCCCCAGCACGAGATCATTACATGATACTCCATTAATATGTATAATTTTGTTTTATATGTATCAGCAAAAAATAAATCTTAAAAAAGAAAAAGAATTTTTTAAAGAAAAAGAAAAAAGAAAAGAGGCAGCCTGACTTGGTTTCAAATGCCAGACTTGTCCTTACCTGTTGGAGCCTTAGTTGTCTCATATTGAAATAATAAAATTGTCCAATATATGAGTTGTTATGACAATTAACAAAGTGCCAGACATTTAGACATTTAGTTAACAACGATAAAATATTATTTCATATATGATACGTACTTCTAATATTACTATAAGTTACATCAGGTCATTCAAATATGATTTTGGCAGCTGCCAGATAGAATTTCCACATGTGGCTGGTTAAGCTACTATTTTCCCCTGAAAACATTAACTCTACTTATAGGGCAGCACCTATAACATCACTCTTGACTAACCTGCTGTGTTAAATAGTGTCTGTCATACGTGTGATGAATATCTACCATATAGCTGTGATCTGTTCTGGAGCTATTTGACTATACAGGTTGAACATCCCTAACCAAAAAATCGGAAATGCAACCAAATCTAAAAATTTTGTGAGCTATCATGATATTGCAAGTGGCAAATTCCACACCTGACCTCATATGACAGGTTGGAAACAAAATACAGGTACACTCAACATACTATGTAAAGTTATCTTCAGGCTTTATGAATAAGGTGTACATGAAATATAAATTTATTTCATATTTTAACTTGGGTTCTAACACCAGGATATCTCATTATGTATAAAGAAAATATTCTAAAATCTGAAAAAAAATGTGAAATCTGAAATTTTTCTGGTCCCAAGCATTTCCAATAGTAGATACTCAACCAGTACTTTTAAGACCTCTTAGAGTTTACTGAACACCCTTAACCAACGGTTAGATTCCAAAGAATGCTAGTTTTCAAACCAACATTGAATACTCACTCATCTTATGGCCCAGTAGAGCCTGTTTTTTGGCAAATAGAGGCCCTAAAAGTAATGATGATGATGGTGATGGTGACAGTTATAGCTAATATTTACATCATACCACTTGAAGGAATATACGTTATAGTTATTACCTTAATCCCTACTGGAACTCTAGAAGAGGTATTTTTATTCACATTTAATACACAGATAAAACTGAGGCCTGAGGAGGTTAACCACATCCTGGTAAACTCATATTGCCAAATTAGAACACAGGCAGTATGATTCCAGTGTCTACTGTCTACCACATGTTGCAAAGCACCTCAGAGCCAGACAGCCCTGATTTGCCTTCTAGCTCAATCACCGATGAACAGTGGGATCTGGATGACTTGCTGCTGTGGTCTGAATATTTTTTTTCCCCCAAAGCCACACACTGAAATCTAATTCCCAAGATGATAGTATCAGCAGGTGGAGTCTTTAGAGATGGAATTATAGGACTCGAAGTCTGAAGTCTAATTGGCTAAAGGGAATACAAAAGAAAATAATCCAGGGTTCTTCTTAGATTTCTGGTTGGGGCAACCAGTGGATAGTGACACCATATGTAGGAAGCACAACTGGTTGGGGTGGGAAAACTTCAGATTTCAGTTTGAAAGTGTTAAATGGGAGGCAAGTGACCTGGTCAAGGGCAGATGTCCCATAGGTGTAGAGGAATATTGACTCATGGTCAAAGACATATCTGAGATGCAGGTGGTAAATTAGGAATCGTCACATAGAGGAGGTTATGGATGTCACAGGGGATTCAGTGCACCCCTGGAATGTATGTAGAATGAGAAAAGCAGACAGTTTAGGCTACAGCATTGAGGGCAACCAACAGAGGACCAAAGGCCTGCAGAGGTGAAAAAGAACTAGGAGAGTTTGGCATTTCATAAGTAAAAAGAAGTATATTTTAAAAATAAGGTCATGGTAGACAATGCCAGGTACTGCCTAGAGGTTAAGGAAAAGAGTCTCTTGGTTTTAACAACAAACAAGCCACCATTAATCTGTCAATGGCTGTTTCTATACAGAGGTAGGGATCTAAGCCAGCTCACTGTAAGTAAAAAATTGTGAAGTAAAGAAGTAGAGACATCATGTATAATCACCTTATTCAAAAAGACTGACAGAGTAGATGAGGAGAGGGAATGGTTAATGGAGCAAGAAAGAAGATAGAAGTTTTTTCCTTTGCTTTTATTTTAAGAGGTGGAATACTTGAAGATGTCTAATTCCAAAGAACAAAGAGCTAATAAAGAAGGGGAAACTAAAGGTATTGAGAAGAGGGAATAATTTATGGACCCAGGTCTCAAAGGAAATTTAAGAGGATAGGATTCAAAGCAAAGATGATGTTTGTATCTTTCAGAGAGGAACTCTTCTCCATCACTACATCAGTAACATCACTTACAAAACTTATATCACTTACAGCAGTATGTTTATGAAGATATACTTCTAAGTGAGATGTCAAGGATTGAAGGAGACCTGTCGAATAGCATGATGCCAATTTGGATTAAACTACAATATCAGATCCCTTTCATGCTAGGTTTCTCTACCACAAAGCATTCTGGGAAAATTCCCAGAATGCTCATCCAGGTACTCAATCATGGCTATTCGTGTGTATCTTTCTTCCTGAAAACATCGCAAAGCAGAGTATCCCCAGGGGAATGTCTATCAATACTGGGGAAGTCCAACTCTGGCTCAAACCAGGATCTGGAAATCGTGGTTCACATGTGGAAAGTTTCCTCCATAGGCAAATATTTTCATTTTCCCTCATAATCATCCGTGACCTCTCTGGAAACTACATGTTTCATGTTAACCTTGGGAGTTTTTAGGAGGGAGGGAAGAAGGGAGAGGGAAGGCAAGCGAGGGAGATGGAGGAGAGTAATTGGAGTTGGGTCTGGATGTTGTGTGTGTCAGGACTGCAAGACAGGATGGAGAAGAGAGCAGAATCTTGCATTTAATAGACTCACTGCAGACAACACAGTTATTCTTTTGGGACTGCCAAGAAATAAAAATGAGATGGGGCTTGACAGTTATTTCAAATTGAATTGAATCACTGGGTCTGGTTTGCTGAAGAAAAGCAATTGTCAAGGTGCTTGGTCTATTTTCTATCTCTTTGTCTAAATCCTCTGGCAGAAAAATGTGGGCTTGCCTGAAAGTCCTGATTCTCACAGAAAAACAGAGCCAAGCAGGGTCACTCACAATTCATCTGGTTCCTTGAATTGGGTTAGACCATATGAAATTGCCATTTCTATAGTCTAAAAAGGCCAATAGTGGCAGTTTCATATGATTCAATCTAATAGAAACAAACCATAGTGTCTGCTCTCAGAAAGCAAGTTGCCGTGGGACTGTCTTTAGGTACACAGTGTGGCAGAAGGGTCACCTAAGGCTCCAGGTCTAGGGAAGGCTGGCACAATTCTGGGCCTCAGAGGTCTAGAGCCACATGTGATTAAGGAAGGGAAGCCGGCACACTAAGCATGGAGTAGGGGTGTGATCTTCGGATGCCAACCTGTATTGCAATCCTAGGTGCAGCACAGCAAGTTACTTAACCTTCCACACTCAGATTTATTTGCAAATTATGCCAAGTCATCCACCCCCAAGCACTTGAAGAAGAGAATAACTACCGACATGCATTGAGCACTTGTCATCCAAGAGGTTCTTCACAAACACTCTGCATATCAAAGGCTTACATGGCACAAGTGCATGTGCCAAGCCATTAGTTGTTACCACACTACTATTATTAGTTCAAGTAAAATCCAAATGAAATCACTTCCTCTTTAACTCCCCCGCAGAATCTCATGCAGACTCCTGCTGAAACACCTAGCACATTCTGTTGGAAATTCTTGACCACATCTGTTGGGATTTTTTTTTAACCTCACTACTAGACCAGAGGTTCTCTGAAGGCTGTTTTGTAGTCATCCATATTTTGGAGGATAGGTTCCAGAACACCTTTAGGGATACCAAAATCCATGGATACTCAAGTCTCCTATGCAAAATAGCCTAGTATTTGCATATAACCTACATTTATCTTCCAATGTACCTTAAATTACTTCTAGATTACTAATAGTAACTAATACATTGGAAATGCTACATAAACAGCTATGCTGTATAATTTAGACTAATGACAAGGGAAAAAAGTATATTCAGTACAGTGGTAATTTTTTCAGTATTTTCTATCCATGGTTGGTTAAACTCAAAGGTATGGAAATCATGGAGGGCCAATTCTATTCACTTATGGCACAGGCAAGAGACAGGAGTTGGCTATATGACAGAGGCAGAGAACGATGGATTGTTAGTTTAAGTTGGAAGCAGATGAATCCTGATTTTTCTCTAGCAGAACATCTGGTTGTATATTCTAGTGGTGATAAGTTGATATGCAGGACTTGATCCAGGAGGAAATAGGAGACAATGAGGTCAGAGAAACAACACTTGAGATTCAACGCTAAGCAAGGGAGTAGTTTTCATTTTCTCGCTCTCCTGAGTTTGCCCCTCCCCTTTTCATGAGCACATATTTCTTTTGTGATATATTTTTAAATGATTTTGTCAGGCAGAGCTATAGCCCTACCCCACCCTTTACTCTACAATTGCATTGGCTGGAGTCAGAGACACTTTGGGAGGACCAAAGGACCTGGTGGTGGAAAAGAGATCACCTTTCACAGTAAGGTTGACATAGACTGGAGATGGCATAGAAGGTAAAAATGAGAATTAAGTGTATCCAGAAAAACCAAAGCCAAATACTTAAGACAAACGTAAGTCTCTAGAATTTTCAGAGATTCTTTGTTTTCTTTTCCTTCTGGTACAGAGTAGAGATTAAGTCCGTTATGTGTGTGTGTGTGTGTGTGTGTGTGTGTGTGTACTTGTGTGTGCGCGTGTGTGTATACACATATGTTTTAAATAAGGGAATGAGGACCCATATTACCAGGCCTGGCACATTCGGGTTGTCTGGGCTTTAATCCAAGTTTAACCATTGAATATCCACTAAATTGGGATAAGTTACTTCTCTATGGGCCTCAGTTTCCTCAACTGTAAAACAGACATAATACTGTTAGCTGCAAATCCATGTAAAGCACTTAGAACAATGTCTAACACTTAAAGGACACTCACTGAACCTTAGCTATTACCATCTTGCATCCTTTGAAGGCATTTTCATTAACAAATTTGTGAACTGTCAGAAGTTTCTCAAAAAAGAGTGTAGGTGCTTATAAACGCACAGTCAGGAACTTCTGATTACCAAGAACCTCCCTTACTCTAATCCACTGCTCCTCAAATGAGGGCTTGGACTACATCATGAGCATCACCTGGCAACTTCTTAGAGATGCTGATTCTTGGGCCCCAGCCCAGATCTTCTGAGTCTCCATGAGACTCTGGTGCACACTCACCTGTCAGAACCAAAGCTCTCTTCCCTTTACAGATGGATGCCAGTGCGAGGAGCTTCAGTCTCTCCTGCAGGATGGGAGCTCCTTAAATTCTCCCCTCTTTGCCCCATCTCAACTACATCCCCAAATAGCAAATGCAAGTCCAGAAAAGATCTCACCAGCAGAATGTTATGTGAGCAGTGGGCCACACGTACTCTTAAATTCACTTTATTTTGGCTTTCCTTTTCTAGATGTGACCAGACCCATTTATTTATTACCTCTTCCTGATATTGGCTCCCAGTTTTTACTTCATGCCTCCTTCTTCATGGAGAAAGGTGTCAGCATGTCTCTAACAAGTATCTGCCCAGCCTTCCCAACACAAATGGTTTCCTGGGCTCAGGAGAAGGTTCTGATTTTAGTGCATCCTGGCTATCTGGTGCTCTCAGACTGAGGCACTTTCAGGGCCTGGAATCTTGGTTTCCTCCATGACATTTACAGAGCAGCTAAGTTTGCCCATTGAAAAGCGGCCAGGATTTAGTGGGCAGTAATGAGGCTGGCTGGTCTCCAGCAGATGGAAAACACTGGGACACATTAAATGTCACTGAAGGCTTTGTTTGGTTTTAAATTGAAAAATTGCTAAAGTTACAAAAGCTTACAGACTTTGCCTAGAGAAGAAAAAACTCCACTCCTTTTTTCCTCCTCTACAAACTACTTTTCTAAGAACAGTCAGCCTCCCCTTGCACCCCTACCTCAACCCGGCACTTACCCCACTTATGCACTAATGAGTTCCCAAAAGCCATGGTGCTTCCCCATCAAGTTCCTGTTTCCAGAACTCCTCTTGCTGGTGAGAAAGAATGCAGCATCATTGCTAATTCAAAGCAGATTGGGCCCACTCAGCCTCCAGTGTCTATCTTCCCAGGATCCCTTACTTTTACTTTTTTTTCTATTCTTCTTAAAAGAAATGTTTGTAATTATTTGTAAAAAACAATAGCCATCTTCCACAGAATTTTATGTCAGGTCTTAAAACTAGAAGGGCACTCAAAGAAATTGGGTTTAGACTACTTCACTCAAGCTTAAATTAGAGTTCCCATTGTACACACAACATAACTGAGGGCCAGAGACTGAGTACATTGCTAAAGTCCTAGAGATAATAAGTGCAGAGCTCAGAGTCAGCTCTCCTGCCTCTGGGTTGTTCTCCCCCTTGATTATATCCTCCTACATCTGAGATCAGAGCCTCAGAACTGAAGAAAGCTGAAGAGAACTTCACTTCTTTTTCTCTTTTCAGTTCCAGCCCAGTAGTTTTCTCTTATATGATTTTATCAATACAGTTAATCCACATGTATCATCATTTTCTTGTTTGTGTTCAGCCAACTCCCTCCTGATGGCCCATTTCAAACCTGGTGTTGTGACACACCGCTTTCTTGTTCAAGTGTGAGCATGTGAGCATCTGCCTAGGGTAATTCGAGAGGACCCAGTCTCCCATTCCATTTGCTAACACTTAGGTTGGAAGTAGGCAAGGTCTTGAATGTTTCATAAAGTGATTCTCATGCAACAGGCTTGAAAGCAAACGAGTGCCAAAGTCCACAATATGAGACCTACTGGGGCTGGAGGACTTGAATTCTAAGAGAGGCTGATGCCTTGCTTACATCCGCATTTGTTCCCAGTTAGGCTATTTGTTTTGTTTTAGTCCTGGAAGGGAGAAAAAAATGTGTCAAACAGAAAATCTGGTTGTTATGTAGAACCAGGGATGTCTTTGTTCATTTGCACTGCTATTACAAAACACCTGAGACTTGGTAATTTATAAACAGAAATTTATTTCTTCACAATTCTGGAATCTGGGAAGTCCAAGATCAAGAATCTGGTCAGGGCCAGAATCTGGTCAGGGCCATCTTGCTGCACTAGCTTATGGAAGACAGTAGAAGAGCAAAGAGGGAGCAAGAAGAGGTGAAGCTCACCTTTTTTATGATGGCACCAATGCCAGTCCTCATAACCTAATCACATCTTAAAACTCTTACCTCTTAATATGCTACAATAAAAATTAAATTTCAACATGCATTTTGAAGGGAACAAACATCCAAACAATACCATAGGGGGACCCTATCAGTCTATTGTCCCTAAACATCCAAACTACAGCACAAGGAGGGAGACCTTGTCAGTCTGTTGTCCCTAGCCTTTCCAATTTTGGACCTCTCTGCTCCTCTTCTCACAGATGAACTGCTTGGTACAAATTAGGAGGTGGCACAAGGTGGAGTGAAGGACCCAGAACATGTTATGGTTTAGATCTAAAATGTCCTCCTAAATTCTCATGTGTGTGGAAGGTGATTGGATCATGGTGGTGTTGTACTCATCAGTGGAGTCATCCACTGGTGAGTTCAGTAGTTAAATGTGATGTTGGGAGGTGGGACCTGGTTGGAGGTGGATCACAGGGCACATGACCTGAAAGGATGTATTCTTGTGGCAGGCTCCTCCCTTCTCTCTCTGCTTCCTGGCTGCCATGGCGAGAGCACCTTTTCCTCCTTGATGCCCTTCCTCCATGCAGTTTCTGCCTTGGAGCCACATGACCATGGACTGAAACTGTGAGCCAAAATAAACCTCTCCTCCTTTAAGTTGTGGGTGTCAGATACAGTGACGAGAGAGTAGCAAGACACCATACAAGCTATGCTGTGCCTCAGGGAAGACACTTAACTCTCTCCGTTCTCAGTTTCCCACCTGTGATGCAGAGATTTTCAAGGAGTATACAAAACAGATGTAGCAGTGCCCACCAATTATCAACCCCTTTTCTTTATTCCTGATAATATTACTACATATTTTTCCACTCAAGGGCACTTACACTGTAATGAGGGAAGAGCCTCTATAGCAATAATTTTTTAAAAGATAAATATAGAAGAGTAGATCTCAGGCCTTAGGAACGAGTCCAAGAAAAGAGCAGGCAACACAGTCTCAGCAGACAAGGAACCAATGCAGACAATGACAACTCCAATTGAGGAGGCTCAAGAGGCAGAGGGGTGGGAGTGAGCATGCAACAAGTCACAGGGAAGCAAGTGGAACCTGACTAGCATCCTCTGCCTTTCTTCTTGTGTGGAAAGGCCCTGATGATCACACTGCAGCTGTGTGGTCAAGGCTAGCACACATTTATTAAACTCCTACTTTGTACTTCATTTCCATACCACTGACAATGTCTTCATTCCCCCCCCTCCCCGTTTCCTCCTCCCCATTCAAATCCTACCCCACTCCTTTGTCTCCTTGTCTTCTCGTCTCCTGGTCTTTCCTGCCACACGTCACCACTGAATCGTAACTACTTTGTCTGGCCAGATACCACGAGAAAGGCTGACTTTCTTTTTTTGTTGGTTTTTTGTTTTTGGTACCAGGGATCGAACTCGGGTCCTTGCGCTTGCACAGCAGGTGGCAAAACCACTGAGCTAAATCCTCGGCCCCAAAAGGCTGACTCTTGATGCCAAAGCAGAGCACAGAGTGAAACCAAGTTAGCAGAGAGAAACCTACCTGAGACTGGCAGAGGCAAACATGAGATTATTTAGTTTGTTCTTGACCTTCCCACTCAACATACTGCAAGGACATTTCCCTGATGGCAAAGGAGCCAACCAGAAAGATCCATGACTCCTGTGTTGAACTGACTGTGTCCAGGGAGCCTCTTCTTATTTATAGCCTACACCCCTCTGTCTGCACCAATACAGGCACATTTTATGCAGAGGCCTGGCTTCCTCTAGCCTTCCCAGATGTTCTTCTCATCAGGCTCTTGCATCTTCCTCTCTTTGGAAGGGTGGGGCCATGGAAGAGGTTCAAACTCAAGTCCGTAATATGTGCTTCCTGGCTCTCAAAATCCATGCCAATAAATGTCAGAAAAATTGCCAGCTGTATGTCAGATGGTTTGCAACATAAATGTGGGCCTTGGATTTCTGTATCAGCACCTGTCATTACGTCTCTAACATCAAAGGTCATGGTATCAAAGACTTTATCATTTGACTCCAGACTAGATGGAGGGCATTAATGTACATAGAACAGCAGGGTCTAAATGGCCCCTTAAGAGAAGATCCATTCCAAACAGCCTATTGGGGGACTTTTGGTGGACTTTCCTACTTTCATGAAGGGGAAGCAAATCTTCTACACTAGGAAAATGCCCTTCACTGGGAATTGTGGCTGGGCTACGTGTATGTGGTCAAATTCAAGCTTCCCTGGATGGCATTCAAGTCTGCCCATCTTGCCTCTCCTTTTATCATTTATGGGGCTCCACACTGTTTGCAGCGTCAGTGGCTTTGTACAGGGCAGCCTTGACTGGAATGTTCTGTTTCCCTTCCATCTGTGCATTCCTGGCTAATTTCTACCTATATAGTTATGACCTGACTTAGCTATCATTGCCTTTTGAAGCTTGAATTTGGCCATGAACAAGAACATGGTAGGCTCCCAAACCAAGGTCTAAGGTCGAATCACTGTTTATTCCCAAGTTACCTCACCTCTTTAAGATTATTTCCTCATCTATAATATGGGAATAATAAAAAACTTTCAGGATCATTATGGAGGAATATTTAGAGTGCTCAGCATAGTAGTGGTGCAAGTAAGCACTCACATTCAGTAACCATTTTCACCATTTTCTGATATTCTTCATCCTGTCCTTCCATCCTATCACTCTGTTTTTATTTGTGCACTATTTAAAAAACTTTACTTTGTAGTTTATGCACAAAGAAATGTGTGCATTTCAGTTGCATGGTTTGGCAAATTTTAATAATATATAGACACCTGTGTATCAAGAACATTTCTATTACTCCTTCGGGTTTCCTTGTGCCCTTTCTCAGTTAATCTCCACTCACTACACCACACTCCCAGAAACCAGTGATCTCTTTCTGCTGCTATAGATTACATTATCTTTTCCTAGCACCTCACATAGATGGAATCACATAGTACACACTCCTTTCTATCTAGATTTGTTCACTCAGTATAGTGTTTGGAGTTTCTTTGCATTCATCGGTAGTTGATCCCTAATTACTATACTTCTAACTTGGTGTTATAATCTACTGATTAATCCACTAAACTGAAGCTCTCGTAGATTCCACCTTTTTCTTCTCTGGTTCTCAAGAGATATTCAGTATATGTTAGAGGCAAGGAGGAAGTGAGGGAGTTGCCATGGGGAATGGCTACAGCTTTGCCACTTGTCCACCCCTGAGGGCATTCATCACAATCCCCAGCGGAACCCCATCTCAGGCACTTACAGCAGCCAGTCCACAGCCACCAGCAGGCTAATGTCCTCTGTCGGCAGGCCCACTGCTGTCAGGATTAGGAGCATGGTGACCAACCCAGCACTAGGGATACTGGCGGCGCCAACGCTTGCCAGCGTGGCTGTGAGGCTATGAGAAAGCGAAAGAGAAAGCCAGGTCATGGGAAGAGAAAGAGTCTTGGCAAAACCATCCCTGGCATTCTCAAGTTCCAATTTCCCTGCAGCCATAAATTCCCTCCTCCTCTTCCCCCCAAGGAATAGGGAAAGCTAAAGGACAGAGACCTGGAAATTAGGGGCTGTTTGGATTCTGCTCAACTGAGATGAAGTCTATAAATTCATGGATTGGAGCTTTATTTCCATTATGATATCAGTTAGTCTAATGTATCACAGGACTCCAATAATGGAATTGTAACTCTAAAAGCAGGCAAGGAAATATTAAAGAAGAAAAACAAATCACCCTTAACCTTCCCATGAGAACACAACTGCATTCATTTCTGCTTACGTCTCTGAGCACCAGCCTCGGGACTACGTGGCGAGAGTCTGAGGAAGTCACTGCCAATGCTAACATGAGCACTCAGAATAGGAACTATCCAAACCCAAATGAATGGACATCAGGGCAAGAAATCAACAGATTCCAAATGACATTAAATTCAGTTGCCTGGATCTTTATGGGCTGGAAAATACATTATTCAGCAAGAGGGCCCCAAGCAAAGATAATGGAATAAAAGAAATCTTTCTTTCTGGAGCACTTCATTATCTTCTCTGCAAGCAGGGACAAGGCCACATCCAGTACCATTTTGACATCTCTGGGAAAACGTTAATCTAGAGCGCAAGGGCGCTGTATGGACACCAGGGGGTCTCTGGGACCCCATGATTGGTAGTGATTTTTCTCCTCTTTTGTCAAGGTGCCATTTACAGAAGCTGTCATTTCTAAATAGAAGAATGCTTCTGAAAATAGGGATCCCCTGCTTGATTTTGTGGGCACTGAAAAGAAAAGGAGGAGGGCTGGGTTTTTTTGTGATTATAAAATTCTGGAGTACCTACAGTAGGCACTCAGGCTCCAGAATGAGAGCCAGCTTCTCAATGTGTCTTAATCAAGTCCAGGTGATCAGTATGACCGAGCATGGAATCTGGGGATCATACAGTCGAGAGTAATTTGAACTTACCTAACTTTACATGAGAGGAAATGTAAAATGTAGACCCTCAAGAGTCTATGGGTTGAGGTGTTTTTTCCACATTGCCATCCTTCCCAGGTTTAGGTCTGACCCAGTTCAGATGCCAGTGGTTCTCAGTGAAAGTTCTGCTTTTGAACAACCTATGTTCAAATCCCAGCTCTACCACTTATTAAGCACCTGACTTTAGGCATATTAACCTTTTTGTGCCTTGCTTTAAAAAGGAAATAATAATGGTATCTCACTCTTGTGAAATACCAAAAAACTTTCAGGAGCTAACAAGTAAAAAAAAAATGCTCAGAAGAGTCTATTAGGACTGTTGCTATTAGTCATGTTCAATAAAGTACAAAAGCATTCCTACAGTATCAGAGAAAAATGTGGCAATGACATACTGAATATCATGAGGTTACTCACAATAGTAAACTTCCTTTAGGTCAGAGAATCAAGGCTAATCTGTGATGTGAACTGTTATGCTTAGGGAATCTCGTCAGGATGAGGCAACTTTACAATGAAAACTTCCCTCAAACTCCAACAGCTGAAAGGTGGGGATTCTCAGCCAGTTCCCCAAGACAGACAGAACACCAGGGAATGGGGACTTCTGAAGCTCCGACAATCTTGGCCTCCAGCATTTTATTTGTAACACTGATTGCTTTTGTTGAGTCGCTCTTACCGGTCCCCTTGCACTGTGGCCTTTTTATCTGAGGAGCTTGTGTTTACTTGGGACAAAATCCTGCCAAGAAAATCCTTCCTGATAGTAGGCTCCGTCACCCTAATAATACCCTCCTCCTCCCATGGGAAAAGTGGTCTGCAGAAGTCTAAGCCCTGTAACAGCTCCTTACGTAGTGATAAGCCTATTCCCTTTGTCCTTTTCTGCCCTTCTGGCTGTCCACTCCCCTCGCTTCTCTAGGGCTGTTTCCTGGAAACAGTGCCAGGTATCATATACACGCCATCAAGGCAAATCTTCACAGTAACACTGAAAGGTATATATATGGCCATATTTGCTTTCGTCACGAGAAACCATGGATTGGATGGGTGGGGAAATTTTGGCTCACACAGCTTTAATAAACCATGGCTGGGACATGAACACCCATCTGTGTGGTTTCAGTGTCATCTAGCTCTCAATAGTCCCTATCCCCCCACCCTGAAAGCTCTACGGATTAATGAATATACCGAGAATTCTCAGCCACTCTTCAGCAAGCAGGGAAAGGCAAGGATGAGGGATTTATTGGCAGCATAGCATGAAGCTGGACTTGGCTATTTTCTTCCAAACAATTTGCAGGTAGTGGAACTACGTATTTCATGCCTCCATCACCACCACCACCAAGCAGCTCTTGCAGTGTCCACAGTTCAGGAGATTTGGCCGAACTCAGTGGCCAGAGACTTAAATGTATATCACCAACCTTATCCTTTGCTCAGAGAAAACTGTTGTAAATATAAAACAAACCCTACATAGATAAAATTAAATAATTCCAGCACAAATTCCATCACATAGTCCATTCTCTTCTCCCTAAATTCCCAACTCATAGTGTGAACCTGATGGAGAACCAGGTTCTCATTAAGGCCAAGAATAGAGGCACCAGATGATTTGTAAAGGGTTTCACTAAGAAGCTCTTTTCACCTGTGAGGTTTAAAGCAAGGGAGGTTAGAAATCTCACATGATATCTGTTAAGACATGATTTAGAAGGCTTGCCACACTGACCCGAAGCAAGTTTTCCATTGTGAGTGACTTCGCGGTATACAGTACATCACTGCCACATTTTTCTCTGGTATTGTAGGAGTGCTATTGTACTTTATTGAATATCATGCATAGTAATAGTCCTTATAGCTACCCTTCTTCACAAGTGACGATGTGCTGGACAATGGTCTCAACCACCCCAGATTGTGTGATTGTTGTCCTCATCATACAGAGGAGGAAACTGATGCACCTCTGTGGAACACATACTACAAGTGATCGTAAAGATTCACCAGATTAACATATGCAACCCTACAATATAGTGTAGTTGAGGCAGCGTGCATAATGGTTAAAAGCACAGACCCAGAGTTTGGATTCAAATCCTGTCTTTACCACTTAAAAACAATATGATCTTGGACAAATTACTTGACCTTTCTGTGCTTCCTCTTCCTCATTTATAAACTACAGAACCCAATATTTATTTTCTAGGGATGTTTTTAAGATCACAGGTTAAGGTCCTCAATCTATGGAAACATAACATCAGCATTTGGAAAGCTGTGTGACCTATTCTCTGAGCCTCAGTTCCTTAGTTTACTAGATTTCCTACAGCCACTAGTAAAATTTGTGATTAGTATTCATGTTTTCTGTTATTAAACATGACTTTTCTTTTTGCTTGCTTAGTTGCTAAAATGAGCTCAAATGCATGTATTTATTAAATCTTTTGGAATGGTTATAAGAAAAGATGAGAAAATTGGTGATGCCCCCCCCAAAAAATCTCTGAGCTGGTTAAATGCCCTAGAGCTAGAAAAATCAAGCAAGGATCTAAAGTAGTTGTACCTGGTGCAGTATCACCCTATAGACCACATAAAGGACATGACTAGTGGCAACTTCTGGTATTACTACAGGCACTGATTAGTCCCTGAGTTTGGACTTTTCAAAAATCCCAGCATGTAGAGAAATTAGATATGAGTGGATCCTGACTCTTAGGACAAGTCTCCTAAAGTGGCTCCTAGACCGTGAAAGTCCTCCCAGAGAACAAATTGTCAAATGAACTGTGAGCCAACCAGACACCTGATTATTACCAGAATTTCTAAAATAGAGGTTGGCAGTGTTGTCTAGGGTTTGACATAAGGGAGAAGAATGTCAGTGCATTAATCTGAATTCAGAAGACATTCTCTCTTCTTAATGTCCAACGGAGAGGGAATAAGACCCAACAGTGATTTTAATATCTTTCTCTGAGTCAAAATCAGAAAGAAGGGGGCCAGGGATTTAGCTCAGTGTCTCCGTGTCCGCCTCACAAGTGCAAGGTCCTGAGTTCGATCCCCGGTATCAAAAAAAAAAATCAAAAAGGGTTGATGAAAGATATTGGCTATGGAATAGAGATTTGACCTATGCCTCTGGCACCCATAGTTATGGGACCTAAGTTTATCACATAAATGCTCTAAGCCTCACTTTATTATTCTGTGAAATTGGGTCAGTGGCTAACCCTTTTCTTCAGGATTGCTGGACATGTTCAAAGCATTACTTATAAAAAGTTCACCACTCAGAGATAACAAATGAGTGGATTTCCATGTCTCCCTAGTTCTTTCTTCATAATGAATCTCTTGGACCTTTTCTGTTCCAATTTTTGGAATTTTGTTTTTTCTGCAAATACATCTGTTATACAGAAGGTGACTCACCTACTCACATATTTACTGATCTCACAGAATCTAAGAGAGGAAAAGTAAACACTAATTGTAGAGTCCAAATGTCACAAGCTCAAATGTACTAAACAGCCAAGCTGTAGTGGCAGGTGATGCTGACCAGGTATAAGTAATAAGGAACAGAGGGAATGTTGTGAACTGGAAAGCAATTATCTCACAAGACACTAAAATTCTAAGTTTTTACAACATACTGCAAGGCAGACAGAGTAAGGTTCTGAGCTGGCTTCAGCTCATGAACTACCAATTCTGAATATCTTTCTCATTTGCTAATGGGGAAATTAAGCCACTGGGAGTAGGGAGAGACCTAACAATACCAATAACTGCCTCATTGCTTGTTTCACTTCCACAAAGCCAGAAACTGTCTTCTGACTGAACTGAAACTCCTGTTTGAAGTGGGAATGATGCTGTTGAAATGAAGATTCTGAAATTTTATGTCATGCTATAATATCAATACAACTTTGGATAATTTAAAGATTGATGCTTTCAATGACTCTACATATACATAAGGAGCTGAAAAGTTGGCTTGGCTAGTAGGTGTGATTTTTAAGTTTATGGAGAAAAAGTATATTTTAATGGCCACTTGGAAGAGTGTATGCTCTGAATTTTTTATAATAATGAATAGGTATGGTAAAGTAGCTTTAGTAAAAACAAAAATATGTGCTATTTGTAATAAAATGTTTTAGGTTCTGTTGAGGAATTTATTTTAGTATTTCATCACTTCTGCCCTCACCTCCTGGAATATTGAAAGGAGCATATTTTAATGAAAGAAAAATTGGATTCAGGATCAGCTTATGTCAGCCCCAGGCCCAGCCCTGTGAGCTCATGACTCCTGGTGTATCCTTGGACAATCAGCAATGCTTCCTGGAACCTGAGTTTCCTCATCTATTACATGGGCATAGAAATAAATGCCCTGGCTACATCACAGGACTGTTGACAATCAAAAGCCAATTGCCATGTGTAATACGAACAGAAGGGGTTCATATGAGCCTGCTTCTTTCCTGTCATAATCTTTTCCTTTTGAAAGTTGCCAATAATTCCTCTTGTTATTGCCTGTTATTGTCCACCAGGGGAACTGAAATTCAAGTAGCCTTTGTCAAAAGGAGTTAGTGAGGAGGGGGATCAGGGAAGGTTGTTTTTGTGCCCCTCGCTTTAATTTCACTCACCTTACAGTCACAATCTGACCTCCATCCAGGACAACGCCATTCATTTGGGCTATAAAAATGGCGGCCACTGCTTCATAAAGGGCTGTGCCATCCATATTAATGGTTGCTCCAACTGGGAGGACAAATCTGGTCACACGCTTGTCAATCCCCAGATTTTCTTCCAGGCAACGGAAGGTAACAGGCAAAGTTCCAGCACTAGGGGGAGAGGGAGGGAGAGAGAGAGAGAGAGAGAGAGGGAAAGAGAGAGAGAGAGAATATATCTACTTTAGAGAAGCAAGACAAAGCACAAACAAATAACACTGGAAAGATTTTGTTCTTTTCGTTCCAGTCAGGCAATGTAACATGCAAAGAAGCAGTATACTAAGCCAAATTAAAATCCAGTGAGTTAGAGGTTCAAATTCAATCTTATTAAAATGGTAATAGGCAGAAAAAATATTTTCATTGTCTTGGCTTTTGAGCCAGGACTCAGAGCTTTGAGTTCTCATCTTCTTTTGGTCACTACTTTCATCTTGGATTAAATACTGAAGCATATCTGAAAGACCACATGAATTGGATAGCAAAAACAATATTATGTCAGAAAAGAATCAGCTGTCAACTGTAAAATGTAATAAAGAATTTCTGAATGACCTGTAGCTTCATGCTAGAAATGCTGTCTCCAACAAAATAACAATGGTGATTGTACCCGGCTCCTGGGAATTGCCCTGGGCTGGGCCTGCTAATTTGGAGAATGCTGGGGAAACGTGTCAAACAACCTTGAAAGGAATCCCAGCTTTGTGCAATTCACTGAGGAAATTCACATGTAGTCAAAATCCTGGATATAGAGCCATTGCCAGCTCCAAGTCTCTACAATGACATGGTGCAGAAAAACATGCACTCTGTAGCTAATCAAAGACACAGTATGGGCTGGGGATTAAACCACCTGACCCAGCCTCAAAGGCTAGATTCCTGACATGTTCACATGTCTTCAAAAATAGGAGACCTGTAAGAACAAGGGTGCCTGAGCCAGAATTTTCTGCATAGGAAGTTGATTTGCTTCAAAGTTTAAGTAAAATAAAAAACAATGCAGAACACTCAAATAGCATGGAAGTACACTGCGGTACATTCTCTTTTGATTTTGCTCTACTGAAGTCTTAGCAAAACAAATTGGAAAACCTCCATTGCAGACAGCATTTGGAGGTGTTTTCTCTCTTGCACTTACAGCCTTAGTCATAATTACCATGTTCTACTAGTTAGAATTGGGGGCTCCAACCAGGTTGGACACAGATATCAAGTTCCCAGTTTCTTGGAGTGGAAAAAAACCCATCAGCTAAGTAAAATGTAGATTCCAGGATCTACTCCGGACTAAGAAGCCCAGAGTTCTAAAACTGGAGATCCCCAAATCTGCATCATAAACTGACCTGCAACCTCTAATATCTTTCGGGGAGCCAGAGTCATCCTACCAGAACAGACTTTGCGATTACAGGTCAAGGGCCTGTGCAATGCCTCTTTCTCACACTTCGGGTGAAGAAATGAATGTTTGGGGATGTCTCAAAAGTGAAAACTTGTGAGCCCAAGTGAAAAGCTGGGGTTGGCCTCATTTGCATGCAGGCGATACTGTTGTACCTGGCTTGCTGCCCCAGCTGTTTTAGTGAGAAGTTAGTGTGTCTTTATTCCTCTCATCCCTTCCCCTCACCCTTTTCTGGAACTCTTCTAAAGGGCTGGCAGGACACTATGAATAATCTAAAAATCCTCATTTGTATGGCTCTAAGCATACTTCTGGAATCACTGAAATACATTAATTTTTATTACAGCATTCATTTTTCTGACATGTCATTAAAAGGTCTTTAGATAATTATAGAGATTGGGAAAAATGATTGGCAAGATATAAAAATAATCTCTACCTCTGTATTGGGTGGATGATATATTTTTTTTCTTACAAATTCACATTACCCAGTCAATCCAAATTGGACTTGAGAATTTCAATGCTTTCCTGTGTTGACAGGCTAACATTCTGGCATTGCTTTTTGGCTCCTACCTCAAAGGCCATATGACTGTCTTCCAATGTTGCTAATAATAATGTCAGATACTCGAGATTCTTCTTTTCCAGATTAGTTTTAACAGCATACACTGAAGTCAGAAGGATGCACAGAGGTATGCATCCTCTTTGACACCAGTCTCCGTATCCATTGAGAAGAGTCAATCAACCACCTTGGACATTCTCAATCATATGAAGTCCAAATAGGAAGAAAGGGTACTTCGTAGGATGACCCTAGGTTTTACATCATTTCCCCTGTGGGCCTAAGTTTTCCATTTTTTTCCCCATTAAGGGCCCCCTGAGTTAATTATTGATTCTTGGTATATGATTCCTGCCACATTGCTTTTTGAAAAAAAGAGACAACATCAGGGGAAAAAAATCACATTTTAAGTAAAGATTAAAATGATATTCTTTTCAAATGCAATACAAAGGTAAGGGAAGAAATGTGTCTAACATTTTCAGCACACAAGCATTTGTCTTTGTCTTAGATACCAGGAGGTACCATCCACAGCCCTTTAAGATTTACAATGTCTTAAAAATATACTGGGATGAGGGTCTAATCATTCAAAAGAACATCATAATATTTTTGAAATATTTTAAAGATTGAAATCACAAGGATACCAGAAGAAAATATAAGGTAAGATTTTATAGTTATGGGTGGAAACAGCAGGCCTGAGCAAAACTAAAATGCTAAATACCACAGGATATATTCACAGCCTTGACTACATACAAATTAAAAACTTCTAGTGGCAAAAGTACTTTAAATGCTTAAGACAAATGCCAAATGCAGAACTGTGGACATTATTTGCAACATGTGACATAGGCGTTAATATTCTTATATATACCACCTCACCCCAGAAAAAAATGGCTGCTATCATGAAATCAACCAATAACAAATGCTGGCAGGGTTGTGGGGAAAAGGAACCCTGCCCCACTGCTGGTGGGAGTGTAGACTGGTGAAACCACTGTGGAAATCAGTAAGGAGATACCTCAAAGAACTAGGATTACAGGTCCCATTTTACCCAGATATTCCCCTGCTGGGGATCTTCCCAAAAGAATCATACCACAGTGATATATGTGCACCCATGTTCACAGCGGCACAGTTTATAATAGCTAAAACTTGGAAACAGCCCAATTGCCCATCAACTGGAGACTGGATAAAGAAAATGTGGGGTTTTTTTTTATAAATGGAGTACTACTCAGCCATAAAGAATGAGAACTTAGAGTCATTTATAGCTAAATGGATGCACATTGAGGCGATACTCTTAAGTGAAATAAATAGGACACACATGTGTAAATACCAAGTCGTTTCTCTGGTGTGAGAAACTGAAAGTGTAAATAAGGATCAAAATGTATAATAGATAATGTGAAATAGGAAGAAAAGGTGCATAGGGGAAGGGGAACTGGGAGGGATTGGGGAAAGGAAAGAAGGGAATGGAATTAATATGCAAAAATGAAAAAATGGAAACAAAGTCTGTAAATCAGGAGGGATGGAGGGGTTGAAGGGAGGGCAAGGGAACAGGGAAAACAATAAGCAAGATAGATTATGTAAAGGTACAAATCTCCAATGATGAATGTCATTATATTGTATACCTAAAATGTACCAATAAAATTAATTTTTAAAAATTCTTATATATAAATAGGATATTATGTATGTATCTGATATTATTATTACCAATATTGAAGATGGTCATAGGCCTTTGAGGCAGGAACCAATCAGGAAAAGATAAGTACCCCAAAGGAAAAATAAGCTGGTTCATACATAATTCAAGAGGCAGAAGAAAGAACAATCAATAAGAACACAAAAATACAGTTTTCCCTCATCAGTAATCAAAGATGTACAAATTCAATAAGATACGTTTTTACAAATGTGATTGGAATGCATTGAAGTAACTGACATATGTCCAGAATATGACATATGTCCAGCCCTGGGGAGTAGATGGTAAAGGGCTCACTCTCAAACCCAAGGGGAACATAAGATAATGAGCTTTCCTAAATTGCAATCTGATGATACATTTCAGAACTGTGCATACCATTCGACTAAAGAACTCTGCTTCTAGAAGTGTATCTTGAGAAAATCATCTGACAATTTTGCAGAGATGTATCTATGAGGATGCTTGTCACAGCTGTTTTCAATAGACATACTTTAAATGTACCCTACTGGGTAGAGTGAGATGTCTACAGTGTACTTTATATAGTTTACAAAATAATAGCAAATATCTCTATTAATAGATATAATATAATTTCTTAACATTGATCAGTGAAAAAATAGCAGTTCCCAAGTACATAGTAAGAATTGGAAAGATATACAAACATGAAGATTAACTAAAAGGTTATTATCAATTACCATTTGGTGATACATAACTAACTGGTGATGTCCATTGTCTTCTTTAAAATCATATCCACACTTGGACTTTATCACAATGACCAAATACTATGTTATAACCAGAAAACAAAAATAAAAGTAAACAAGATTGGTTTTAGTTTTGAAAAACAAAGATTTACTTTTTCCTCTGGGATCTTTATAAGCAGAGATACTTAGCCACAGAAGGATCCATAAAATCAAAAAGGAAAAGGGAAATATTGAAGTGTTTTTCTTTATCTTGGGAAACGGGGTGCCAAACCTGGGTTCTCAAGATTGTATAAATTTCAGCTTTTCCTGAGAGCCCAGATTTTAGTAGTATGGACTTCTCATTGATTTGCAGGATGGAAGTCATGATTTGACTTCCCAGCTGGTCACCACTGTGGGTCTGTTAAGTCACCTAAAGAAAACCTGACTGTTTGCTCAGTGGCCTTAAAACAGCAGGCCACACTGTCACGGAGGGCCAGCTCATCAGCCATGCCTATCACGGGCTAAGTGAGAACGCGGCCCTGAGCTGTGGGTGTCAGGGTTTGTTTACCTCCCTACCGCCTGTCTTGTGTTTTGTGACCCAAGAATAAAACTACTGCAGGGTGAGTCTCTAAAACTCTTTTGTTCTTTGGGCTTCTAAACTGTCAGGCATCGCTTATGTATTTCTTTTTCTTTGTTTCATTTTCACTAATTTTAGTCCATTAAAAATTATTAGCTGGGGTGTGGTGAGACACACTTGTAATCCCAGAACTCCGGGAGGCTGAGGCAGGAGGATTACAAATTTGAGCCCAGCCAGAACAACTTAGCAACTTAACAAGACCCTGTTTTAAAATGAAAAATAAAAAAGGAGTTGGAATGTAGCTCAGTGCTAAGGCCCTGAGTTTAATCCCCAGTACTACGAAATCATTTTCTTTGCATATACCTCAGGTCCTTGGTAGCTCCCTAATTACCAAAACTAAGTTATGAAGGAGGAACTGAGTCTCTGTCAAGGTCAAGTCAAATAAGCATGGTTAAAATTAAACCGGGACAGAATGATCCATTAGAAGTTCATGCCAAGGTCAAAGACTTGGCTGACTTCTACGTGTCTGAAAACTCTTACTTAACATATGTGTACCTGTAAAAGCTGGTTCTCCTACTTTTGGAAAATTAATTGCCAGCATCTCAATAGAATGATATTTTGTCATAACATTTTCCCAATCACAGGTGGGATGTTAACTGCACCACATCCTGTTCTACCATTCTGGAAAAAATTTAAAGCTAAACTCAATTAATACTTTATGTACCAAGTTAAGCATGCAAATTAAGAGCATGTATTCATTTAGAAATGTAGTATATGATCATATTTCCAACACAGTTGCAAACCAGCAAACATGCTCATCGGCAGGTTCCAAAGTTCCTAGAAAAAGCCAAAAATTCACCTTTTCAAAAATATTTAATAATATGTGAAGAGTGTTCTCACTGAACATTGTGATAGGAGAATTTTGAAAAATATGAAGTAACAAACAGAGCAAAAGAGCATGCAATGAGAAATGTGATGTTTCTGTACTCTCTACCTGGAAGCAGTGCCCAGGGCAGTAATCCAAGCTTGGAAAATGCCAGCAAAAAAGGAGAAAGGATTCTTCCTGGTCACTACGAAGTAAATCAAAGGGAGAAAGATGCCCCCATGGATGATGAGACCCACGATCACTGTGATCATGTACATCCCCAGTTGCCTAGCGACTACTTCTAAATCCTTGATTGCGATGATCTTCCCACAAATGAGGCAGGCGATACCCAGGGGAGAGTACCTGAAAAACACAAAAGAAAAGGAAAAAGACCATTGAAGACATCATTATGGGATTTAGAACTTAAATCTGGGCCCTTCTATGTACTGCACCCCAAGGGAAACCCTTCATTTTCTGTCTAAAGAGTTTTGCTGAGATAGGATCATGAGATTCAGTAGATGTTATTTTTTATTTCAGACTAACTGCCTTAACTGAAGTCTGTTTTATGGCTCTATGACTCCTGCTCTGACAAAAAGTCCAAAGGCTAACTTTGTTTTTCAGGTGAGTTTTAGGACAAAGGAGACATGCCTTACCATCTTTTAGCTTTACCATCTTTCAGGTAACCAACAGGTTAAACGTTGAGAAACATAAGATATATCTTTGCAAATCTTGTTTGATTTCTGTCTTCTTCAGCTCCTTCCTAGAAATTTGAGAATAACTTTTGGAGCTTTTTTGGAAATTTATAAGCGAAGGTATGTAAATTTGCATTGTCTGTGCCTTGGAAGACAGGGAATATATTAAAATGAGAGAGGGAGAGGGAAAGAGAGAGAGAAAGAGAGAGCAAGCTGCCAAAACAAGAAAACCATCTGAGCCAAGGAGTCCATTTAGAGAAATAAAGTTTTATGACTTCTAAGCCAGAAAGTATTTTTGCATCACTTTAAGAGAAATGTTGGCCACCATTCATTGTGTTTCAATGTGGGAGAGCCCCATCTTCAGCTTCACTTAATTCTTACCATAACCCTAAAATGTAGGTAGGTATCCTTATTTTTATTTGGAAAATGAAAAATTATAGTTTGGAAAAGCTGAATCATCAGCCCAAGGCTACAAAATCAGGAAGTAAGAGAACAACCACAGATCTGTGAAACTCCACAGCTCGGGGGTATTCCCCTATCAACCCAAGTCCTTTCCCTTTAGTGAGCAATCATAGCTCTTTGTAGATAAGGAGACAATTCATCATATAACAATTTATCCCTTATAAACCTATTTTATATTTCTATATTATTATTATTTTATGGAGAGCGATAAACTACTTTGGTTTGCACTCTTGGGAGAGCTAACTGTTTTCTCTCTCATTTTGAGCTTATTTGCAATTCTGGCCACATGCTTTTTTGTTTTTTTAATCCAAGTGGTTTGGCTGGGGCCTGAATTTGTGCAAATTGTGAAAGTTACTGAAATAAAAATATTTTGGGGAAGATTGATACCTTCTTAAAAATTATAAGCATATTTGTAAGAAAGACTATGGAGAAAATAAAGTTCCTAGATAGGGCTCCAGGGGAAAGAGTCAAGAAAGAAAGAAATATTATCTAAATAGACTTTTTTTCATTTGTGCCTAGATCAAGTCTTTTCCTTAAAATAGTTAAAGAAAAGCTGTGAAAAGCAGCTGAAAGTCATACAACTACAGAAGACTTTACCTTTTCCCAGCCACTTACAGCTAAATGACCTTGTTCAGTGGCTTATTCCCATTTTACAGATATGGACATCAAGGCTTGGAGAGGTTGACTTCATCCTCACTAGGTTGCTATGAGGATTAAACTTTTAAACACGCACATGAGCACACTGTTAAAAATCCCTCTCTGTGCCTATTGGTACCATTAGCTCTCAGACTCCTGACAAAATGATTCTGTATCAGTTCTATTTTTGCACATAGATCCCATATCCTCTTATTTTCCATGCTTAATGAGTCAAGTCTGAGTTAATGAGGCTTTCTAAAACATCTGACAGGCTGCCCAATGGCACATGTCTTTATGAACAAAATATTCTCTCAAGAGGAACCTTACCCTGAAAGAATGGATGTGTGATTGACAGTGATAAGTTATGACATTAGCATAGCTACTCTTCCCTGATGAACATGGAGCCTGAACATCACGTGTCATCTCCTAGGGGTGCGGGCTGGCTCTGTCTGAGAACTGTTTCCTTAGACATTAGAGAGTTTGGTACAGACTGTCTGCAGTATCATTAAACTCTTGTCTTTCCCTCCATCTGACATTTTCTCAGTGTGCCCATAGTCACAACATCTCATTAATCAACAAGATTATCCCAGGGGCCAGCACTCTGCCACTGAGGTTGCAAATAACTGAGCAGGATGCACCTTCCTATGAAGCCAGAAAGCATTTAACTTAATAAAGCAAGAGATCAATTCTTGCCCAAACACCAATCACCCTTTAAAGAAATGCAGAAAAACATAGATATGAGCTGTTTCAGGTGCCGTTCAATTTTCTTTTGTTTCTGAGTCAAGCAATTTGTAGAATGGAGAGAAAATGTTTGCAAGGCTCTTTGCCAAGGAGACTAGCTATACAGGTCCCTGGAGAATGCATTTGAGCCCAAGCCAAACAGACTAGACAGAAGCAAGAGTTTACCTTCAGAGCATGCAGCTTGCTTCGGAAAAGCATGAGCTTCCACTGTAAATGGAGAGTATTACTTGAAGGCCAAGAGGTCAAGTTTGGGGTTAATAAATATGGAATGCAGCACCTTGTGTTAACCCAAGCACCTTGGTCTCCAGGACTAGTGTAAGCCTTAATTATGGTACAAGGAAAGAACCTTTGTTTCTATGATGCCTTTTAGAGCCATTAGTTCCCTGTAACTGTTTTGAAAACAAGAAACAAGTCTCTATTCAGAACCTGGGACTTCTGAGTTCCTGGGCTTCCATATCAAAGAATTATCTCATTGCAAATGACATTCCATGGAAAAGAAAAGGCAAATGCTCAAGATCTACAATTTCTGAAATGAAGTCAACAAAGAAAGCCACAAATCAAAATGTATAGAGGCTCAAGGATCCATTGAGAATTCTAAAACCAAATGACGCCCAGTAATTGATGGCCTTATTTCTGAGTTTCTAAAATATGACCATTGAGTGAGCTAGGAGGAGGGAACGGCTTCCATGCCGCCTTTAGATTGTCACAGTCTCAGCTCATGCGCTTTCAAGGCCACTATTCATCCACGACTGGCCTGTCTGATTCTTTTTCATACTCTCACCTCATCCATTGTATATAGTAGCCTCCATTCACCTTGAACCTTAGCTCCTGTCAGCCTAAAGGTTTCACACACACACACACACACATACACACACACACACACCACTATTCTTTATTCCACATCACAAAGTCATCTACAGCACTCAACATACCCAGAGCTCAGTCCACGTGTCTTTACTCAAGGACCAGCTGCATCAGAATCACCCTACTGTCTGTTAACAGTATGTCTTCCCTGGGCTCACCACCTAGGGCTGGCCTTAGGACTTTTATATTTTAAATATGTTCCCAGGTAATCTGATATACTTGGAAACCAGTGTTTCAAGGAACAAAAATCTCATCTTCAGATGATGAGATGTAGATTAGCTACTGGAAGCAATTTACTTTAGTTCCACTTTACTTAAGAGCTTTGAAGTTAAGGCTTGGCACAAGATGGTAGGACAGACACATGGGGTAGTTAAATCAAGGAACTCAAGAATTGCCTATGTCTCCAACCAACCACACTCAGGCCAATCAGCCCTTTATTCTGACCCTCAGAAGGCTCTCACTTATTATTTCCTCCCCTGGGAATATTCTCCCCTCAGTTCTTCACCAAGCTGCCTGCCGCCCACTCTGCAGGTCTTCCTGCTGTCACCTTCCCACACAGCCCTATCTGTCCCTCACTGCCATCACACACACACACACACACACACACACACCCTACCCCCAGCACTCTGTCTCACAGCCCTGCTTTATCATCTCTGCAGCACTTAGCACAATCTGAATCCCTCTTTATTTCTGGTTAGCCAGCTTTTTGTCACTGTAACCAAATACTTGAGAAAATCAACGTAAGGGAGGAGAGGTGTTTTTTTGACTCATGGTTTCAGATCATGTTTGGGGCAGGAGGCTCCAAGGCAGAAACATTATGGCAGAAGGATGTGGCAGGGAAAAGCTGCTCACCTCATGGCAGCCAGAGAGCAGAGAGAGAGAGGGAGAGAGTCAGAGAGGAAGGACCAGAGAATGGATAAAGTCCCTAGGGTCATGGCCCTATGATCCACTTCCTTCACTAGGTCTGTTTGCATCACCTCCCAATAATGCCATCAGATTAATCTCATCTGTGGGTTAACTGACTTGATGAAGTTAAAGCCCTCATGAACCTATCACCCCTCTAGGCCTTACTTCTGAACACTGTTGCCTTGGGGATCAAGCCCATAGTACATGAGACTTTGGGGGTATACGTCATAATTAAGCCCTAACAGCTTCCTTTTACTTGTCCTTCTCTTTTCATTAGAACATAAGTTGCATGAAGGCAAGAACCCTCTGTCTTATTCATCATTATATAACCAGTGACTACAATCATTATTGGCACAGATCAGAATATTTATTAAATGAAAGAATAGCTGGGTTATTGATAAAGATTCTTCGTTTGACCAAACTTTAGTCAGATTACCCCACTTTCTGGGCCCATCCATACACTTCCTTATAAAACCTAGTTTTAGCAAAGAACCCTGCTGAGTCAGTTTAAAGAGAATCCCCAGCCTCAATCTGATGACCCACCATATCTGATCAGGTTCCTCATCCTCTACCATCCACCAGATGAGAACTGCTCACAGTGGCTATCTTCAGCTAGAATCCTGTTTAGCCAGAATCCCCTTCACTCTTGGTGATGATTAGTGTCATGAAATAAGAGCTTCTGCTTTACAAGTATGGATAGATGAGTGGGATGATAAACTGGTAGCGATATTTTGAAGAGTGGGTAAAGACTTTATTTCTTACTTTATGTTTTTATAGTGGGAGATTATGAAAGTTTTTCAGATTCCAAAACTAAAATTTTAAAAGAACTTTGAAAAAAATTAGGATATGAAAGCCACTCCAAAATAAAGGGCTTTTCAGGGTTCTTAAAGAAGTCACAACAGCCAACATCATACTAAATAGTCAAAAACTGAAAACTTTCAGGCTAAAATCAGGAACAAGACAAGGATCCCCACTATAACCACTCCTGTTCAATTTAGCTCTGGAAAGATTAGCCACAGCAATTAGAAAAGAGGAAGAAATAAAAGGAATAAGGATAGAAAAGAAAGAAGTTAAACTGTCATTATTTGCTGATGATATGATACTTTACATAGAAGACACAAAAAACTCCGCCAAAAGACTTCTATAGACTTAATTGACAGATTCAGTACAGTAGCTGGATGAAAGGTCAACACTCAAAAAACAATAGCCGCCTTGTACACAAATAACAGACTCACTGAGAGAGAAATTAGGGAAACAATTCCTCTTACAATAGCATCCAAAAAAATGTAGTATCTAGGAATCAATGTAACGAAGGAAGCAGAAGACCTCTACACTGAAAACTACAGCACTCTGAAAAAGGAGATCGAGGAAGATATAAGAAAATGGAAAGACATCCCTTGCTCCTGGGTAGGAAGAACCAATATAGTGAAAATGGCCATACTTCCAAAGATGATAATAACGGTCTTAACAAGGCAGCCATAGTAATGCCAGTTCACGAAAATGCCAAGAGAGTTTCCAACACAAAGAAAATGTTCCATGATTGTGATTCACAATCTAAATTGCTTCTCACAGCAACACTGGATTCTACAAACATCTCATTTTAAGGACCAGGATATTGGGGTTTGGAATGTGCCTCCCTGGCCAATGTCACACAGCTTGTTACAAGAGGACCCTGAATTCCACCCAATCTGGAGTCAGAAAGACACTGAGTTAGACACCACCTTCCGCAGAACTCCACAGCACAGGGCAGGCCAGCCTCTGTGCTTTCTCATCTGGACCTCGGGCTAATGAAAGTGCCTGTTTTTGTTAGGTAATACTACAAGGAAAAAGTGATCTAATTCGTGTTAAAAATCTAGGATAATATTAAGCAGATAGCAGGAATTTGGTAAATCTTAGATATAATTTAATAATAATATTTCCTCAATAATAAATGGGCTAATACACATATAGTAATAGCAGTAGTACTAATATGTATCAAAAATTAATAATTCTGGATTATAACTTAATAACTATTATCTTCTCAATGTTAATTTTTACTGTTATTGCTATTTTTACTACTACATAGAGAGGAATACAAAAAAAACCTGATTGCTTCAGCTTTCAGCAGTCAGTTAGAGTGTGTGGCTTTTTTACACAGAACATTAAACACATCGTTATCAAATGTGAGGCAGCTAAAGAATGAAAGGAATGTGTAGAATCAGGCATCTCCCGTCATTAACACCCTCCTGACTGCCTAGATGAGGTAACCCAACAGCTGTCAGGAATCATTCCTGAGGCCTCACTCCTGCTTCACAATGTCTCTTCATCCCCCAGGAGATGAGGCTATACTGTAGGAGTTTGGGTTCCAATGCATGGGAAATTCTTAATCCACACCACCCTCCAGTCTTGGGGAGAAGGGAGGCTACACTTTATCCCACAGACTCATCAGATTTCTGGACAATTCCCTTTCCTAAGATTTGGCTCAGTAGAAATGATACAGGTGTGGAAGCAGGAAGAAATCTGCATACATTATGCACACCATCAGCATCGTCTTCAGAGCAGGAATGTACATTCTTTGAGAAATTCTAGGAAACAAGGGCAGATTCTGATGCCTAAAGAAGCATATTCCATTTTATGTATTATTATTTATTAAACTTTCAGCAGATTTGTATGGATCTGAAGCATTTAAAGGATACTTTGTACAGTACTACCTTGTCATCTGAAATCTTCACACAAACAAAATACAGTGGTGCTTCATTCAGTTCACGAACTCAATTCTTTCCACAATTCTGGTCGCAAACTGAATTGGCTGAGAACTGAGTCAAATTTCCCCATAAGGTCAACAATAAATCTAATCATTGAATTTGATTTGGTTCTGGTCCAATTTGATTTGCAACCAGAATGGAGGAAAGAATTAAGTTCGTCAATCCAGTTATCTCTGTATTCAGACATCTAGCATTGCCCGGGAAGCTGATTTTGGATTTCCTAGCCTCCAGAACGGTGAGCAACAAACTTCTACTATTTAAAATTTATTCAGACTAAGGTATTTCATTATAACAGCTGAAATGGACTAAAACAATGGCCTTACTAAATAATTCCCAGAGATCTGTCTTGTTCTCTTTCCACTATGTGAGGACCCAAAGAGAAGTTGGTCATTTATATCTCAGAAGAGGCCCCTAAGCATAACCTGACCATGCTAGCACCTGATCTCAGACTTCCAACCTTCAGAGCTATGAGAAACAAATTCTGCTCTGTACAAACCACCCAAGCAATCTATGGTACTTTATTATAGCAGCCTGCACTAAGACAGACATGTAAAACAACAAAACCCACATGTGTAAATACCGAATAGTTTCTCTAGTGTGAGAAAATGAAAGTGTACATAAGGATTAAAATGATTAAAATGAATAATTGATAATTCAAAATAGGAAGAAAAGGTCCAAAGTTGTAGGGGAAGTGGGAGCGGAAGGGGAAAGGAAAGAAGGGAAATTATGAGAAAAGAAAAAAATGGAAACAAAGCCTTTGTAAATAGGAAAAGGTGGAGGGGGTGAAGGGAGCACAGGGAATGGGGAAAAAATAAGAACCAAGATGCATCATGTACAGGTACAAGCACCCAATGATGAATGTAAACGTATTGTATACCTAAAATGTACCAATAAAAGAATTTAAGCAAAAAAAACCACCCATTCTCAATTCATAGCAAATACAATCATCAGATGTGGCCCAATGGTCATCATTTGCTGACATCTGTTCTAGGGGAAGCTCAAGGAAAGGAGATGTCGACCCCTTTCTCAAATTTTTTCTGGAGAGCCATCTGACACCTCACGCTCACTCCTTCCTGCTGGAAGGGCTCCAGTATCCTTTGGGGACCTCAAGTTCTTCTCATACCCAGCTAATATGAAGTAAGAATAAAGGCACTTACCACATGATCATAATCACTAACTTCATTACAATTTCATTCAGAATGTTGAAGAACTCCACCATCAGCTTGGCCTGCTCACCCATCTTCCCCATAGCGACACCAAAGGCAATGAAAAACCCGATCAGACCTGTTGGGTGAATCACATCACACGGAAAGACAAATTATACAATATGTTTTCTTTTCCCTGGTTCTTTATCATTTTTCACACGTGGAGCAGTTCAGAGTCACTGCTCATTAGCCTATAAATTAGACAAAAAGCATTACATTTTACACTGAAAGTGTTTTCCCTTTGGATAACTGAGGCTTTCCTTAACATATTTACATGAGCGAGTTAAACTGCAAGTGTAGTTCTTTGAAGAAAATTATCTAAATTTCTTTCCAAACTAAAAGGTGTTTCCTTAACCTCCTCCCTTATGAAATCTTGTGAAATCATGGGTAAGCAGATTCCTTTATTACAAGGACTAACAAAGAAAGGTTGGAACTTGGGGATTATCATACATACTTTGGAGCCAATATTGGAACAGCAGAGACCAATTAGCCAATAAAGTCTTTGCTAAGGTGATGTCTAAATTATTTTGGTCCGGCCTTGAATTAATACATGGCTGGTATGTTTCACTCTTGAAAATTCCTAAATGTTAAAGTTATTTTTCTGTTGCTGCATACCTAACGTAAGAAGGAGGAGAAATGTTGAAAAATAATGTGGAAAACAATAAGAAATCCAAAATAAGTTTGGGAAAGTCCAATTTATCTAGCTTCTAAAAGTGTGACCTGTTATTTATATTCAAAACTGCCATAATTCATATTCATTTCATAATTAAAATGGTTAGAATGCCTCTCTCTCTCTCTCTCTCTCTCTCTCTCTGGATTGTAAAGGCAGAACAGATTTCAGTGTCAGATTTTGCCCCTCTTGCCCCCGCCCCAGCCCTGTTCTCCCTTCCCTTACACCCTGGTTAAGCCCTGTACCACTCCACGGTAAACTGTACCACTCCCCCCGCTCCCGATGATTTGAGGAGCTCAGTCTTTGCGCTTGATATCAGCACTAAATCGCACTAGGTCCTGGAGCAAGTGCAACATTTGATCGTGGGTCTTCTTATTTCTGTGATAGCTTTTCCTCATCCCCTGTACCAGAGGTCCTGGGAACGTGCCCTGTAGTTTAGTTCCTCCAAGAGCAGGCCTGCCTTTTCTGTCTCCAGGAGATTCTTCCCCACCACCCAAGTCAGTCCTTCCACCTCCTCAGCTTCTCACCCTGACCCACCACTGGGGCTTGCAATGTGGCTAACAGATATTCCCAGTAATACTTGGAGATTGCTAGATTTCTGTTTGACAATTACTGTGTGTTGACAATTACTCCTGAGCCATTATTTCCTATTTTTGGGCCCCAATTCCAACTACTTACATAGATTATAAATCAGTGTTGTTGTACCCTTGGCTATAAGGCTTTGCTTGTCCACTAGACTTTTTCTCTGACCTTGAAGCATGGGTAATCTTCTCATCTCTCTCCCTCTATCCTCTTCCCCACACCTAACCTCCCCCAGTTTGCCAGGCTAATTCTTAGTCCCTCCATATTATATCCAGTTTCCTATCATGTCTAGTTATGCCTGGAGTCTCAACCTGTGTCAGATAAATTGTACCATTATAATTAGCATTAATTGTAGCATTATTATTTGATTCTCTTAGAGGGAAACTTCTTCTCCCTGAACCTCTGATATTATTACCCTTCCCCTAGTCACTGAAATGCTAGCCTCACTACCTAACCCAGACTGATTAACTACCCATTGCAGGATCCTCTCTTCAGCCCAAAGAATCGACCCTTACACTCCGGGTTGCAAATACATGTACTTAGTATTTAATATCTCCCTTCTTAGCTCTTAGTCAGAGACCTTGACAACTGACTTCACAAGGGAGTTATTGGCTCAGAAAGGCAAGGACTCACTGAATATTATACCCCAGTCAATTGGACTACTTCTGCAGCACGAAATCAATTTCAGGTTATTCCTGATTATAAGCCCATGGAGAACAGTTTGCTAGGTATGTGGTGAAAAACAATAAATCTGACTATTGTGGCAGAAAATACCTAACATTACTTCATTAATGCCATTTGAAAAATTTAAGAGAAAATGCTCAAGGTCTTAAGTCCCAAGGACTTGGAATGAGAAAGCTCCCCTCAGGGTCAGCAGACCTGGCCATATCTGTGAGTACAGAACAGAGATTTTTTAAAGGAACAACTGGAGTTGCTTTAAGCAATTGAGATTAGAGTCCAGAACTGGTTCTGGAGGGTTTTTAGGAGAGAAATAGATCTCTGTGGGAGGTCTATAATCTTCATTTATTTCAGTGTTCAATCCTTGGGACTTTCCAAAGTCAAAGAGCAGGACAGAAAAAGCAAACACAAAAAGCCACCATCTCTACCCTTGGAAGACCATGGAAAGAACCTTATTTCAGCCATGATTGGTAAATGGGAAGTTTCTCGACAATTCTAACTTCCCAGAGCCTTGATCTGCACTTGGATAGAAACCCACATTCAGCTTGTCATTTCCCTCCATAAACATTGCCTAATTGAAATCACTCACTGGGACTGGGGTGTTCCACTTGAACAAAGCCCTCTTACACTTGGTCACTGGAGTTGAAAGAGCAGCAAGTTGTGTTGAAACTCCCCAGCACTGCCAAAGGTCATGTGATTTCCTAGAATCTACCAGCACTGAAATGACCAGGATGGGACTGATTCATTCCAAAGGCTTGGCTTTTACCTCATGACCACGGCCTCTTTAAGAGTGTGGGGGATACTGTGAGAAAGGGGGCTGGGTCTTCATTCATGACCTTCCAGAAGAGATGGGGAGACTTGGGAAGGTTCTGGAAGGGTCACAGATATCTGGGCAGTGGGAGAAAGAGCTGCTAAGGATGTTTGCAAAATCTCCTTCTGGAGATGGGGTGTAGCTCAGCGACAGAGAGCTTGCGTAGCATGTGGGTTCCATCCCCAGTACCACAAAAAAATCACACACAAAAAAAGACTCCCCTGAAAATTCAGCTCCAGACTTTCTCATAGAAACTCTCCCACTTTCTCCTCTGATTGTCAACAATGTTTATTGATCTTTCATTGCCTGGTAGCCTAGGAAGCTTATCTCCTCCCTGTCTCTCTCACTTACTCAACCGGCTTCCCGCCAGGCCAAAGAAAAAAGATCCATTTCTGCTTCTCAGGACAATCTTGGGACAATCTTGCTCCCTCTGCCTCTTTCTACAATCTGGGTGGGTAAAGAGGAGGGCTACTTCATTCAGAACAAACAAATATGACACCCAATTACAATCTCAATTTCAGATTCACAATGAATCAATTTTCTTAGTGTAATATGTAGGAGCTACACTAAAAAGTTACTTGTTATTTATCTAAAATTAAAATTTAACTGGCCTCTTACATTTTATCTGGCAACCCAACCAAAGAGACAAGGGCAGTTGATCTAGATGACAAAGGAAAAGGACCACTGAACTCATCTGTTTCTAAACAGCTCTCACCTGAGTCCTTAGAAATCTTGCTTGGAAGACCTTGCTTAGAAACCCAGATACCCTATTTCTCCAATTCTATGGACTGAAAAAATGTCTCTCTTTCTTGTCTTGGGAATATCATCCTAGTCGTGGATGTGGATTTTGGAGGGGAGTGAACCCCTAAAATGGAAATGACTGGGAGTAAAGTGAGCAAAGGAGACTCTCACCTGAAGGAAATGTCATGCCCTGAAGGGCTGTTTTCTGATTGAGCTCCTCAGCTCACCACCCACTTTTACTAATGGTCCTACTTCATCTGAATAGAGCACAGGACAGGTACTACTGTGCTTTACATGCACAACCTCATTTAATCCTCCCAGTGATCTACAGACCCAAAGCCAGTCCCATCTCCATTTCACAACTGAGGCTCAGAGAAGTGGAGCAACTTGCCCAAGGTCAGGTAATCAGGGAGTGGCCCACAAGGATCCAAGCCCAAGTCTACTCGGCATTAGAGTCGCTCTGGGGTGGAATGCTAAGAAGTTACTAGGTTGGGGGAAAGGGCTTACTGGAATCCCAGAGAGCTAAACAAGATAATCTGTAAAGCCCCTTTGGCTCTTATTTCAATGCTTTACAATATGGATAGCTTTACATTTGTTTATAGATGGTGAGAGGTGGGGACAGGCAATGCCGTGCTTAGCAAAGTACTGGTGCACAGGCACAGCTCAAAAACTGCTTAAGAAACGAAAGAAACGGAGAAATGGATGTGTAATTTAATAATGTGGAAAATCACGCAAGGTAACTTGCCAAGACCATCCAGAGAGTCAGGGGATGTGCCCAACAAATGTCAGCCCCTTCCTCTTTTCCTAGCCGGACTCCAGACTCTAGCCACTAAGTCCTCTGAGGCTCTGTCTTCTGCCCATCTCTCCTCCCTCTTCCTTAATTGCTTGGTTCTCAAACCCCTTGGCTTTCCAACTGCTCCCCAGAGAGAGCCTCCTGCTCCACCTAGAGGACAACAGAGTTATCAGTTTCTGACAAGGGATGGAGGGAGGCTGAGGAGCCCAGGGTTGGCGAATGAGCATCAGGAAAGGTGGGCCACCATCATCAAGGAGACAGAGGCACCACCCCCAGGAAGATGAACCCCGGACCACCAGTCTGCCTACCTAAGACATTCATCCCGTCCTTGAACTCCAGCCCCTTCTTGAGAACCATCTCTGTTTCCTCAGGGGCCTCTGTCACAGTCTTGTTCAACAGGGAGACAAGGGTGCTGGTGGCATTGGCCTCCTCTGTCTGAGGGGCCACCAGGACTTTCTTTGTCACTGTTTGAATCTAAGGGAGTAAAAAAAGAAGAAGAAAATCATAAAGATGAGGTTTAGTCTGAAAGGTCAACAAAATCTGGCCAAAGTATTTTATATTGAAAATAATTAAGAAACGCCCAAACAACATTATGAACATTGGAGAATGTTTTATGTTTGTTTAACAAAGTGACATTTTACCACACACATATAGTTGCATGCAGCTGTCCTAATCCTAAACAATGGCAGAATTTATAAAATTAGCTTGTACTTTGCTACAAGCATTGTGACCTAATGGAATGGGACACAAGCTTAAAACTGGGGGATGGATGTCATTTCCTTTCATTCTCATGATCGTACCTCTGGGCCTCAGGGACAAGTTTAAAAGCCTGACTTGGATGGCCCTCAGAGTTGTGTGACCCAGCTAGATGGCCTTCTGTGCCTGCTGGACAGTCACTGCAGCCCAACCCTCAGTCTGGGCTCCTTCCAGAGCCAAGCTCCACTGGGATCTCTGTTTGGGCACCAAGCGTAACAGTGGCAGCAGCCACCATGGCAGGAGCACTTGCTTGTATTCCAGATCCAAATGTAAGTTTGGAAAATATCCATTCCTTCTGGGCAGCTATACCAACTAACCCTTGTTCAATGTTTTCCAAGCCTGCAGATGGGTCCCGAAGAACCTCTCACGCTTTTCCTCAGCATCCGAGGCAGTGATCCTACCCTGCATGCAGACTGCTGAGAAAATTCACATCTGATCCCCCAAGCCCACCATATCCCAGGGCATTAAAATAAAATTCATGCAGAATCCTAGAATGTCAGCGCTGGCATGTAGAAGGTGGCAGATGGCTGAACCCTGAATAGATATGGAAGAGGATGCATGGAGAAGTTAAGTGACTTTGCGGACATCACAGTTACTGGCAGAGCTGGGACTTCAACTTCAATAGCCTGACTGCTACTGAGTTCTTCCCGCTCCCTGTACTGAATGGCAAACTATGTGGACTTGATCCTCCCACAGTGGGCCCAACAGGCAGCAAGGCCAAGCCGACCAGATGACAAAGGTGGTGTTCCCAGAGGTGAGGCAGGTGTCTCAGTCCCAGCCTGGCCACATGCTCTGATGCAGCAGAAAGGATGCCCAGGGTCAGCTGTGTGGAAGAACAGGCAGGTCCCTCACCCCTTGCTCTGGGCACCAGTGGCATGAAAAGACAGCACAGGAATGATCAGAATGGAAGTCACGAGTATAGCAGAGTCATGCACCCAGGGAAGAAAGCTGGCCACCTATTCTGAGAATGCTAAGGAAGCTAAAGCTCAGGTTAGCTGGAGAAACGATCATGGATCTAAATGTGGCTTTCAAGTTCAGGTAAGAGCTCACATGCTATTTTATTTGTATCTACTACCTCTTAGCAGTAACTAACCCAAGGGCAGATTCCTAACCCAAGAGTAGGCTGCTGATTCGTTACTGAAACAGGGTTCAAAATCATGTGTTTGACTCCAAAATCTTACATCCAAACAGCACAGGGCAGGGGTTTCAGTTAAAGCTGAAGGGATAGGAACACCGGAACTGAGGCCTGGTCCTCACCTGAATTCTGGATTCACAGAGCCTGTTAGTGTTGTACAACTCCATCCGGGTACCAGCTCCAGTCTACCACATCCCATTCTCCATCATCTCTCTCCTTAAAGTCTACAAAAGCCTCCTAACTTACTACCCCCTTTCTTCTTGTCTACCTACCATCTACGGAAAAGTATGGCTACCTATAGCTCCCTCTATATCCACAGCTGCCAGATTGATTTTTTAAAAAACCAGAGCCAGTCATTTCCCTGATTCAAACCCCTTTAGAGTAAGAATGCAAATGTGAGCTTGGCCTGAGCTGGCTTTTCCTTTCTTCACTCAATACTACTCATTCTCCACATACCAGCTTCCCTTCTCTTCTCTGAGCATACCAAATACTTTCCAGCCTTTGCCAGGCTGCTCAAGGGCTCTCCCCAGTTCTTCTCTGACCTCACTCATTCTGATCCCCTCAGACATCTCCTGGCGTTACTAGTTACTACTCAGTCCATCCTTTTCCTGACTCTAGCTCTCACAGTTTTTAAGTTTCATGTGTGTGCACCTAGTTTGCTTCAGGCTCTCTCCTGCCTCTTAAACATACATAAGGTCCATGGGGCTGGGCCCTTGTCCCTGTCATTCCTTGTGGCATCTTTTGTTAAGCAAAGAGCCCAGCAGTCAGTAGCACTCACAAATAGTGGCTGGGTGAACACACACACCGTTATGGTTTGTGTCTAGATGTTCCCCCAAAGCCTCATGCAGTCATAGGTGGCTTTTTCAGAGGTAACTGAATCTAGAGTGTGTGATGCTGGGATTAAGGGTGTGTTACTAAACCAGTACACCGTCGGTTTGGCACAACCCTAATCCTGGTAGTCTGGATAAAATAAAAGGGGCAGAAAGATGCTGTTAAATTTCCCTTGGTGCTTTTGCTACTTTGTAGGTGCCATGAACTGTTTCTCCTCTGTGACACCCGTCTGCCATGTGCCACTCTGCCTCGGAGCCAGCTGATTATGGACTGAAAGCTCTATGAACTGTGAACTAAGTAAACTCTTTCCCCTTTAACTTTGGGTATCGGGTATTTCTGTCATTGTCTCAGTAACTAAAGAAAAGTAACTAACACACACACTGATCACTGAATTCCCCAGAGGAAAAGATCCCATGTGACTTCTGTTGCTGGACTTGATTTAATGTTGTCAGGCCACACTTTATAGCCAGTTACTCTCTTGGAAACCTTACAGCCAGACAGCAAGTAGCAGGACTTCCTGCCTCCCTCCCTGCTCTCAAAGACCCAGGGACCTGATGTGGGCAAGCCACGCCCTGCTGCCGTGGGTGAGGCAGCCTCCATTCCAGGGACAGCTTAGCTTCTTTTGATCTCTGATTCTTTTGATTTCTGACCAGAAAGCCTTCATCACTCAAGAGATATGATTTTAAGTCACTTCCTGTCATCCCTCAGGGACATGAAAGCGACTTCTTGTGTATGCTCTCTTTTGGGGAATGCCATGACACTCTAAGAATGGACTCCTCACCTCAACACCTCTTTAAGACCCTGTGTGCCATGCTTAAGGATATACCCACCTTTACCTTGGGTGGAGGATGGGTTCTACACTGTCATTCCTCAGACTGTCTGAACTCAAAGGGACTTTGACTGTGCTTAGCTGGGGGACTAGGAACCATTGCTCATATAATTTTTGCCTGTGAAGTGATGGAATCAGGGTGGAGGTGGTACAGGGAATGTCCTCCATCCCATAGTTGCAGACAGAGTCCCCTGCCATAGGCAGCTAACTGCAAAGATTGCCCACTGACAGAGAGGTCCCTGAGCGTGAACATGGCCAATCCCTCCAAAACTCACTCCAAGACCCAAGCAACCACTCAAGGACCTGGCTGCTTCTTGGTCCTGCCTACTAGGTGTTTGGACTAAGATAAACAGACCAAGCCAGCAGACCCAGATCTGACCTTCCCAGGGCTCCCAACCTCAATCTTCTCCTAGCTCACTCCCAGGCAGCTTTCTATAACATCAAGAAAATACTTGGCAGTCAGTGGGTCTATTGCTCCAAAGCAAGCAATTTCATCTTTCTACTCTGGCTAGCAGAAAAAACAAGCACATGACACTGAGAGGGCTACAGCAGCACCCCTTTCTCCATCTCTTTGTCACTCCTCATCCTACTCCTTTGCCTAGGACAGTTTCTTTTAATACAGGTCCATGCTCCCCGTATCACCAAAATGGCATTTAAATGTTTTTTGAAGTTTTATTTTATTAATTGTTGTAAGAACTGTATTTATAGGGTATACTGTGCTGTTCCTCTGTACATGTATACACAGTGTAATAATCAAATTAGGTTAATGAGCATATCCATCATTTCCATTACAAATCATTTCTTTGTAAAATGGTATTTAAAATTAGAGATCATATCCTGGCCTAAAGTAATCTGGGTTCTGTATGGATTGGCAACTGCATTTTAGGGACAGCTGGGAATACAGACTTTCCTCTAAGCTTCTTGTTTCCTAAATTCATTTTTTTCTGTGATTTCCTGGAAATGGCTAGAGGAGTCCCAGTGTATCTAGCTTAGCCTCTAGCTGGGCTGCTGAGAACTGAGGTGTGTTCTAATGTAGGCTTGCTGTGGGAACAGAAAATGAGCTAGTCATGAGTGGGGCCTAGGCAGCTGACTCAGTGGTTCTACTCAATAGAATCATCTGTTTTTAAAGATCACAAGTTTAAAAGAAATCCATATGTATGTATGCAGTTGGTTGGAGTATACACACTGCCAATGACTTCTATAGTGCCATGTTGCAACATTCAACAAATTCTACAGCTTTTTTCAAGACATTTCCACTTCTAGGAATTCATTATTCTTTGGGAATATTACATGATCATAGAAAAAGGAACGAACCTTTTACACTGCTGCATGAGAAAAGCAAGAGGCATCATGGGTTGAATTTGTTTTCGAGGTCATATACACATGCACACATGGGAAAAAAGATGTATGATAGGAGTCAATGCCCAATATGAGTAGCTCTTGGAGGGAGAGTGGGAACTTCTAATTTTTATTTTATGTACTTCTATACTATTCAGCCTTTTCAGGTCCACACATACTATTCAAATCCACAACTTAAAAAAATATCCAGACCTCAAATGCATTTTGGAAGATTACAGACTCTGATTCTATAGGCTAGTTATATATTTTTAAAAGTGCTACACGTGGTTTTGCTACGCTGCAAGACTGAGCATCATTGGGCATTTCAAAGGATTGTGGGCATGACTGATAAAAATGTACTTGTGGATTACTCAGAGATAGCAACTTAAAGAAAAGGAAGAAGAGGAAGAAAGCAGATCTCAGAGCAAAGAGACATTAAGCAAGCAAGAAAAAAGGGGGGAGGAGTTAAAAAATACCACAAGGTTCCAAGTCAAGATCCTAGCCCAGACCGTGTCATACAACCCTGGGCCTAGACAGAGACAATTAAATATTAAGACAATTGCTACCCAGAGTGGTCTAAGCTACCACTTCAGTAACTTAGATGATTGGAGAAGACAGACCACCAGGACTTCAGGTTACCTGTTGGAAACAGGCTTGGACCAGGTTTTCTGGGAAGAGATTTCGGATAAGATCCAAGAAGGCATCCAGGCTAGAGACTTCATCATTCTTCTTTCCAGGACCCAGCTGCTTCTTGAGTTTGGGATTCCCAGGGTGGATGGCCAAGACCAGGATGACCCCCAGCACAGCAGCGATGACGGTCGTGGACATATAATATATCATGGCTCTCGTGCCTAAGCGACCACTGGCTTTAGCATCCAGGCCTGACAACCCTGGGTTGAAAAGCAATCCAGAAAGATTAATTTTGTTATGTATCTGCTAATGACCCATTTCTCCACGTCTAGAATCCTTGGCTTTTTATTACTCAAATGCATGCATGGTTAACTAAATCTAGTACTAAATATTTGACTATTTTCCATGTTTATTTTCAAGATTCTTGAGAACTAAGGAGAGCAGGCAACTGTCTGGTTCAGAGTTTGCAACTGGTTGTTCACTACATTTTTGTCAATGTGCAAGTGTGACTTAAAGTTGAAGATATTTCAGTTTTAATTGTGAGATGATGTCCTTTCCATCATGGCATCCTTTCTTTTATGAAGTGATGGTGCTGGTACACACTAGTTTCTCATGTTTATTAGTATCACTTAATGTCCTGACTTAGGAAAATAAAAAGCTGGTAGATCCATGTGCGGCTCAAAATGCCTTTTGAATACCTCACTAGTCACTGAAATGCAGAATCTGAGAATGAGGACTCAGCAGAGCCCTCTCATCTCTCTGAGGCGAAGCATGATGTTCCTTATTTCCCAACCTCATGTAGGGATCAGAAAACACGTGCATAAGGCAGCTGCCAGCGGTGGTGCTTCATCTATACTGAGGGAGGTTAGAGGAAACTCCAAGCAAGTCACAAAAACTCCAGTCTCACTGGGTTTTTTTTCCAGTTGTTGTTTCAATGTGTCCACTTCCTGATTTCAGTTCCTTCTTTTACTAGTCAAGAAAGATTTAGTCTCTTTCTGGGGATCCATCCTCTTTGCTGTGGGGGAGAAGTCATTGATGTTAACTTCTCTGAAACTGACCTATATATGACTTCCTTTTCTTTACAAACTATGGTCTAATTCTGGCCAATGAAAGTCAGGTTTCCTGACCAGTTTGGCCTACATACAATCTGTTCAACAAGTGTGGAGAACATTTTCTCTGGTTTGGAAGGAACCACTTGAAGCAAAAACACAGATTCACTCAACCTAGGGGTGACTGATAACACCCCACCGAGCCCCTGAGCACTTGATCCTGAGCTCTAGCCACTAGATTCAGTGGTCAGCTACCTATGGGACTTTAAAACAACCAAGAACAACATGTGAATCTCTTGGTGTTATTGGTACTTCACCTCCTACATAAGATGGTCAGTCCAGAGGGCAATTTCTCAAGGTCACAGATAACTGGCACCCATATATGGAACAAGGCCCAGCTTCGCATCCTCAGCTCAAGAGCTAGTCTTTAAACACCAACCAATGCCCTGCTGGAGCAATATTATTTAGTAAGAAGGAAATTAACAGTATAACCCTATGGCAAAGGGAAAAAATGCTCTTACATATAATAATTAATCCTTTTAGCCAAAAATAAGTAAGCCCGATGCTACACTTTAACAGCACCCTTCTCCTAAAAAAGTCAAAGGGCTTTCATTTCTAACATTTCATTTATTTTTAGTGCTCACCACTGTCCATGCCAAATTAAATAATAAAGACAATGTCCTTTTCCATTTGTTACCTTTATCAGTTTCTGAACAAAACATAATTTAGGAAATTGAGAAAGTATACATTAAAAATTAAAATCACTAGAGATATCGCTTTAACATGTGGGCTGTTTCCTTTTTATCTTTTGTGATTAGAGAAAAAGGTGGCCCAATCAACAGATGGCAAGCATTTTTTTCTTTTAGGGTTGATCATCTCCATTTCAGAGGCAGGAAATCCAAAGCTTTGAAGTGAAATGACACAGATGATCACATTCACTCACTTGGCCAAATGTAGAATTTACAGTCAATATGAAAGCCAGGACAGGACAATAATTCCCTTTGGAGAGACACCAGAGAGGTGGTCTTACCTGTGATTAAACTGGAGATGATGAGAGGGAGAATGAGCATTTTTAGCATCCTCATGAGTATGTCCCCAGGGAAAGCTATTAACATAACCACATCAGGGTGGATGGGAGAGGCCAAGCGAAGAAGCCCTCCACATACTGCCCCCAGGATGACACCTACAAGGAAGCAGAAAAGGGGGGAAATCTGAATTTATTTTTTGCCTTAGTCAAATGGATAGGTATGTTCTTTTCTTGGTGAAACTGACCTTTCTCATGCTTCTGCCTTATTAGATGATGCCTGCAGCAGACACCTCTGCCCAGTATTAGCAGGCTATAGGGACACAAGCTTCTTGCCCCTGTGTTACACTGGAAGCAGCAGAGCTTGGCTGAGTTCACTTCCAGCCAAGGTCAACTGACTCCAGCTAAATTTTTCCCCTCTGAATTAACCCTTTGTTCTCTTCACAAAAGATATGCTTGTGCCTTCATTCTACCGTCCTGCCTGCTTGATACTTGTTATCAGCAGGTGTCCCCAGGCCTGCCCAGCTTCTCCCATTCCTACACTTGTAATAAACACCAGATGTCCTGGGAGTCCTTTGTCTTTGCTGCCCAGAGCAGCTTAGATCAGCCCAAGACTCAGTTTCTCTCAAGTCTCTGTCTCTGTGTCTTTATTTCCCACTTTTCTATCTCGCGGACATCGTATTGGCTCACAGGAGACCAGGACCACTGCAGGGGTCTCTGGTAACACGCCCTTTCCCTTTTTCTACAGATGCCTATATCAGATATAGTAAAAACATTAAGTGAAATTGATTTGACAACTATAAAGAGGACTTTCTACAGCTCCAACTATTCTAACAAGCAGCACTGGAAGAATCAAGGAGAGCCTTCTAAAGGTGAGGTGGGGAAGGAGACTTGGCTCCTATTGTAACACCAGAGATTTTCAGTAGAAACAACTCACACTGGCTGATATGGCTTCTCCTCCCAGCCCAGGACTGGCCACATGCCTTGGCTATTAAATGTGTCATCCATTTTAACTGGAGGCCGGATAAAAATGTTTAATTGACCAAACTACTGCAAATCTCCATCCATCTACTTTCCAGATTTGTCCTTGATTTCTAGGTCCTTTTACTCAATTCCTAGACTTACCGATCTTATGGAAACTCAAGGAGAGGCTTTAAAAATCTATAATTTTAGAAGAACCAAGTTAGACAGAGATTCTGCCAGGCCCCTTGTCCTTTACAGATACACAGATCCCACCAAAAAACAAAAAAATTTAAATCTCTGAAAATGGATGGATGGATGGCCAATGTAAAGGACGGCCAGGGACCATCAGTGAGGCTGCGTAGAAGTCTAGCTGTAAAGGAGGGGAGGAGTTCCCAGGTCTGATTTATAGAGTTAATTCCAGGAATTAACTCTAGGAACATGGAGGGAGTGATGTGACTGAAAGTCTGACCTTACTGTTCTACAAGAAAGAATCATAGTCCAGCTTCTTCACAGTCCTGTGATGAATGAGATCTGTTTACATGGAGGGTAGCCCTTGTGACACCCAGCCATGCTTGTGGTTTCCTATCACTACGTGAACTGAACAGTGGTTACCTCCTGGTCTTGACCCTGACAGATGAGAAAACTGGCTCGAAGGAGAGGCCACAGGATGGAGGATGTGTGGGTGGGTGTGGGGTCAGTATGACAGAGTGGGAACAATGAATTGGTATTGCTTCCCTGCGTAGCTAAAGGGAGAACCAAAGAACGAGGGAGAGACAGAAGAGAGATGGCATGGCTGGCATTATAAGAAGCTGCAGTTGACCTCATTTCCACAAACCCTGGTGGAATATTTAACACTGAGATTCTATCAACAGTCTATACAAAAGAACCACCACAGGTTGAGGAGGGAAGACGGAAGGCTTTTGAGTTGAAGCTGGAGCAGGTCAAGGTATCAGGATAAAGTGCTACACTGACCTCCCTAGTTAAAGTGCCCAATTAATCTAACTTAACATTTTGCAGAAGGCCAGAGTCTGGGCATCCTTTTAGTGGGGTTTTCTGCCATGGTCATCTTATCTTGATGCAGGTACTTCTCTAAATGTGATCCTCTTGCTACCTGCTTTGGAATCACCTAAAGGTTTGCTAAATGTGGATTCTAGGGCCTCACTGCAGATGCTCCAAGGCAGTCTCCATGGGGATGGCCTAGGAATCAGCATGCTGACACTCTTACTGGAACCCGTATGTGTAAAGTGGGAGAACCACTAGGACCCAAAGGAGGAGGGCACACAGCTGCAGTAGTTGGATTCAGGATGATACTACTGCAGCAGTGATACCTGAACCAACTGGGCATTGGGCAGAGCAGACTGGCTGCTCAGACCAGCTCCCCCACAGAGCCAGAAAAGCACCAGAGAAGAGGGCTTGGGTGGCTCAGGCACCTACCAAAGACAGTCAGGGTGAGGAGGAGGTTCTTCCCCAGCTTGTCGCACAAGCGCAGGCCTAGGTGTCGGTGCTTCCGCTCCTCTGAGCTGAGATGGCTGTCGTGCATGCGCACTTCCACTTGCTTCGGCATATTATTGGCACTGCAATGGAAGTGGAGCAGTGGTTAGAGACCGTGGGCACCACACCTACATGCCTTCAGTGGCTCAGGTCACAGTGCCCTGACCACACCGCTGGGGACAGAAAACGAGTGTGACTCAGGGCACTCTGGATTCCAGGTTGTCTGTAGGTAGGACAACATGACACGCCAATCACCTGTGTGTCAGGTGCTTTGATTCCCAAGACTGAGGATCCTCATGGTAAAGAAGGGAATCCCACAAGCAGTGAGTGATAGGTTTTTCCAAGAGTTGCCCCCAGTGTAGACCCTGGGAGAGAAGTATTTCCACCCCATTTTACAGAGACTAACTTGCTGAAGGTTTCAAGGCTAGAGGACATTGGGATTCAAATCCAGATATACCTGGCTCCAAAATCTGAGCTCTTTCATTCTTTTAACAACAGCAAAAAGGTGATGTTTTCAGGAGAGCAGCAGCCTGAGTTATGCCAAAATGAAAAGGCCTCCAAGCTCAAGCTTTTCACATCTTATAAAAGTCACAGATGCTAAGAACCCAAGTCTTCCTCTCTTTCAGAAAAGACAGTTCATCCAGCTGAAAGAGAGCTCAACCTACTGTGTTTTTTAAAAGGCCACTGTACTATCAGGACTCTGCTGAACTGCCCACCGGTCAAGACCACTGGGAGTCAAAGGAGTATGGTTTTCAGAAACATTTTGATCACTTTCTTCTGCCAATGAAGCTTTGGTTAAACCTCAGGGAACTCAAGTCATCCTGGCAGTCTGCCCCGTGGAGCCCTGGGCAGGGAAATGGGGACATTGCTCCTTCCCCAGCTTTGTCATTTCCCAGGCCAATAAGATTCCACAATTAAGCTTGTGTCATTGACACAGGGATGCCAAGGTTTTACTTTGCCAACTTTGGACATTTTTATAGCTGCCATTTCCATCCACCATCATTTGATACAAGAAAAGGAAAAGCTTTTAATATCTAGAAGGACAGGCTACTGTCCCTGTGCAGATGACAGGCTAGTGGCTTCTAAGATACCAAGGAGTTACCCTTCCCCAGATATTCTCACCACAGACTACACAAACCTTCATCTGGAACCAATGCCTATCTGCAGACTAGTGACTTGGAATCATCTGCTATAGTGAGAAGGTTGTGAGCTTTAGAGTCAGAGAGCAGTGGCTCCAAATACTGACTCTGTCTCACGCTAGCTGTGTCAAGTGTGAAAACCATGGTGTGATACCTACCACATGAAAATTAAACAATAATATGCTAGCATTGTGCTTGTCATGGGAAGTTCCTTTTTCCAGGGAACCTGAAGAAGAGACACTACTTGTCAAGTTCCCAACAAGGATGACATTAAATTCAGTTGACCTACCCAACTGCACCACCATTCCAATAGGATGCCAAGAACTTAACTTTCACTCTCAAGGTTAAAACCAGGGACTCAAATACAATATTATGGCTTGCTTTTTTTTTTTCATAACAGGCTGCTTAATATACTTGCTACCAAAATGTTTTAACATTGGGAATAATTTTGCATGATTTGGTCGAATATTCAGATGAAAATATTAGTCAATACGTAAGCTTGTTAGTCTCCTCTTAGTAGCCTAGCATCTAGCTAATGCTTGAGGCAACCTCTGACCTCTCAATACATGCATGCACTAATGATCACTCAGACCACCTAAGGAAGAAAATAGGGCATGTGTGCCCACAGCCTGTGGACAAGGGCCTCTCTGATCAGTGAGCCACTAATACCACTTCCTCCTACTGCCAAGTAAAACAGACACCAAAGCACTTTTTACAGCACAGCAGGAGAAAATGATCGAACTGATCTTTTTAACATGGGTAGACCATATTTCTATGTTTGCATTGGGATCCCTTTCCATTTTTAAACATTTCTCTAGCCAATACTGCAACATGAAGCTCTAAATCAGGAAATGGGCAACAAAGAAGAGAGGTAGTATGTGTTCTGAAGGGGTCTGTGTATTTCCGTAGCCAACTCTTGGCAAAACTCTATGGCCCCCTTGAGATGGTAAATATCCTTGCCTTCTTCTTTGAACTGAATGGCATTCCCCCCGCCATTGAAATTAGAATCAGGCACATGGTTGATATTTAAGTGAGACTAGCAAGTTATGTAAAGCAAACGTTCTGGCAAGATCCATGTGATGCAATGAAGCTTCAGGCATCAAAACAGCCATGTCAAAGTGAAAACATACAAATATTAGGCTAACATACACACCCAGTCCTGAGAAGTGGCTGGATGCCTGTTGCACACATTTCTTAGTTGTTCAAAATTGCTGCCTATTTAATGGTTTGCTTTTCAGGCCATGACAACATGTTCCTGAAGCCCTCAATCAAGTCAGCCACATCAAAGCGGCAGCACCAAAATGTCACGAACCCACAAGTATTTATTGGGAGAAGTCCTGTGACTTGTGCTCTTTGAATTAAACAGATGCTTCAGGCTTCTAAGAGTGTCTCACATATGCACATTGGTGATCATTTTTTAAACTGTAGCTGGGACTCAGGGACCCTGCCCCCCAAAACTTTGTAGAATTTTACACCTACCTAATTAATCACTACTTCAGAACACAAACAGATTCCAAAATAGAGAATATTATGGAACATGGCATTATAGAGTATTATATAACATAATAGAGAGCTGTTTCTAAGCCTACATAACTTCAAAAGAATAGATATCATGATTAAAACTGCGTGACACACACAGCTATGAAATGCTGGTTACTGAATGCAGACAGCAACAGCAGCAATAATGGGTAACTTGCATTACTGATCATCTCTGGTATCAGACACCATACTCAGTAATGAGTAAGGTACAATCCTCATTCTTAAGAAGCCTTTACTAAGGAAGGGAACAGACTGTAATCATCTGCCTGTCATATGGATAGAGATGAAGTCTTGCAAAAGACGCCAAAGAAAATCGAGGCAGAAGGGGTGCTCAAGAAAAGTTCCCAGGAGGGGCTGATTTCTGACTTGGATCTTAATGAATGGATTTAATTTAGATAACTGCGTCCTGCACCACTGTATGCGTCCTGAGAGAGCAGGACTGTGATTTTTAACATCTAGTACTTAGTGCTTGACAAATTTTGCTAAAAGAAATTAAGAATTTCTCAAGAGTACCTTGTTTTCTTCCAGGAATGCAGCCCCTCTACAGATAGGCTGGCAGCATACACTTCAGCAAGCTCTTACCATTCTTTCATTTATTCCATGAATTTCTAATCGCTTCTCGGCCTTTTGGCTAAGATCAAGTGTATTCCATGAATTTCTATTGGCCACATATTACAGGTTCTACCCTGGTCTAGGAGCCAAAAATAGTGCAATAAACAAAAAAGACAGTCTTTGTTCTCATGGAGTAGACATTGTAGAGGGAAAACCAGAGAGTAGATAAATCTTTTATAAGTAGCAATAGGTGGCAGGAGAAAGGTAAAGGTGGTGGAGAATAGGACATAGGGAAGTAATGCAATTTTATATCAAGTGGTCAGGCTAAGTTTCTGTGATAAAGGGACATTTGAACATAAACCTGAAGGAAATGAGGGGTCTGCTCAAATTAAATATGCAGTTTGTCCATACCTTAGCAATTAAAGAGACTAGATACACTACAGAAATTTGTATATCCATCCTGGAGGCTAAAGCTCTCACCAGATGCAACCTCTGACGTCCACATGTTGGGTTTTAGCAAAGACACTGATTCAAATGAGAAGTCAAATATGTACTTCTGGGCCCTGTTAGCATCATGACTATGATGGGGTTCTGATGATTGCTCCCAGCTCTCAGGGGAGAAATGGTTGCTGGAAGGAAGTGAGTTGGACATAAGGGAAGGCCTGAGGCTTCAGCAGCCTAAGGTTTTACTTCCGGGGCAGTGAGCAGAGAAAGCAGGACTTGGGCTGATTAGGTCCCCTGGATTAATATAGTAATTCATTTCCAGTTTGCATACTTACGTCTTTATTAATACTCCCTACGTCCTATGGCTGCACAGATGGGACAAAGCAATGAGGAATTTAAATACCCAGGACACACCAATTTAACAGAGCTCCCTGACACTATTGGTCACCTCTATTTCTACTTGAGTACTTCCTGGGAAGAGGAGTTAGCTATGAAATTCTTTAACACTGGAAGTTTCAGTAGACCAACTCAGCCAGACCTCTCCAATGGCCTCCACTGCCCAAAAAAGTAAGGCTGTATGATGAGACAGCTGTTAGGATAATTAAAACTTGAACAATGAGCCTATAATATTCTTCAGCCTTAGCCTCTCTATTGAATTATTTAAACAGCTGTTAATTTTGCAATTATTGCCTAGTTCCTTCTCACGCATATCCACGTGAGTCCTGTTTCAATGGAATGCTTAGCTTATCATGCAAATAACCCTCTGTGACTCAAAGAGACCCTGTAATGGGACTAACATGAAGTTTTCAACTATTCTCAGAACCTGCTTTTCATTAGCATTCAATTTGCCTCGCTCTGCCAAGAGCCTATAATAACAGGCTCATTAGATGTGGTGCTGGAGACAAACTTCCTGTTGCATGCTCCACTGTCACCTCATCTGGCACCAATTGTTTTTTCCTTCTTCGCTGGCTGAATGAGGTGGCAGCAGAACATTCCTCCAGGGAGCCTAAAAGCAACTGGTATGTTTGGCCTGGAGGACATGAGGTCTGCAGTGGGCCTCACTCATCTGCTCCTCTGCTGCCTAAGTTTGAACCTGGGCCCAAGGACCTAGGGAACCACAGGAGAGCCACATAGATGTCCAGAAATTGCCCCTATGGGACATACTAGGTCAGAACCTCAAGAACAACAATTATGTTTGTTGAAGGGACTTTGCCCCATGCAGTGTATTTGATCAAGGAGACTGAAAAACGCCAATGATGTCAGCTTTGAGTACTGGGTACCATGCAGTGGTGATTACAGCTATGACTATCCCACATGTAGCATTTCCCCAGCTCCCTAAACAACACCATCCTTGCTATAACAGGATCTGAAACTCTAAGACAGCCTGACATTTCCAAATAGCCTTTGAGTCCTTCCACCCCCGACCCCAGATCCGGCAAGCCCTGACTTAATCATGTCGAGGGTGCTCGCTGGCCAATAACTATGTCCTTCTCTCACAGCTCCTTGTCCCCACAGGTCCTGTGAATGAAAGCTAGAGGATCACAGCATGGAGAGTCTCTTCTATCCCTTTTTCTGTTTATTTTCAGCCACTGTGCCTATGCATTAAGCCACAAACACACTTTCCTAAAGGTCCTCCTGTGAGATACTCTAGCCTTCACAAATGATATGTCCTCCTCCCTGAACCTTCTTGTAACCTTCTCCCTGAACATCTGAGGGTCTGCCTAGAGAGCAGTTAACTGCTACCCCAGATTATGTAGGGCTTGGACCTAGATGGCAAAAATAAGACCCCATGAGATCGGAGGCAAGGAGACCTAGGTGTCAATTTTAGGGTTGCTGCTGACTGGTGGTGTCAAAAACAGCACAAGGGTCCATGGATGTAAAGTCCCGGCTCATGATCACAGACAGAAAAGAAAAGTGCTACAAAATGGTAAAAACACATTCTTAATGTTAGATACCAACAGGATTCAGGTACTGATTTCACCTATTTTATACTTTAGGTCCTAAACTCTTAGTATGTAAAATATGAGTTAGAAAATATTTAATGGTCTAAAATTCTGTGATTCTATAATTCTCCACATGGGTAAAAAAAGTATTAACAACACTTTCAGGGATACAAGATTCCATTCTAGTTACTCACGGCTGAATATATTTTGAGTTTACCATGAGAAAAATTGTTTCATTTACCATGAATGGCTAAATCACATCCCTCCACAGTAAGAAAGATAACAGACAATCTAACAACCAATCAAATGGAAGTCTTTACTTCCATTTTTTGCCTTTTCTATCTCTTCAACAAAAGCATATTTTTCTAGGATCAGTAAAGCTGGGTTGGGTTGAATGCAGTCCACAATTCAGCCATGAGCACCTTCTTAAACCTCCATCACCCTTGAACAATTCTCAGTCCACATTTCTAAGACAGACAGGTCAATGACAAGGGAACATAGGTAAACTGGAACTGGGGCCAGGCAACTGCCAAACTCACTACCAAATAATTAAAAAACCACCACTATCATTCACAGTGGAACTAGAGAAGTGAATCTCAGAAACACTCAGGATGAAAATTGAGGGAAAGGAGTTCCTCCTCTCAGGCCAAGGGCAGGGGCAAACTCACTAATGACATGAATGGCAAGAGCAGGTTGGGCCTTTGAATGTCTTCACATAATGGGCAAAAAGTATTAGGAGACAGAATTCTGAATGGATGCATAAAATTTGTATGTGTTTCGCCTGGAAACAAGCTAAAACACCAGCTCTACTGAGCAGCCTATAGAAGGTAAGTTAATGGAATGCAATTACATAATTACATGGCCATTGGGTTCTTGGTTAAAATCTCCCTTTCCAGCTGTGGCTGGATAAGACATTTATTCTCTTAGACAATGGCATCCAGTTCACTGGGTCATTAGAAAGCTCCTCTGAAAGAAAATTCAGGAAAGGATCGATGGAGTATCTGATGAGAAAGTCCTAGGAAGGCCAGAGTGGGTGGGGCCTGAGAATTCCTACTACCCTCAACCTCAGTAGAATAACTAGATGAACTCAAAAAAGATCAGGAGTACAACCTTAAGCATAAAGCCTCTAGATTTTAGAGAAATTGTCCCCAAGGGACAGATTTAAGCCATCCTTGTTCCAAGGTATTTGCCTTCTTCTACCACCCTAAACAGAATTAAAACGCCAAGGAACAGTGAGTCTCTATGACCTAGTGGAAGATTGGGTGGGGTGTTTGATCATCCCAAATTGGGAACCTCTTCTAAAAATAAGACTATGACATGATCGAGGAACATCTTGAGCAGCCCAGTTCCCAACAGTATGTCAACTGTGAAATAATTGCTACCCATCCTTGGTTCACAGAACAACACAAAAACAAATTTGCAAACTTCACACAACTTCAGTAAACTGGAGAGACTCAGGTAGGGTTTTGAGCCACAGGGAAATTGGCCCCATTTCCAGATGCAAAAAGCAGTATTTTTTAAAGCACACCATCTGCTTTGGCTGAAATTTCCTCCCCACCCTCCTTCCTGCTTGGGATTAGTGCTGCTTTGCAAGCTCAGCTGGTCAGCCTAGAAAGGAGAGAAAAAGCAGATAGATTGCTGTGCTTCAGGAAGGGAAAGGATCCCACTGAAAAAAGCAATTTTAAGATGTGACCAAGATACAGAGAAAGTTCCAGCTACCATATGCCTTGCCCACCTTTTGCTTGGTGCCCAAAGGTTCCAGAGCCAGTTAAATCATTGCTTAGTCAGTATCCCAGCTACAGCCCTATCTGGAAGACTGACTGGGAAGGTTCAGCTTGGAAATCTCCAGTGTCTAGAAAAAGAACTTCCCTTGTGTGACAGTGAAGGCCACAGCTGTGCTAGCCAAGGTCCTCAATGTCATGATGCCATTGACTCTTTGAATAAAAGTTCATGCTCTCTAGTAGAAGGATCTCTTTTTGGAGGTTCCATACTTAGAGATACTGACACTTGACAAATGGATCCTAAGAAACTCTTCAGGACCAGAACATCTTCCCATGTCCTCATCAATTTTCCCCAAAGGCCCTGCTGACTGAACCTAGACTGAAGCAAAGGGGCTTTAAGGTTCCAGGTACAATTAAAGTCACTAATCAGCTGGCCTTGAGATGGGGAGATTATTTTGGATTATCCAGGTGGGCCCAATGTAATCACCAAGTTGTTATAAGTGGAGGAGGGAAAGGGGAGAGAGACAACACCAGAGATGGCAACATGAGATTCAGTCCAATATTGCTGGCTAAAGATAGAAGAAGGGGTCACGAACCAAGGAATGTTGTTGGAAGCTTCTAGCAGCTGGCAAAAGCAATGAAATGGGTTCTTCTTAAAGGCTCCAAAAAGGAATACTTCCATGCTGACATCTCGATTTTAGTCCACTGAGACCCATTTCAGATTTCTGACTTTCAGAACATTAAGATAATAAATTTGTCTTATTTTAAGCTTTTTGATTTGTGGTGATTGAGACAACAATAGCATTAGTTAATGCGAAATGCTTTCCACAGTATCTTACTTGTATCTGCAAGAAGCCTGAGCAATCAGGTGGTAGACACTGAATTTCCTCTCATCTGCTCCTTCTAAAACTCTGTTCAGAGGGTCAATGTTTCTGGCAAATACTGGATTTCCGGCCTCCTTTATAGAGATAACAGCATAAATCTTCTAGATACCCCCTTCCTCACTTCCTCCTGCTTTCAGGAAGGCCCTGGAAGCACAGAATAAATCAACACCTCTCTCTCCTTAGCCAATAACTTGTTTTAAAAGGCAGAGCAACATGATGCCTCTAAACGGCATCCATCACCCAAGGAAGCATTTCAAGTCCTCCCAGAGGATCTATGCCTTTTCTTAACTTTGGATCCTTCTAAAGAGCCATTAAATTTGTGGCTATTGATCAGTCACTAAGTATTTAGTCCCTGCTGATTCCACAGGTCAACTCAGCTTGCTGAATGCCCACTCAGGTTTTAACTAACTTGATATGCTAATTTTATAAGTAATCGATGGAGCCACTCAATCACCACTGAAGAGGAGTCTTCCAACCAGGTGAATTCCTTCTGGTGAGAAGACTCTGTTTCTCACACTGGTGGTTTCTTGAGGCAGGCTGGTTCACCAAGCTCTAGAGGCGCTGATACAGCGTAGTCCACAGTAGAATACAGTACATCCTCTCTCATTATCCATTTCTTCCCCTACTTTTTAACAGACAGATGTAGTTCATAATGCTCACAGAATATATCATTTCTCCTATCAGAATTGAAGTCTCAATGTTCTTACTTTGAATAATCCTTTCTTGAGGCCCTCATTTACTTTTTACGACTGTGACCTTACATTGTACTGCTCATCCTATTTATGTGGCGTGCTTCATGTCTAATGCCTGCTCTGCTAGACTTCAGACTCTGTGAAGGTATAGTAGTAATATCAAGCCCAAGCTCAGTATATAGATTTGCCCTTGGTACCCATGGGGGATTTGTTGCAGGATCCCCAAGTATTCCAAAATCAGAGGATCCATAGCTTCCTTATACAAAATGGCACAGTATTTTCATGATAACCTGTGCACATCCTCAATCATATTTAAATAATCTCTAGATCACTTATAATACTTAATACACTGTGAATGCTATGTAAATACTTATTATACTTTATTACTTTGGAATAATGGCAGGGGGAAAAAAGAAAGTTTGTGTATATCCAGGACAGGAACTTTTTTTTCATATATTTTCAATCTGTGGTTGGTTGAATCATGGATGTGAAATCTTTGGATATGGATATGGAAGACCAACAATGTGTAACAGTTGTTGGGGAATGAGTGATTTGGAGGTACTGGAGTGGTCCAAGCCCACAGTATCAGGGAGATGCCTCTGGGAAGGTGTGGTAGGAACTTTCTCTGCTCAAGTACTAGATGGGAAGTTCCTCTGGTGAAGCTGGCTTTAGAAAGAAGCTCAATAAAGCACGAAGAAAGAATACATGAAACTCCTTAGCTAGGAAGTGCACCAGAGGCTCCAACTAATGTCTTGTGACCTTACCAAAGGCAGGAAGAGCTTTCAGTTCCCACAAATGGTCAGGCTTTAACTTTTCATGCACTTCCTGAAGTCATCTTAATAGTACCACAATCAGCTGCTCTGAAAATGGTGATGGTGAGCGATCCTGGCTTCAGGATTATCAACACCACTCGACCTCTGGGAAACTAGAGTGAAAGCTTTCCATCCCAAGTGCCTTGGAAGAAAGACTTGTTCCTGTTCAGCTTGTAAAATATTTGATTTATCACTGAGCATAGTTTCTTCCTGAATCTGTGACTCATCTGGTTGGCTCTTAAATTATGACATCAAAGCAAGGATCATGTCCTGATATTTGCTTGAATCTTCTGTACGTGTAATGTGAGGCATCTAATAGGAATTCAGTAAAAACTGGTGGCTTGAGTTAAACGTTAAGACAAAATGTAGTAATAGGGGTTTGATAAGATCTACAATGTTCATTAACATGAGACACCTGGACTCAAATACATGCTAGGCCTTGAGTTAACTCAGAACCTGCAGGCTTTTCTACCTTGGGTAATCTTGCCTTCTTCCTTTACCTACCCTCTCTCTCCCCGTCCTCCCAAGGCTACATTCAGCACATGGTGAATGTAGATCATTGTCCCTTACTAGCGAACAGATACAACTCCAAGATCCATTACTGAGAAATGGATATAGTGCTTTATGCAAAGAAAACACCCACTAAAATTTCATGTTTTGCATTTTTTTTTCTTTTCCCCATACTTCCTTAGCCTACTGAGTTAAACACATATCTGATGGTTTGTCCAGCAGCTGCCTGGCTGTTGTTTCCCAAGCATGCTTTCCGAAGTGGATCTCACCCCCATCCTCACATAGTCTATCAAGTATTTGTTTACTCCCCCCCATAGAGCTCTTTCTCAGCTGCTAAGAAAATATAACTTTTTTCCTATATTGTTAAACCAAAAAGAACAGAATTATTCACTTAAGATAAGGATTCCTTTTCTTTATTACTAAGCTTACTGAACAGTAATTTTAACAACATGAACTATAAAGGACTGGAACAAGATCACAAGATCTTAGATGCAGCTTCTGGTGGACTTCCTAGCTAAGCAATTTCACATGTCCTTTCATTAAAACCTTTTAATTTACAATGATAAATCCCAGCAAATTGTTAATTATGTAAGTTTTTCTTAACTAAATATCGATGCACTTTCTTTCAATTCTGTTATGGAAAGGAATCCAAAGCGTTTACTTTCCTGCATTAGCAAAGTCTATGGAACATAATAAAATCGGAATAAAATAGGTAAGCTTTTTCTTTTCTTTTTTTTTTTTACTGTGAAGAGTCTTAGATTATACACATAATTTTTGGAATTTTAGCCCTCATCATTATTTCTCCCTTCAACCTCTTCCCTCCGCGCACAACGTTCCCAGTCAATCTCTAGGATACTTACAAACTGAAGCATAGCCGAGGGCCACTGTTATTACTGCTTTTTAAATTGGAATTACTTAACAATGTTTAACAGCTGGTTGAGTTCACCACAAAATCCAAATTTCACCTTTCTATTAAAGCACTGGAAAGTGGAACCTAGATTCCCTAATGGCAGCTATCAGCCAGAACTGCGACTATCTTTTAAACACACATCCATTTTCTAGTCTGGCACTGTCCCGGCCAGTCCCTGTTGCTTCTTTGACACCAATACCAAGGTTCATTTAGAATGTATTATCAAGTTTCCACTGTTGTTTTTCTGAAAGAAGTGTTAAGAGGAAGTGAGCTATCTCCTCATGTCATGTATATACCTGCCTAGTTCTGGTTAAATTATCAGCCCTTGCCCCACGGAGCCCCACCATTGTACAGACGGAAGCTTTCTCTGTGTGCTTAAATGAAATCCCCAAAGAAGGAGTAAATATTTACTCACTCAGCTACAAAGTTAGTATGAAGTGGTTTAACAAAGTCAATCATATTGTTGCTATTAAAGATGTCACATAATTTACAATTTTGACCCTGGAGACAAGAGAAAACAAAAGCAAACACCTGCGATTTCACCTTCTGAAGAGCAGGCAGAGGCAACGTGTGAAGGACTAGTAGATTACAAAAGATGAAGATTTCATGGTCTTCACTGCAATCTCCTTATTATCAATGGCCCCAAGATTAGATCTCTAGAGTAAAGACTCAGTATGTGCTAAAACACTAAGACATGACATCAGTCTTTTCTTTACAAGTCTACAGTGGGAAGGCAGGATGTGCAGATTGGTGATTTGGACTCAGCCTATAAAGGCTGGCTAAACACCAGTGTTTGGAAACATCTCTAAAGATGGACACTTTGTGCAATGTGAGAAAATGTGTAAAATGACTGTTAGTCATTTTATAGCTGAAGAAGCAGGTACATAACCTGCATATTGTCAAGTAGCCAGGAAAGGGCAGAGCCAGGAATTACTCCCTGGTCTGTCTCCATCCAAGCCCAATTCCTTTTCACTACAGCATGGTGGCCACAAAAGTCCAGAACTTTAAGATGAAAATAATGTTCTTAGATGTTCCTTTAGTTGCTACATCATAGGCCTGAACTTCAGTTGTACCAAGTGGTGTGTGTATGTGTGTGCACACGTGTGTGTGTGTGTGTTTGCGCAGAAGGAAAGATGGTTGTTTTGCATTGCTTTGTTTTATTTTGCCACTGTCAAGCAAACTGCTCATACTGGATTCTCACCACCACATCCAACCTCAATCTCACAACTGCTAACTTGTCACAAATATCCACAAAACTTACGCAAGCAGCATTCCCCCAAGATGCTGAGCATATAAGTAGCCCTGGGCCAAATTCTTTCAAACTCCAGCCATAGCAACAGTAATTGCACAAGCAAAGACAGCAAGATGAAGTCACTGGGAGCTAATTATCCAAGGCCCCAGAGCTCCTCTGGCCTGTAATTGCCCCTCACCACTGGTTCTCAGACCATGTTGACAGTCCAAGTCCTGGGCATGACACTTCACTTAACTCTGTGCTGGAGGAAATATTCAGAAAGTGATTTTTAATCTGAGATTTTCCTCTGGATGACATGAGGTATCAGTTTTTTTAAGGAAAGAAGATACTATCCCGAGTTAGGATCCTAGCAATAAATAATGCAAAGTAAAATTCCACCCAGTCCCTTCAGACTGTTCCCAAAGAGGATACTGAAAAAAGATTTCTTAATGCTCTCTGCCTAGATCCCTTTGAAGGTGGCTAGACAGATTAATTCATTAAAGGTATGTTCTTGTTTAAATTTTTAAAATATTTTTAACTGCTAGATAAAATATAAAAATTGTGCACATGCTATAGGGTACCATGTAGTGTTTACATATATGAATACATCATCAAGACTTAGATCAGGTTAAACACATTTATTTCCATAAACATTGATCGTGTCTTTATGGTAAAATATAAAACCACTCACAATCCTTTCTTCTAGCCTTTTGAATATACAGTGCATTATTGTTACCTGTGCTCTTTAATAGCTGTGTTCACCCAATGGGTTTGATTAGACAGTACTGATAATACCAGCAATGGTGAGCCAGTTTGAGCTTTCAAAGATACAAGTAGCCTGCTGCAGCACATGTGCTATATAGATTTGACTCCACTAGATTATAACTATTATCATTCACAGAGCATCCCAGCACTGAAGTAAGGGATTTCCTTTGCTTGGTTCTCTATAATCAATAATTCTATGGGAGGAGAGGGGGGTGAGTAAAGTACTATTATTATCTCCAATTTATAAACAAGGCATTAAGGGAACTAACATGCCTAAAATCACCTAGTAAACCACAGAACCACAGAGCCAAACCTACATTTATCCAACAACAAAGCCCATGTTTTTAAAGTCTATATTCAAGTCCTCCAATGCCAATTGAAACACTCCATCTTTTGGTCTTATATTTGAATTTACCAGCACTTATAGCAGGACTGTAAATCACAGCCTATCATATGACCACCAGGCCAAAAATATTTCGCATCTGGACCTTTACAGAAAAAGTTTACTGACCTTTAGCTTAGTAAACCAGATCCCCAATTTTCCATTCTGTTTACTAAGATCTCTAAAGTATCTGTAACTTCTTCAAGATTCAACAGCTTACTTTTGATCTATGAATCTCTTTCTTTGCATTGGTTTATATAAATGGTTCTGAGTGATGACAGTTAGAAATAAATGTGGAAAATGAAAATGAAGAGCTAAAATGTTGTGGTTTTACAATACCCACGTCCTGGATCAATGCAGAACCTGTGGCTAACCAAATCCAGGGAGGGTTTTTCCAGAGTCATGAAGAATTTGGTGAAAGAATTTACACTGAGTGTAGACAAAAGTCCCATGGGCCTCTCAGTACTCACAGTGATGGGGGATTAGAAGGGAATCCTCTTACCAGCATGCAGCCAAGATGAAGGCTAGGTATTTAGGTAGCTGTCAGGACACTAAGCCACGAAGAAGACTGACAAAGAGGGTAGTCAGTGAGTAAGTATTTGTCTATTTCTTTTTTTTCAAATGTAGTGAGGGGCATTTGGAAATCGTGGTGTAAAACAGACACTTGAGTCATCTTCATAACAGAATTCTCATGAGTCACATAACACCTGCTGGCTGGTCTCAAATCAGATCTTTCCACTCACAGACATGCCAAAAATCTTAGCAATACCCAGTTTGGACCCAAACAGCAATGAATACTATCTGACTATACCTGTTTGCTAAAAATGTGCCAGGTATACCAGATGCCTATAAGATAGAGTCCTTCAAAGTTGTGTAAGAATCATAGGGAATAGCTGCAAACTCCAAAACTGCTTCCAGCTTGCTGTATAGATTCGTGCATCCACCCTTTCTTATCTGAGCCTGAGATTCACCTATGAAAGGAGGTATTTGAATTGATGCCTCTGCAGTGCCTCCAGCTCCATGATTATGTAGAGGGGAAGCTCCACCAATAATACAAAAGCAATCCTAGAATACGAAAGTGCTAACCTATGACTCAAAATCACTATATATAATTATTCAATTAATGTTATAACTATTATCAATGTTATTATTGCCTCTTTATTATTACCTTCTCATTATTATTACTATGGCAATAATAATACTGGTAATAATAATAATAGCCAGCATTAGTTAGATCCTTTGGTGTGACAGAATTTATGTGTTAAAATCTTTAGAATATATAAGAGAAGAAAATTCTATTTTATGCATAGACCAAGAGTGAAGTATAGCCATGGGCCAAACTCAGCCCACTGAATTTTTGTAAACAAAATTTCATTAGAACACAGTCAAGCCTATTGTTTACCTATCATTTGTGGTTCCTCCTTCACTCCCAGAACAAATTTGAATAGGTATAACAGAAATCTTAAAATATTTGTTATCTGGCCCTTTTAAAAACTTGCAGACTTCTACTACTACTACTACTGCTACTACTACTACTACTACTACACATACACACACACACCCTATGTCACTTACCTGGTGTCTGCTTGCTACTCTTTTGGTTCTAGCCTCTTGACCTCCCTCCTCAACCCCTCTCCCTATGATTTGGGACAAGGTGACCCATTGCCCCTCTCAGGCCTGTGAATCAGGATACTCTACCCTTTCACCACAATCATGGGTAGGTATTTAGGCCAACTTGATCTAGCAGGAGTCAGTCATGACTTTTTCTAGAAAGAGTAGCAGGGAGAAGTTTTTGTCTGCTGAAACTTTTGAGCTGCTAGTGGGCAAGTCCACAGCTTTCAGTAGTTTGCATGGAAAACACCTGACTGTGTTTGAAGACAAAGAGACATAGAAACAAAATGAGTCCTGATGATATGAGTTTAGCCTCTGGAACCAGCTATGCCAGAAGCTACCTGTAGATTTTCCAGCTAATTAACTAATATGATCTCTTCATCACTTAAGTCAGATTAAGTTAAGCAGCTGTCCCTTGGAATTAAAACAAAGGAATCTTTTGAAATAGACATAATTTTCCCCACTAAGAATTAGCTGTAGGATCCTCAGCAACTCACTCTGAACCCCGAGAGCCTCAGTTTCCTTATCTGTACAAGACTAGAGAAGAGCAAATGAGATGCAATAATTTCTCTTATATGTCTGTGACATAGCAGTAGCTGAAACTATCCTTTCCACTTTCCTCCTTCTCTATGGCCATTTCTGAAATAAAGAAATGCTTTTTAAAGAATTAATCAACTGAAAGAGACAACATAAAACTCAGTCTAAAAAATAGCTTTCAGACTTCCTAGAAAACTCCACAGACACTCAAGTGGGACTCAGCGTCTCTGGACTCTTAACATAACAAGTTATGTTGTAAGGGTCTTCTTAGCCCCCATGTGTCCTTCTGGTTTAGTATGTGGAGGCTAAGGTCTAGAGGAAATTATGCAAGCATGTTTCTGGGAAATCAACAAAGCAAGCAGGGACCAACTGAAGAAGGAAACCAGCAGTCTGTCATCATGACACCCACGAAGGCCAGAAACTATAGATAAAGCAAGAGATGAGTATGTTTGGCTGAGAGAGGGAGAAGGGATTGTAGAAATGGTACACCAGGAGGCCAAACTATCTAAAAGGAGGCTGGGACTGTGCTAGAGTAGGGTGTTGAAAGGCCCCCCGAAGCCTGTGTATTGTCCTCTTCATCGCTGCTCCAAGGGAGGGGGCCACAGATACAGGGGACACTGAAACTGCAGTTGGCAGAAATGGAGGGAGGTTGGACTTGGACTGGCACACTTTGACCAATAGGTATGGAAATATTAACTATCAATACCAATCAATGAGAGCATATTTGGACTACTAGCTACATACCAGAGATACATTTCTGAAATAGTCCTAGTAATGAAAATGTCTGACATTATGTTAAAAACCCACATGTGGGAAACACCACAAGCAACATACGAAAAGCTTCTCAGCCACCTTAGAAGTCAGGACAAGTAAGCGAAGCATCAATGTTTGCACATCAAACTGACCAAATATGCATATTTTTTAATGGACAATGTTTATGATTTGCAAAGACATGGAAGTTTAACATGGGGTCCAAACTAGTACTGAGAGTGAGGAGAGTTTGGCAGTGCCTACAAAATGTTACATATGCAATGTATTTTGGCATGCAAAAATATTTTCTTAATATCTAGCCTAGAAAAATGTGTATGTGTGATCAAAAAGACATGTATTCTTTGTAGAACGCTTTGTAACAGGAGAAACTGAGAAATAACCTAATTCCATCAATAGATGGGTGGTTAAATAGCATTACATTCTGATGCTACAGAAGATCATGGACGTGTTAAAAGAAAGATGTATCCCTGTATGCAGTGACACAGAAAATATCCAAGAGGCATCTTTAAGTGTATGCTAACAATTGTACAGGCACAGGAACATTCATAATGCAGAAATTTATATAAAGAAATTTATAATACGCAGAAATTCTAGAAGGAGAAGTAAAAGAATTGTAGGGATTACTGCCAAAAAGGAAGAGGATTTTGGAGGCAGGTGGGTAAAAAGAGCTCTTTATATATTTTATAGGATTTTTGGGTAGGCTTTTACTTTTAAGATAGTGCTATGTTCATGTATCACAAAGTTTCATTTGTGAAATGGTGAATTAGCTACCCAAAATGGAAAAAGCATATATATATATATATATATATATATATATTAATTTTATAAAATCTAAGGCTAAGAAGTTGTAATTTACAAAGGAAGTTTCCAAGAATGTAATAAGCTCTAGACAACAAATTTACCCATTAGCTCACCTGGTGAAGATACTAAAGATAATGATTTTGCATCAAACAATTCTGGCATTTATGCTTGAGAACCAAAGCAAACGGTTAGTCCAGCACAGAGCATGTTTGTCTCTCTCAGAGGGAATGCACTTCTCAGTCGAGAGTGGCACTATTTTTTTCAAAAGGAAGGACATCATATCAATTTCTAGGGTGGTATCTAATTTCTTTTCACTGTCTCTTTTAAAATCAGAGGAATTACAGGATCCTTTTTCCATCCCTTAATCCTATCCATCCTTATTTAATAACAGAGGCAGTTACACCATGTTCACGTTGGTGTTCATGCATCTGAAAGTTCTGAGCCTGTTCAGATCTCGGCCACTGTGTTCAACCCCTAGGATGTCTTTTCCAGAATGGAGTAATCATGACTGAGACTGGAATTTGCAGGTGGGATTTCGATTACTGTCCTGTTCTTACACTTCTTGGGTCCTCAGACAAAGCACAGAACCCATGCTGGTGTGTCAGAATGGTAGCATCCAGTGTTCAAGTGAGGATAATCCAGTATCTATGAACCAGAACCTGGCCTTTCCATTTAGAGAGAGAGAGAGAGAGAGAGAGAGAGAGAGAGAGAGCGCTGGTGTGTTCAAAGTACTGGTGAAATTCACTAACATGAAATCTCTGGAAGGCTTCTGCCTAAACGTCTATTGCAGTGCAGATTGCTGTGATCATTTCATAGCAGATGAAATGTTTGGTTTCAAGGTGTGTAGCTGAGAAATGGTCTTACTGACAACTCAGATCCTCTCTTTCCATCAGTTAAAAGGTATTTTTTACATCTGAGTTATGGTTTAGATCTAGAATGTCCCCCAAAAGCCTCATGTGTTCAGAGGTTGGGCTTCTGGGCAGTGACCGATCGTGTGTGTGAGTGTGGTACTCACTGGTGGACACATCCATTGATGAGTCCAGAGCTTAACACACTGCTGGGAGGTGGGACCTGGTCATAAGAGGCTGACACGCTGTGGCTGTGACCTGAAAGGGGATATCTCCTCCCTTCACTCTGCTTCCTGGCTGCTATGACAGGAGCACATCTCCTCCGACAGCTCTTCCACTTTGCCCTTCCTGCCTTGGAGCCAGCTAACCATGAACTGAAAACATGAGCCCAAAAAAACCTCTCCTCCTTTAAATTGTGGGGTGTTGGGTATCAGTGATGAGAAAGTGACTAAGACATTTGCAGCGCAAATATGATAAAAGTTATTCATTCATTCATCCATTCAAAAGATATTTTTTGAGCATTCATTCTGGGCTTGGCTCTGTTCTTCTACATGCTGCAGATACTGATGTGAACACCTAGAGAGTTATAATAAGGAAGAAGATAATAAACAACTAATTAATGCCATATGGGAATAAGTGCTACAAAGAATAACAAAGCAATGTAATAGTGGGTGGGACAGACAGTGACGGGATATTTAATACAAGGTGGTCTGGAAGTGACACTTCTTCAGTACTTAAAGAAAGTAAGAGTAATGATGTTGGAATCTTGGGGGAAAGTATTCTGAGAGGGAAGAGCTAGTGCAAAAGCCCTCAAGTAGGAGGAGACATAACAAAACCTAGAAACAGAAAGGAGACTCCCCTCACTATTATGTGCACGGAAAAATTCTGTGGGTACTGCTTGGTGGGATTAATGGACTCCCCCCGAAAATGCACATTCAGACAAATTTCCCTTATAATTTCAGATCCATGAAGACCTTTGCTCAAGGTTCCTGGTTATGACCTTCTGTTTTACTCCAATTCCTTGTTGCTTCTGATAGAGCACTGGAGCTCCAATTCTGGCTGCCCATCCTCATGGGGTAAAAGAAAGACTAAAAGAAAGTCAAACCCTCCTTCCAACAATCTATTGGTTCTGAATTTCCAAAAGAATGGGAGATCCTTCCTGCTACCTGGGTTTGAGAAGTTTACCCGAGGCAATGAAGAATGCAATCTTGAGTCTGCTCACTACTCTTCTCTCTGTAATAGGAAATGGGCTGGAGTCCTAGGCACACTGGCTGGATCACGCTCCACTGTACTCCGAGTTGGAAGTGACCCAGAGGCGCTTGGGTCCCCCAAAAGTAGTAAGTAACTTGGACCATTCAATCCAGCTTAGCAGCTCTGTTTCAAGCAGTGAGCTCAAAATAACTGACATGTATTTTTAGTCTCTAAGTTGAATTTTAAAGGCCTCAAGAGAGAAAAAGATAGCCATTTTAAGTATCATACATAAGGTAATTTAAGCATCATGACCGACCCAAGAAACCCACCCCACAGTGCCTGGCCTGTTTCCCATGCCAGGGTCACCCATGCCAACACAGGCTCTCCCATTCAGTCCGTCACACCTAATAACTCTTGCTAACTACCAGGGTTCCAATTACAGCCATTCCATAAAACACTCCATAAAACACGTGGAGCTCACTCCTGCTTTTGCCAATTCACTCATGCTTGCCTCCTCTCTCCCTCTGGCTCTACAAAACCCCTTCCAGCTCTCAGAAGCTTCTGCTGAGCCTCAGAAAACCCAGCCCCTTCGCCTGCCACCATACTGATGGTGGCTGATTTTACTCCCTGTTCTCAGTGTCTCAGTCATGACACCATGCAGGACCACTGGAGCTGCTGCTGTCTGGTGGGGACCAGGCCAGAGGCAGCTGGGTGAGAGGGGAGCTGGAGATCACCTTTCTGCACCAAGTGCATCATGAAATATGCACACTGGGCAAAGGCCGAGGTGCCAGGGCTAACTATAATCCCCTTGCTACCAGACTCTGTCCACATCTCTAGGAGAAAGAAATCATTTTATTGGGTTTTTTCAGATTACACAACTAACATGCATTTTTCTGCCAAAAGATATAAAAATTACAGTGAAAATCATCAGTCAGTCCCACTGCAAGGAAAATCTAAGTAATAGTCAATACTTGTACCAAGGATTATTTTAACTATTTTATACTTATTTAAACTCATTAATTCATTTAAACTTCACAACCACTCTATAAGGCTGACGTGAGTTTGAGACCCATTTTGCAGATGAGAATGCCAAGGCACAGAGAAATTTAGTAACTCGACCAAAGTCTCACAGTTATTAAGTAGAGAAGCTGGAATCTAGACCCAGAACGTTTTTCATGCATCCTAGGCATGACGGCTTTCCAAAGGAAGCATGCATTTCCATCCCAATGCCTGTTGAGCTGGCATAGGCCAGGACTATGTCTCCACCCTTCGCCTCCTTGGTACATCCCTTCTCCTGTCAGCTCTCCAATCTCTTGTGAGCTGAGTATGCTGGGGGGGCGGCTGGTCAGAAGAGAGGTCCCCCTGAGGCCATGTCCTGGAAGAGTTCTTCCTTCTGCTTCCTGGCTAGCATGACATGAGCAGCTCTCCTCCAAAAGACCCTTTCACCATGCCCTTTGGGCCCTTGGAATCAGCCAACCATAGAATGAAAATGTGAGCCAAAATAAACCCCTCTTCCTTGGAAGTTGTGGGTGTTGGATATTTTGTCCCAGTCACGAGGAAGTAACTAAGACACGTGTGCACAGGGTTGGGAGGGTACAATGACTAACAGCAAGGGGTCTGGCCTGGTGGAAGAGACATGAACTACAATGCAAGAGCAACTAACAACAGAAGATGTGACCAGACTCTAGGCTCCCTGAGAGCAGGTTCTTATTCTGTTCACTGAGGACTCACAGGAGGCATTCCGCAAGTATTTGTTGAGTGATTGAAAGCATTAGATGGTAAGAATCTTGGCTGATAGTACTTTCTTTCTTTGCAGGGAAGATATTGCTTTGGGAGTTAACTATTTCACAGCCCTAGTAAAAGCTAAGGAAAGAGATTAGCTCTCCAACTGGGGACATAAACAAGAATAAAAGTCCTTAAGCAGATGAGTCAGACACAAAGGAGCTAGAGAGACAGCAGAAGCATGAGGGTTTCTTAGAGGGAATTGTCCGGGGCTTCTGAATTTTTCCTAAGTTATTCTACTAGTCTTCCCTGGCCAGACTTAGTAACTCAATACACTGTTCTGAAATCCCCCTTTCTCTGTCTCAGTGGCCTCTGGATCACTTTAAAGACAATAATGGATTACAAGTAGATTACAACTCATGAGCAATGTCCAAATTCAGTAATAGTGGCTGCTTGCAGCAATGTGTTGAAAAGGATTCTAAGGCTAAATCTAGATTCAGAGTGAATGAGTTCTAGGATTGATCAGCAAGGCCAAATATGTTCCCATCTTTGCCACCCTCCCTATCAATCCTTTGGTTTCTTAGAAAGATGCTCATTATTTAGAGCAGACCGTCATATTTACTTTTGCATCAAGCAATGTGCCAGGTAAAGCATGGCATAACAGATCCCTGTGCTCTGCCAATGTTTGTTAAATGAATAACCAAATTCATTTGCTCCTAAGAAAAAGGAAGGCAAAGAAGTTGGTGGCTAGAAACATTGAGAATGCAGGGATGGCAAAAAGGGCCCTTTCCTCTGCAACCAACTTCCAACCAGGAACTTGCTGGGGCCAGACTCCCTGGGACAAATCTGGGCTCCCCTGGGGGGACCTCAGGCAGCTCTGGCTCAGAGAAGGTGCCCAGACCTGCACAGTTCCTCCCATGCCCCTGTGGGGGGAGTTTCTGTAACACAGCTAATCAACCTGGAAGTGATGAGCAGAGTCTGCCTCACAAGAGGCCCATGAGCTGGGGCCACCCCCAAAGCATACCTTGGACATCTGGTTTGACATAAGAAAGATGCAGAATGGAAAAGGTGAGGTATGCCTGGCTTGGCGAGCCCAGTGGCTGGGGAGAAAACCGTCTAAATTGGGTTGGGCCATGGACATATATTTCTGGGAGTCTCTCCTCCTGTATTAAGTGATGAACAAGTCCTAGGATTCATCTTTGTTGTCCCTCAATTCTCAGAAGGGTGGGTTTTGACAAATAAGACAGAAACTTACGACATAAATGGGGAAGGAGACAGACAGTTGAAAAGTTCTGGTCCAAGAGCCAAGCAAAGCCCTTCCAGGGGGATAGGAGCAAGCATGTGTCCAGTCACCAAAGACAATGTTAGTGCTGCTAGACTTAAGAAGGCAAAGAGACTGATGGGTTCCTTCACAACATACTCACAAAGGAGGCAGATGTCTGCAGAGCTTTGGAGTCATGGGCAGGCTCTGGGTAGGGAAGAAAAAGGAGAGAGAACCATCAGGCAAAGGAAACCCAGAGCAGAAGCAGACTGGCAAGGGCAAGGTCAGAAACATGTAGAATGCATGGGGTTGAATCTGGAACAGCAGGGGCGAAGCTGGAAGCAGGCACAGGAATCAGAGTACTGCAGGAGCCCAGGTAGTGAGATTTGAAGCTTGATAAGGTACAGGCCACACAGATGAAAATAAAGTTTAAAAACCAGGGCGGAATCAAAAGGGAGAATCATGAAGGAATCAAAGGTGCAAAGAAAATCAAAGGACAATAGACCAAAAATTCAGATGTCCTCTTAAGAAGCTTGCAGAGCTGCCTTCCTAGTCTCAGCTCCTCATCTTCTGCTGGTTACTCCATTCCCTTTGTAAGGAAATAAAGAGAGGGAAGGGCCTTGTTCCTCCAGATTCTCACTGCCCTTGGCTCCAGGTAGCCACCAGCGATCTAAGAATCCTGCTCTCTCCGATAGCAATCATAAGCGTCTAGTGAACTGTGGGTTATTAGAAATCAGGTGCTTCTTCCTCACAGGACATCTGATCTGGATGCTGCTGTTTCCAACATGTGCCTCCACGATTTCCTATTTGCTGCAGGCCTGCGTGGGGAGGGAGAAAAATCACACACAGTGCTTGGGCTCAATGAGCTTAGTATTTAACAGTGAAAAGGATCGTTCTAATCTGTCCCATACTTATTTTTTCAAGCCAAGGGCAAAAGTCCTCTATCATTAGAGACCCATATATATGGGGTGGTTGTGAACATGGGTGCAGAGAGAGATTTAGGTACAAATCCCAGTTCCACCTCTTAACAGCTGAGAAAACATAGGTAAGTTTCTCAGTGTCCTCTAGACCTTTTTTCTCCTCCATGACATGAAAGCCCTGAATGGGGTCACCCATGCAAAGAGCTCAGGACAGCACCCGGTTCATATTCACTATCTTCTAAGCACACCAGGGCATTCTGGAGGCCCAAACTGGTTTTCAGGAAATGCAGACTAATAGTCAAATCACAAGAGGACATCTCTCAAGCCCTAAAAGATATATGAGCCTCTGATTTTCATTCTTTTTGTTCTAGCTCCTTATTCACAGATGAAGAAACCAAGAGACCCTCTTACTCTACCTCACTGTATCTTGCAAAATGTGGAGGTGAACGGTGGTACCCACATTTATTAAGCATCTGTACTGAGTCCAGCCCAGGGCTAGGCACATCATAGGCTTTGTGTCTTTTAGTCCTCAGAATAACCCAAAAGGTACAAATATTTATCCTACATTAGCTGAGCAGGTAGAGAGGCTGATAGACTAATAGGGTCATACAGCTAATATATTGCAAAGCTGGGATTGAGACCCAGATGGTTCTCCCTCTTGGCTCCTCACCTGAGCCAGACCTGAGCCACTGGCACCTGGGGATCCTTCCAAAAACATGCAGTGAGAAAAGATGCTATTCTTGCTTTTCAGTGTAAGATTCCAAAAGATGAGGCTTGGGCAACAGGCCCTTTGATGACTTACTCAAATATTCCTAGCTGCCTGTTAAGCCTGATGAGGAAGCTGCTTGGGCTGAAGTTGGGCCTTTCTCTGGTCTGGACCTATCAGGTTCTGAAGCCCCCTCCACTCATGGCCAGAAAATATCATGGAAAGAACCAAAGCTTCCATTCTTTCAAACACCCTAAGCCATAAACCCACCATCTCTCTGACAGACCACATTAAAACCCACCAACATTTTTACTTCCTTTTAGAGATTAAAGAGTGAACCTGCCCATTCACTCTCCTCAGCCAATGGAATCCACTGGACCAGTCTTTGCTCCAGAGATGAATAACAGCAATATATAAATGATAGTGAACATTTATTGGGTACTTACTCCAAGTCAAGTACTATCCTCCAATAACTCAATGAAACACATGACATATTAATCCACTTTGCAGATGAGAATACTGAGGTTTAGAGAGTCAAGTGGGTTAATACTGATCAGCTAACTGGTTGATGTTAGAGACAGAAAACAAACCAAAAAGGCTTTATGGAGGAGACCTTGCTGCCCTCTCTGCATGATCCTTTCCCGGCGAGGTTGGTGATGCACCCGTTTCCTTCCCACTCCTGAAAATGTCCAGCACACCTCAGATCTCCTGCATGGCACCTCAGTTTTTCCTGTGACTGTGGAGTCAGCCTAAAGAACATCCAACACCAGCGCATCTACCAACACAGATATGAGTTCTTTCAGCCTTTCCACCCCACTCAGCCTTGGCTCTGGGGGAGTTTCAAGCTAAAAATAGTCTAGTTTTAAAGTTATTTTACTGACACCATGAGTTACAATAACACGGGGAGTATGTTAAGTGTGCATTTAAAAGACCAGATAGAAACTGCATATATATTATGATCACATGTTATAAAAATTGCACATTGCATCAAAAGGGGGAAAAAAGATGACACACAAGTTCCCAGTGGCAATTTGTGAATACAGGATAGTGCATGGTCTTTATTTCTTTATTGGCTCTTTTGTCTCAAAATTTCTACAACATGCATGAATTGAACTTTAAACCAGAAACAAAAATGTCACTAAAATGAGCTGACGAGAAAGAGGAAGAAGGCAAAGAATGACAATCTGTAGGTAATCTCACTGTCATACATTCCTCCTTCTTGCCTCGCTCACGTCAATATCCTCTCCTTCTCGAACTCCTGGATTCACAAGCCAGCCTCTGATGCCAAAGGAAGAGTAGACAGAGTTGGGAGTAAATTAGCCAAACACATCCCAACCCCTTCCAGTCCAAGCCACGGCCTCCTGGAGAGGGAAGTTTAATGATGGACAGTGCTATGATGAAGCCTGCACTATTTCTGGCCAGCGGGGAGGGCACTTGGCTCTTTATCCACTCCTGCCTTGGCTGAGCTTCTGAGGTCACAGACGGGGGGCATTTTCCTCCTGTCCAAGGGCCAAGCCTATCTTCCTAGAGGCCATCCCAAAGCTGCCTCCAGAGGAACAAGCCAGGCCTCATACCTTCTCCAAAGGAATGGCACCATTTCTGCCCTTAATGTTCACCCTACCTAGAATCATAAACTGTCTGTCCCTGGCTGTGTTAACTCTCCATAGGGAACACACTTGCTGTAAGGCTTAGGCTGAGAAGGTTGGAGTGCGCTCTTGTGTTGCCAAACTGTACTGCATGGTAAATCAAGAATTCAGGTCCCAGGGTGCAGGAGCTAGGACAGTCTGCATAGGTAGTAAAAGGTTTAATCAACATGCTGGGGAGGGTGTCTGAGAGCAGAGTTAGTCCCTAAAACTAACCCACCTCATAGCAGTGGCCAAGAGGTTGTCAGTCATCGCAGTAATAACCATTTTGAGATTGACCTTGAGTTGCGATACCTTGCTTCCAAGACAGGTTTTTAATTTTTTAACATTTAACATTTCTGAAATTGTGACACATACTATTTTGTACACACACAAAGGTATACATACACACACATGCTGTGTAGTCAAAATATATAGTGAATGTTTAAACTTTTAAAAACATGTTACAGTAAAAGACACATTGCTGTCAATTTCCCTCAAAGTATTCCCCTACTTACTTCAAACACACTTATCCTATTGTTCTTGCCACTTTCTCAAGCAGTTCTGTAAGTCTTCTTTCATGAAATGTCTCAACAAAGCATGATTTTAAAAAATACAGTGAATGCTGCGGCTGAGTGACATCCAACAGAAAAGCAGGCCCATAAAACATTACAGTACCTCCGCATCCACCTTATTCACCATGCAACTTCTGCCTGTTCCTCAAAGTCAAAATGACCATGAAATGTAAATGTTTTGAGTCAATTCAGAACACTGAGGCAGCCACAACAGCTCAACTAAAGACACTCATGAAAGAGGACTTCCAGAACTGCTTCAGAAAGTGACAAGAACAATAGGATCAGTGTGTTCCAAGAAAGTAGGAATATTTGGGGGTAGGGGATTAACAGCGATGTCTTTTACTGTAATATATTTTTAAAAATTTAAACACACTATCCTTTTTGATTACACATATTCTGGTGTCTTATTCAAAAAATCTATCATTGAGTTTTGAGTGTATCCAACAACCAAGGGCAATTTAGTATGGAGTACATACAGTTGGTAAAGAACTTTCTGGTAGAGACAGGTGAGCCACACTGGCTTTCTCCTTCCCTGTCTCCAGGATCATAAGGTTCATTGTCTTAACTGCACACGGCATATAAATGTAGAGAAGCAATGCTCCCATCTCTGCTCTTCCCAAGCAGACTTTCTTATCCTTCCGACTTGGCTGGTACAAGCCATCTGATGGGACAGTCATGCATGGACCACTGGTGGTTCAAGCTGACGAGAGCATGTTAAAATACATTTTAAATGTTAAAGAAGGAAGACTTAAACAGATAGGACTATTAGAATGGTGTTACTGGTTATCATTAATCCCATAATTCTATCAACTGAGAACAATCTTACACCTAAATGGATCTTTAAAACTCATTTGGCCATTTTGCTGATGTAGCATCCAATCTGTTATGCGATGACAAAGGGATCCTACAGGTAGCATAGTGGAACAAGAGACCTCCTGGAACAGTAAAGAGCTTGAGGCCAAGGACTGATATGGGCCCACTTCTTCAGATGTTTCTCTGCTGCCTCAACCATGGTTGTCAGTGAGGGGCAATTTTGTAATGTCTGTAGACCCTTGTGGTTGTCATAACTAGGGGAAGAAATGGATATTAGCCAAGAAGGCTGCTAATTGTTCCCCACAACAAAGAATTTTTTGGCCCTAAATGCCAGTAGTGCCAAGGTTGTTAAATTTTACCCTAACAGTTGTCAGAGGATACAGAAGGACCAGAAAGAGCCCTGGGAAATTCTTCACATTTCTCACCTAACCACCCCACTTCTGCCATCCAGCAACACATCTAAGATTGTGTATTGTCTGCAAGGTTCTTATCTACTCGACATGCACAAACATACATGACTCAAGACAGGTCTAGCCACACTGAAACATGACACATATACCAGGAACTTTTTTGATCCTAAGATTAAGATACACATTTTCCTCCTATCTTAATGTTTCTCATATGGAATATGTCTTACAATTAACCTCATTTTTCTCCAAGAACTGCTGTTACAAAATCAGTAAACATTCTTATAAATTATTACATATTAAAATCAGAAAAGTGTGCTAACTTTTAAAATATCATGTTTACATAGAAATAAACACATATAGATGATGGGGCATGAAATAAAATTTGCTTGATTGCCAAGAATAAAACGCAAGCCTTCGAATTTCTCCTTTCTGGCAGGCTCCTTTGGCTCACATTTCTCTACCTTGTTGGGAGAAAGGCTTAAAGCATAGACATCACTCTTAGGATGAAAGAAGATCAATTGTCCAGAGTGTCTATGAATGAGATCCGCTATGACGGGCTCACTGTTAGAACTGAAGGGTCATGGACCCCAATCCAATCTCCCTCCTCCCAAACCTTGACCCTCTTCTCCCACATCTCCAGCTACTCCCTGTGGCCCTTTTCTATTTTCTCCCATAACTAGCACCAGTTTAAGAGATCAGCCCTCGGAAGCACGCTGAGACTCACAGGGAGAGAGGCACCCATGGGTCCTGTATGCTGGCCACCCTGACTCCTGCAGTGAATGTAGGACAGCAGAAGCGGTCTACACCCAGCTTCGGAGTGAGGCCCACTACAGATCTAGACTTAACTAACGCTAGATGATCATCTCCTTGGACAAATTAGGCATTGTGGATCTCAGATTTTTCATATGTGAAGCAGCAACACTGATTGCTACAGAGCTATTTTCTCTCTTTAGATAGAAACAACACAATCCATGAAACACATGATACACAGCCATCTGTTTGCAACAGCTGGCCTGGCCTTCTGAGCAGGTTGTTAGACAAGCAACCATCTTGACCTAAAGATTCCACAGCACCACCTTAGCCAGCCTCCAGGAATTCCTCAACGGACTGAAAGCCACTAAATACACCCAGATTAGGGCTCCCTGTGATTTATTTTTCCAAATTCATCTTTAAAAATGTATAAGCAACAGTGTATCATCACTAATGAGTATTTTACAGAAATATTAGAGGAAATGTGTTGCTTTGTTCTATCAAATTCATGGGCAGAAGATGTTGGTGTCCTTGGACATAGAAAGGCTATTTTGGAGAAAATTCACTAATGTCCATGTGTCAAGCCCTGTGGCCATGAGGTTGCTAAGCCCTCTGAGACCCAGGGCTCAGCTGAGATTCTGTGCCAGGGACATTTGGTTGGGACATGGACAAAGAGAGGATGCATCCAAAGATAGCTGCTTTGGGTCCAAAACATATGTGTCTTTTCTCTCAGGGGGAACATAATTCAAAGATCCTTCTCAGTCATTTGAGGGTGTACAATGTCACTTTGCCATTATTGTTTAGGCTCATCTAGAAACATTGAGGGCAATTAGGTAAGTGGAGCTGAGAGATAACAAGATTGCTGACAATTTGGAAAGAAGACAAAAAATACTAGAATTTGAGGGTAGAAGCAAATTTTGTTCTTTCAAAACTTTTCCAACAAAATCAAAGTGTTAATCCCCAACCTGCAACTATACTACAAAGCTACTGTGATAAAAACAGCATGGTACTGGCAAAGAAACAGACCTGAGGACCAGTGGAACAGATTAGAAG
>NW_004624767.1:11636231-11829180 GCF_000247695.1 Heterocephalus glaber | reverse complement strand
GGGCTAGGAATGGGGAAAAAATAAGAACCAAGATGCATTATGTAAAGGTACAATTCCCAATGAGAAATGTAATTGTGTTGTATAGCTACAATGTACCAATAAAAGAATTTAATACAAAAAAAAATCAAAGTGTTAATTTTCTTACATAAAATGTAAGAATTGCTTTTCTAATATCATATTCCATATGTGTATATATATATATAATTTATTGTTTATTCAGGCAATAATTTTTATTCATGTAATTTACACATTTTTTATTATATTTTGTATCTCGTTATAAAAAGATAAAAGTTAGCCAGGTATGGAAGTGCACACCTGTAATTCCAGCACTCTGGGAGGCTGAGGCAGGAGGATTATGAGTTCAGGCCCAGACTGGGCAACTTAACAACTTAGAGAGACCCTGTCTTAAAATAAAAAAACATAAAGGCCTGGGAATGTAGCTTGGTGTAAAGGCCCTGCGTTCAATATCCACTACAAAAAGAAAGAAAGAAAGAAAGAAAGAAAGAAAGAAAGAAAGAAAGAAAGAAAGAAAGAAAGAAGGAAAGAAAGAAAAAAAAGGGTAAACATTTTAAAAAATAATTTAAACCTAAAAGCTAAACCTCTTTTAAACCTATTTAACTTAATATTAGATCAGTAGTAAGACAGCAAATCAAAGTAAGATGACTGAAATCAGAGTGTGGCTTTGCACAACAATCACACTTAAGACATCAGGAGTAGCAGCATCAATCAGGCTTTCATTTTCCAGAAATGGATAACAAATATTATAAATCTCTTTGAGTCTGTGGCTCTAATAATCCCATTTGAGAATATGGTTCAGAGAACGATTGCTAAGAAAAACAAATCCGATACAGATAAAGATGGTCACTGGAAGCACTATTTATAAAACAGGAAAACTGGAAGCAGCCCAGTTCAGTCACTGCAAAAAGATTAAGCAAACAATGCCACAGCAGTAGTGAGCGATAATAGAGCCATTAAAGACATCATTTGTTATTCACATTCCCATATGGCCACTATACCATCCATAAAGCTGAGCATGAGGCAGACCTTGTACACGGCCCACAAAATTTAAGAGGGGACGTAAGAACAATGCCTAAGGCTAGAAGGGGGTTAGAAAATAATATTACAGTAAAATGGCTTAAGTTCCTATTCTAAAAAAGAAAAATGAACAAAATGGAGAGGCAAGTGAAAAACAGATACTGGTCTAAAAGTACGTAAGATGATCTGAAACGTGTCATACACTCCAGCTGGAAACAGACACACCAACACTTTTAACTGTGATTGTCTCTGGTTGAAGGTATTGCAAGTGATTTTCCCCCTTATTTATACTTTCATATATGCTAATTCTCTGCAGTGACCATATAGAATTTTTATAATTGTATATTACTAGTCTTTTTAAAAAAACAAAACTGCAAAACAAATGAACTTTGAATTTTCTTAAATAATGAGGAGAAAGAGAACAAAATATAACCAGACAAAGCCACTTACATTGTTGTAAAAAAATAAAAAGGGAGTCTTATTAGATTTTTCATCCACAATGTCTGGGAACTACTGAGAGCTCTTTCTCAAAATTCAGCTTTCTCACACAACCTATTCTTTTTAGTTACCTTTGTCACTCCTATCAGCAGTTCCGCTTCATTAATGATTTAGATTTTTATCATCTTCTTGGATTTCTGAATACAGAGACCAATATGTCAAAGGATAGAGTATTTGAGTATCACCCTAATTCTGATGAACCCTAAAACTGAACCCTAAACCTAGTGAGCTTCAAATAGATTTGTGCTGAAGGACAGGATGAGTACCAGCAGTTTCTTTCCACTTCTGGAGGAGAAGAAAAGCATTCTGAGGGAACACAGGAGCTGGTGAGCTTTGTAACACCTATACTCTGTGTTGCAAGAGAGAAGAAAAATTCTCAACAAGGTCCTGAAGATAACATTAGACCAAGTACTTTACGGATTCAGCAGTACTAGAAAATATCTTCCCACCAGCAGAATCAAACCTGCTGATTTTCCCATCACACCAAGAACAGGCAACAGTGTAACCCTGCTGACATTTTTGCCTGGGAATCTTTGGTCCCCAGACCTTTTGCAGTAAGGCTACTCAGTTGACAAGAAAGAGAGAGGAAGGTAGTGGGGATGAAAATAATGTTGTTATGTGTTACTAATACGCACTAATGAAATTTTTTTAAATGTTGCAATAAGTTCATTTCTTTTACTCCATCTTTACAAGTAGAAACTCAACTATCACAGGACGGGTACACGGCAGAACCAGAATACGTGGATTTTTATTTGAACCAATTTCTTCAGCATGGCTTGCATAAGACACTCACTTCAAACTTCTAGAAAGAACCTGTGGTTTAATGTAGATGATATTCTCACTGAGGATGGCATCACACACCTCTAGTGATTAAGTTTTAGAAGAGGAAATCATGGATGATGGTTTGGTAAAAGATACAGCCTTTCCAGCTCACCACTGGAGATTTTATCAATACATTATTTAAGCAAGTGGAAAATTCCATGCAGCAAGATCTAAACATCAGACATCCAGTCAATGATGGATTCAACACATTCACTGGGAAGCGTACTTTCTGCCTGGTTTGTAGTCAGGCACTGGGGTTCAAGTACCCATGCATTTCAGACACCATCCTGAGACATTTCAGAAGTAAATTTTTTGCAGACTCATAGATTATGCCTCCAACTCCTATTTCTTTCTCTGAGCCTCTCTGCTTTTAACAAAGACGTACTTTGTTGGAGGAAGCTCATGTTACTTCAGTCCTGGGAAAATCAAGTGATCTGCCAAAAGCCAATTTGGGCTCTCATGAGTATTTCATAGTAAACTATCCCTGTCCTTCCTCTCCTGTCATTTCTCCTCTGTCTCCAGGAATGCAACGTGGTTCTTCCTTTCTCATTCCCTCTCACTATCCACTCCACCCCACCCCAGCCCGAGTTTCTGACCTGACCATTCTTTCTGCTCCAGGAACGCACTGGCTGTAGGCCACTGGAATGAGCTTTATCTTCCATCACCGTCCTGCAGTACCTCAGGGAAAACCTGTCAGGTGCTTTAAAGTTTACCTAGCCAGAGTTTTGACATCAAAGAAATCTCAAATTGTCTTATTGTTGCCTTTCACTTGCTTTCAGACCCCAGGGTCACTAAGAGTTTGTTTGCACATTATGCAATCACGGGAGTTATCGACCTCATCTTGATCATGTTAGGCTTTTGATGACCCTTTCTTCTTCTTCAGCTAGAGCCTCACCTGCTTCCTTTCTAGGCTTTGTGAATGTCCACTGGCTGGTGGAGCAGCTCACATTAAGCCACTGAGCCAGCTCTCAGAGTCTCTTGGGCACCTGCCTTTCTTTCTCTAACCCCATCCTTCCAACTACTGTGACCATTAACCATGCAATCCCTGGAAGACGGAAGATGTGCTCTTTGACATTCAGCCCCGACTTAGTCACTCTAATTTATAATTCCCAATGTAAATGAAAGACAACAGTTCCTTTTAAGACCCAGAGACATTCCAGCTTCTGATCCTTCTCTATGTTTAACTCCAATAACTTAATTTATTTGTGAATTTTTGAAGGGCCTAACTCTTCTAATAAAATAAAAAATGAAAGTTCATCCTGTTCTGGGATAAGTTTGAACACCAGTGCCCGTGTCGCCTTCAATGGCTTCCAGGGCCAATAGCACCATTTCTCAGGTGTGTTCTTCTGAATGCTAATTCCTCAAATGCTCCCAGATCTAATGGTAAAGAGTCAAATAAGACTGGGAAAAGCTGCCTGCCCTAGTTTTTTTTTTTTTTTTTTGGTACCAGGGATTGAACTCAGGTCCTTGCGCTTGCACAGCAGGCGGTGAAACCACTGAGCTAAATCCCCAGCCCAAGCTGCCTGCCCTAGAAGGTAAGGTGCATTAAGTAATAAAGGCTCTGAAAAGTTCCGCAGTAAAGAAATTTAGTCAACTTTGTTTAACCCAGCCACACACAAGGTTATTGAGACCTCCTATTCCCTTTTTGTTTTACTTTCCTACATAAGCACCATATACATATCATGAATTTAGTGATGCAAGGAAAATACTCTGAAGTAACGCTCTGCAATGCAAAAGCCATGCATGGAGTGACATCTCCAGCCCAGGCTAACTGGCCTCCAGCCCCTGGAGATGGCTACTTATCCTTCTCCTCTTCATGTTCCCCTCACCCCTTGTCACCATGAGAGACTCCATACTGTGGCAATCCTTCTGGTTTAGGGAGCAGCAACTGGGGAAGCTACATAGTTGGATTTATTTTTGTGATAGGGAAGAATAATCAAGGCTTTTGTCAGAAGCCGGGCAGGATTCAGGGTACTTCAGAGAACTACTAATCTGACTGAAGTACAGCATAGAGAATGGAGCCTCAGTTTGCAACCAGGATGAGTAACAATAGGCAAGAGGCCAGGAGATATCTAAGCTGTCATCCGCCCCAGAGCACAGAGAACAAAGACACTTTGCACGAGACCTGATGTGGAACCCCCAAAGTGGAACGTTTGTACAATCTCTGAATGCTGAGGACCTGATCCACTAGACCAGTGATGGCGAACCTTCTAGAGACAAGTGCCCAAACTGCAACCCTAAACCCACTTATTTATCACAAAGTGCCAACACTGCAATTAAGCCTGAATACTCAGGTTTTGGTTTAGAAGAAACAACTCATACATTAACATCTTTCGTCTTCAGAAAAAAAACACAGTAACAGAGCTTTCAATGATACAAACAGCTCCTTTGTTTTACTGGTACATTTTAGATATACATAATGATAACATTTATCATAGGGAATTTGTACCTGTACATAATATATCTTGCTTCTTCTTTTTTCCCATTCCCCTCCCCTCCCTTCAACCTCTCTTCCCCTCCTTATTTACAAAAGCTTTTTCCATTTTTTCCTTCTATTCCCTTTCCTTTCCTTCTTTTCTCCCTCCTCCCTCTCTTGTTCCCTTTCCCATTTGAACTTTGCAAGATAAAAGTTTGCATTCAGCATGCTTTTGCACTATGTGATCTTTGCTGTCGTATGCATGCTGATAATTTGGCAAACCTTGGGCTGTCATGCTGACAGAGAGGGCTCCGCGTGCCTGCTACAGCACACATGCCATAGATTCTCCACCACTGCCCTAGATTCTAGAATCCTCACCATATTTGTGGCTCCTTTACAAAGTGTCTCTGATCCCACCATGGGCCATTTCAGTCCCAATCTGAGATATTCACAGGAGATACTGCATCCAAGAAAGGATTGTATTTTAGTTGGTTTCTATTTACAACTATAGATAAATACGCAAAAATGGAGTGTGGTGGAGCATGTGGAGGGTATTATTCAGAGCTCCATCTGAGATTTAAATCCTACTTCCACTTCTCATGAGCTGTGTGTCCTGGACACACTACCTAACAATGCTGAACCTCAAAAACTTCATTCATAAAAGAGATGACGAAGGCTTGGGATGTAGCTCAGTGGTAAGGACCCTGGGTTCAATTCCCAGTAGCACAAGAAATAATAATAATAAATAAAAAGATGACTACAATAATAATGCATAAGATCATTATGAAAATTAAGTCAGTTAATATATGTAAACATGGCAGAAACATAGCACGCAACACACGGCAACTATTATTATCATCATTGGTATTTATTTATTCATCACATGAATATTTCTTGGGCAAAACAGCCACTGCCTTTGTGAGCACTCAATGTCCTTTGAACAATTCTGTTATTGAGAGTCGCCATGGGAACGATGGCAAATCCACAGCAAACTGGACTTTCTGGCATCCTATCTCCTTAACCGATCTGACTATATTCAACTTCTAGATACAGCATCTACATCCTCTTCTCCTGCCATTTATCCTTTGAGATATTGGTACTAGGGAGCCTTCCTAAAGACTTTCCATGTGCCAGACACATTCTAAGGTCCTCAGATATATTCGGTTTGCTTTGTACAACTTTATGAAGTAGACACTGATCTTATTCCCATTTGTGGACAAGGAGAAGGCACAGAGAGGATGAGCCCAAGCTCACACAGCAGCCAATAGCAGACCTTCAAAGTCGGACTCAGGAGCCTGTGCCCGTAACCATCACACACCCTGTCCCTCGCTGCAGGGCTCTGCTAACTCTAGGTAAGGGGGAAGAGGGTGTGGCCTGAATATATGAGAAAGGATGGAGAGTGCAGGGGTGTATGCCAGTGAGGCTCGGAGAGCCACACCATCTTTGGGGTGCCATGTGGAGAAAACAGACAGTTAATCAATTAGCCAGGGTTGGCTTGAACCCAGGCTATCCAACATCAACATTCTGTCCCAGAAGGCATTGGTTTGCTCCAGGCCATGCATGTCTGAGTAGGAGGCAACAGTAGGCTGCTGCCTGGCAGTGAGAAGGGAGGGAGAGACAGGGGCCAGCTAATGACTGCAAAGCCACTACACATGCCTCTTCTGCATTGCCAAAGGATTTCATAATTCATAAAACAGGGAGCTCACCACACGACTTCAGATACATTTCAGACCGAGGACTAGAGGGTGTCTTTGACCCCTGCAACCTGTGGGTTTCTAGGATGCAGGGTCCTCAGGGATATCTCCAACACACCTGGTCACCTGCAGACGTGACAAACAGAAGAGCAGACACAGAACACTTCCTATCAGCTAGGTGCCTCCAGCAAACCAGAATCCCTGATGAGGCAGAGAGAGAAAGAGAAAGTCACTTGCCTCAAACACATGGGGCCAGCAAGGATGACATCCAGGAATGAAGCCAAAGCAAAGAGAAACACATCTCACCTAGTCACTGGGGCGCCACAGGTGCTGATGGGACAAGAGGACAATCAGAGCTGTCCCTTGCTGATTCTTTCCTGTTCCATGCTGGGCCAGCTTCGTGGCCTCCCTGAGCTGTATCATATGTTCCTAGCCAGGCAGCTGACTGTTCAAGATGACAACAGCAAGTGGCCACGGTCTGGGCCATGCAGAATGATGGTACCCCACAGCCACCAGGACCCTGCGTGCTTTTCCTCACTGCCCCTCTGTCCATGACAGGAGTGAGCAGTTTTGAGAGCAGACTGTCCCCTGCAGCCCTGAGCACACCATCTGCATCCCTGCCACAGGGGTAGAGAAGAGACTCCTGGCGGTTCTGGGGATGGTGGCATCTCCAACAAACTTTCTCCCTCTACATTTTATTTCCAAACCTTGAAGGTGACACCAGGGTGAGGGCTGCAGGGACAGTCAAGCAACTGAAAGTTTCCCTTTTGTCACTTGCAGACCTTTCTGTCAGTTTGGGTTGACTCATCATGTACCCAAGGAGATTCTCAGAAGCCAGGTCAAAGATGCATCTCTGCTCTCTGACCTTATTCCAATGCCACAAGCATCTTAAAGGCCTTCACGGAACAGGTGAGAAAAGCTCGTACCCAATAGGAGTTACACTGATTCTGTTTGGTATTAATAAATCTCTAAGCCTCTGTTCTTTTCTTCCTAAGTAGAGTTATGGGGAAATATGGAGGATGCCACAATTCAGCAGTGATTATCCTTTGACCACTGCCTGGAGTCTCAGCACCGATCACAAACCACACACGAGACAGGGGATCGACTCTGCCTCAGTCATTGCGTTAGAAAACACAGCAACTGTGAATGCGTCTTATGGTCATCGGTTAATACACACAGAGCCTGGGACCCCAGGAGCGCCTAACACAAGTTGGCTGTCATTGTGCCCTCAATCTGTGTCACCATGGTAACAGCAGCTGGCTAGCGCTGAGTCCTGCCTCCCTGTGTGAGGAGGAGCAGGGCCCGGGGCTGACAGACTATGACGCCGTCCTCGGGCAGCCCCGTGAGGGGAGTCTCTCATCTGTTCTACAAACAGAGAGCCAGGGCTGGCGGCCGGTGGACAGCACAGCGGGGCAGGACCAGGCCCAGATGAACTCACAGCTGCATGCTGAGTGTGGTCAGAGCACAGCTAGGAAGCCAGCAGGAGAGAACCTCAACAGCCAGTTTCCCGGGTACGGGTACAGTTACGAAAGCAGAGCGCTGGGGCCCCAGGAAGCCCTATCCAGTTTTCTTTGCCGAATCAAATCACATCATGTGGCAGACATCAAAGGGGAAAACAGGAAAGGACACTGAGGAGACCCTGAGGAGACCTTAGGACTAACTGGCCCTGTCTTTTAGTTAAATATAGTAGACCAAGGGCCTTTCTGCTCTCTCTGAGGCTGGGCTGTATCCATGCCTTTGGGTGACTCCTCTAAGCACCCCCAAAGCCCTTGGCTTTGCTCCTTTCACATTACCAATCACATGGAAAGCTGGTTTAATTATAGCCCCACAATTGGCCTTCTGGGGCATTACTCACCTGGAAAACTCCTCTTCATCCTTCAAAGCCTAGTCCAACTGTCCCTGCTACTGTAAAACCTTCCCTGACCACCCCAGCCCTTAACAGAATTGATGTTCCCTACTCCTAAAAGTTTCATTAGGAACACATTTCAATGTACTATTTTTTCTGATTAAAACATTTTATTTCCCTCCTTTTTATTAGCATATGTTTGTGATATATAACATTCATCATGGGGAAGTGGTACATGTACATAATGCATCTTGATCCTTTTTATTTCCCCTTCCCATCCCTCCAGTCTCCCTCCATGCCGAGACCCCTTCCCACCTCCATGATGTCTACCTATTTCCTATCATCCATTTTTTATTTTGCTCTTTAAATTATTTATACTTTGGGTTTCTCATATAAGAGAAACCGTGTGCTATTTAACCTTCTGCATCTGATTTGTTTCCCTTAGTATTAAGGTCTCACTGTGCATCAATTTTCTTACAAATGACTCAGATTTATCCTTCTTTATGACTAAGTAGTACTCCATTGTGCAGATATAACACATATTGTTTCAAACTGTTGTTTTGGGTCACACACCAAGTTGGATGAGAATGAAATCAAATTCAATGGTTAGGTTCCATGTTGACTTTATGGGGAAATTTGATTTGGTTCTTTTCCAGTTTGCAACCAGAATCGTGGAGAAAAAGTTCATGAACCGAAGTACCACTGTATGGCGTATATATCTGTCTCTGCATTAGGCTGTGACTGCCTCTAATTTACTTACAATAAATTGAGAATACAATTTATTTCAATTCCTTGGAAATTGGCAATGCATATATAATCTATATAACCAGTCCTTTGGAAGGACTATCCACCCACCCACCACTGACACTTGGCAATGTCTGGGGACACTTCACTTGTCACAAATAGAAAACAGAGAGGGGGGAAGCTACAGAGACCTGATGGGTAGAGGCCAGGATGGTGCAAAGTACCCTACAATGCACAGGACAGGAGCCCTAGTAAAGAATCACCCAGCCCAAAACATCAGCAGTACCAAGGTTGAAAGAGTCTGCTCCACACGGCGTTCAGTGAGGCATCACCCACTCTGCACTTCATAAATCTGGGCTCAGATCCTGCCGAAAACACTGAGCTTGGGTCTCAAATATCAGCTGCACCCCTGTGGGAGTATCACAGTTCCCCATCCCTGGTGACACGGCAGGCAGCTCCTTTGGCCAAGGAAATGTTGGGCAGGTCTCATGCTTTCCTGCCTCAGCCACACCCCTCCGCCCTTAGCACTCCAATTTGCTGGGGCCATTGCCCACCTCCTAGTGTCTGTCACTCTGTCTAAAGCCTTTCTAAGAAGCTAGAAAGTTCCTTTGCCTGTGCCATGCAGGCCAGGAGTGCTGGGGAATCAGTCCTCCCAGGAGTTGCCCTCACCAGTGACTGACAGTTTTGCATGTCCCATAGAACCATGAACCCCAAGGTGGAGCTAGGCTGGGAATGGGAAAGTGGTGGTCACACTGCAGTTACTCTCAGACACATGACCCTGTAACCCTGAGGAAGTCCCTTCCCCATCTGGAGCCTCGGGTTCCTATTGCAGGCTCTGATCCTGAGATCAGGTTCTAGCCCCAGCACTCAGCTTCCAAGGTTCCTATGTGATTTCTGGGGGAAATGATCCTGCAGCATGCTATGTGCCTGTTTTCCAGAATTTCCCCATGAGGAATAAGATGAGACTCAAGTCGCCCACAGTGGTGGCCAGGTGCTAACCCAGCCTCTCATGGCAGCCTTGATTCACTCATTTCTCCACTTCCCTGTTGGTGTTTCCTGCACCTCCCAATGACCTAAAAGAGCTTGAGTCCTCATCCTAGAATCTTACCCTAGGAGCCAAACTAAAACAGACCAGAAGTCGTATCTGTCACCTCTGAGCAGAAGCACTAAGAACTTTCCATGGTTCTGTCATTGCTCTTTTTTTCCTCTGCTACCAAAGAATACTTCCCAGGCTGCGTCTTTATCCTGGGTCCCAGTAGACTGGAGCAACCTACAGCTGGCTTACAACCAACATGTAACGGTCACAAGAAACAAACTTTTGTTGTTGGGAGCCACTGAAGTTTGGGGGTAGTTGTTACTACAGCATAACCTGGTAAAAGCTAACACAGGGCTTCTCACTCCTAGGGACCTTCCTAACTGACCCTGTTATAGTAGGCCCAGGGTTCTCACCTCCCAAATGACCCTCTTCTGAAGGCAAAATCAGCCAGAAGAACCCTGTCAGCTCCAGGAGTTTGGAGATTATTATTTACTTCCCTCCCTTTGTGAAGTGTCCCTGTCACTCACAGTGCCTTGTGCAACTCTGGGGACTTGGAGGGCATCTATAGACAGGGAGATCTGGCCCTGGGCTGTCTTCATTCACCAGGAGCCAGAACAGATCTGCTCACTGTTGTGGAAAAAGACTAATGATGATGGAGCTGGGCAGGAAACAGAACTAGTAATAGTCATGACAGTTCTTTTAACCCAGGGTGACCCGGGGGGAAGTCCCTTCCCATCTGGAGCCTCATGTTTCTAGTGCAGGCTCTGACACTGAGATCAAATTCCAGGCACAGCAATCAGTTTCTGTAATGGCATCAATTTAAATGTCCCCTAAAAGTCTCACGTATTTGGATCTTGGGGCACTCTACTCATGAGGGGATTCATCCATTGATGACTTCATAGCTAAATGTGCCTAGTTGCAGGTGGGCCACTGGGCCTGTAACCTGGAAGGGTGTATTCTTCTCCCCATGTTTTCCCTTCTCCTTCTGCTTCCTGCCTGCCACGGTATGAGCACCTTCGCTCTGCCATGCCATTTCTGCCTTGGAACCAGCCGGCCTTGGATGGAAAGAGTGATCCAAAATAAAAATGTAAACTATTAAGATGTAACTATCAGGCATTTTATCCCAGCAATACCAAAGTGACTACTACAGCTTCTACAGTTCAATGAAGATAAAAACGAACTTCATATTCTCATCCCCCTGCTTTATCCAGCAGCTTGCAGAGCAAGCTAAATTCATCCCACAATGTCAGGGGAAAGACCTTTAGGTTCAGTTTCCAAATGGCTCATTTCTTTCCTCCTCTGAAGACACCGGAAGTGAGAGTTGCCTGCTTTTGCCCCTCTGTCTTCGACCTTCATTGAGTATGAACCATGGGCAGCACCAGCTGAGAACTTCTCCGCGTGATCCTTTGCTCACTGTCAGGTCACTCAGCCTTCCCCACCTCGGCTACACCTTGAACCCACCTCTGCTCTTATTCCCTTGAAAATACTGAACACTGACTGATTCTTTATAATTTCATCAATGTGTTTTAAGAGACAAAATTTTACATTACTGCTGTCAATGTAAAACTAGTATCACCTGTCCACAAGATGACCATGAAAACGAATATGGCAGCAGCAACTTTTTATTGCAGACTAGCTAGATGCTGTCATCTGGTGAGGCCTCTGGCACTTGCTATTTTTTTGTTTAAAAGATAGTAGTATCGAGTTAAAGGCACAAGGGCACCTAGCCAAGGTTTTCTCTTGTCATAATCAGAAAGACTGAAAGCGAGCAGAAAAGGAAATAATTCTCTGACCCCATGATCCGATGTTGCTTAACTCTTCATCGGGGTCTCCCCAACCATCTCGTGTGCTCTCACCTCATCTCCTGTCCCATCACAGAATCTCTTCCACGCTTTCAGACAAGCTCCATTGTCTCCTGGATGCCTACACTGAGACACTTGACTTATTGGCAACACCAGTTTCACAGCCTGTCAGATCAGCTTGCTCCACTATTTCCAGCTGGGTGACTTTGTCAAATTCTCTAAATCTCTCTGAGCAATTTTCTCACCTGAAAAACAGGGATAATCCTAGTCCCTTCTTCATAATGTGAAGGCCGTCAAGGAATGCTTGGCTAGCAGTCATGCTCAGTCAATGACAGCTGCCACTCTTCTTTACTATCATCTACTATGTGTGGCAGGCATTTCAATACCCTTCCTACAGAGGAAGAGAGTAAGGCCCAGGTGGGCCATTTATCGAGGTCACACAGCCTTGCTTCTCCCACGTCTTTAAGCAACTGCCTTAAGTGTCAGGAGCAGCAAGGATTGTCATCTGTATTTTAAGCCAGGTACTTTTATTCCTGTCCTGTTCCATCTTTCCCAACTCCACACACTTGCTTAGCCACCTCACACTGAGATACAGAGGACCTTGGTGTACTGACTGGGCCATCTGTCCAAGCAGATTCAGACCCAGTTGCAATAGGCCTGCCCTGTCTTGGGCCCCCAATGTGTCGCCCTGGTATTCGCCATTTGGTGGAAGAAGGATCTTCCACTGGGAGAAGGATCATGAGGCACAGATCCCTACAGTCATCTCCTGAGGTTGGATGTGGGTGATGTCAGTCCTGCACATTTTTATTTTTAATGTTCTGTTTATACATTTCCCACCTGATTTTAATTAAGCTCTCCTTTGGCTCACCACCTGGAGAGAACAGTTGAACGTTATAGAAGAGCCCACGTCTGGGAGGCAGCATACTACATATGTTGCTGCTTTTCCTCCCTCTGGTCCCCTCTGGACTGAAATATCCAGTCCTGCTCTGGAGTGGGCAGGGAGTGGGCAGCAGAGATTACAGCTGCTGGAATGGAGTTTTCTTCCCTGCTGCCTTCCCAGAGATGGGGGCTCTAGGACTCAAGTAATAGAGGAGTATCCTTCACCATGGGACTCTAGGTAGGAGGAGGGGAGGATTAGGCACTTTTTCAGCATAAAATTTGCAAACTACATTTCAGTGTGGCCCACAGAGTCTGACTGTGTTGTAGGTTCTCCATCCTTAGAATAACATCAGCTTATAAGGCTCAAAGTGCCATATCTGAAGCCCCGGCTTCTTCCCCTCCCCAAGCTGAGGCAAAATAATGTGCAGAGAATGAATGGACACTGTGCCGAAGGTGGGAAAGAAAATACTTGGAGCCTGTGAGACAGAATCAAGGGATGCTTGCATCACACCACAGGGTCCCACCAAGAACACACCCCAAAAGTCTATGGCAGAGTCCTAAGCCCATGTTGGGAGCACTGACCAGAAAAGCCAATCAATGTCCCCAGCACTCCCTGGACTCTGAATGGCTTGGATCTGGCCAGTTGATTCTGCAGTAAAGGACTGGTACTCCTTGGAATCTCACGAGTGTGTCAGCCAGCATCACGAGGAGTTGAGTGCCAAGGCTGAGGGCATCTGAGGCTATGGGGGCATCACAAGAAGGGGAACCCTGGGTGGAAACATATGTCCTCTAATGTGAAAGTGGCTTTGTTGATGTCTGTCAAAGCATTATTCCAAACACAAGCTCCCTCAAATCCATCCAAGCATGATGCAACCAGACACTGATGCCTGAAAAAAGGTTGGCATTTCCACAGGAAGATTCTATATGTTAATCCTGAATTTCTGTTGATTACCTGTTGTGTTCTACCTTGCAGGCCATTCAGGGCTAACCTTACCCTCTGAGAATAAAAATCAAGGTTGATGACAGTGTGCATGTATTATGGTTTAGATCTGAAATGTCCTTCATGTGTGTGGAAGTGAGTGGGTCGTGGGGCCATTGTACTTATCAGTGGATTCCTCCATTGATGAGTTCCGTCGCTAAATGTGCTGTTAGGAGGCAGGGCCTGGTTGGAGGTGGGTCACTGGGGAAGTGACCAGGAAGGGTGTATTCTTGTCCCCACTCTTTCCTTCTCTCTCTGCTTCCTGGCAACCATGGGGTGAGGAGTTTTCTTCCACCATGCTCTTCTACCATGTTGTTTCTGCCTTGAAGACAGCCGACCATGATGGACTGAATCCTCTGAAAACTGCGAGCCCAAATAAACCTCTTTTAAATTGTGGGTTTTGGGTATTTTGTCCAAGCAACAGGAAAGTGGCTAATATATCACGTATTGAGGCCGGAGGGAGTGGTGAGATAGCCTGGTGGTATCTCAAATACATAACTAGTGGTAACAATAATCAGAATACAGCAGCAAAGTAAGAGACAATCCATATACAAATAAGTCATTATGTACTGCAAATATGTACTAATTAAAATAGAATTTTTTTAAATGCTTAAAAATAAAGCATCTGGTTGTTGAAAACCAGGAGTTAGAGACAAGATAAAGTAATATTTTAACAGACTCACAATACTGAGGGAGGGTGAGAGGAGAGGACACTTGAAGCACAAGGAGCTCCTGGGCAAGAGCCCTGGACAGAAAGTATATGGGCTGAATCGGTCTGTAGGGCAGGTGTTGACCGTGATAATAGCTAATACTTGCCATTCATGTAACCATCGGTTAGGTGAAGGCTTTTACAGAGCAACCAATTTAATCTGCACAACGTGATAGAAATCTAGTGTCACTGGCCCCATTTTTCAGATAAAGGAAAATGAGGATTGACCTTGCTGAAGATCGACTGAATGATAGCTCTAAGAATTGAGTCTAGGCGTGCATAATTCCAGAGCTCGCATTCTTTAGAGAAAGTGATGCAGTAGAGGGTGACCAGAGAACACTCCTTCGCCCTTCTGTGCTCACTTTAATGGTGACACCATCTACCCTTACAGAGCTAAGCCTCTCTAGAAAGCAGTCAGAGTTTTTCTTCTGGGATAACTACCCGAGTCACTTTGGCTGTGACGTGAACAAGGATCATGCTGGTTGTGGGTAACCATGTCTCCCTACCCAAGAAAGCCTCAGACCAGAGTCTTGGCAAACTCTCAGCAGCCTAACGGAGACTCTTTATGGATAGGGAGAGAATCCCAAAGAGCAAGACCAGCATTCTAAGTCACTCTTGTGGTCTAGGGAGAGGTAGATTCTTTCCCACATACAGCCAAGCAGGCAGCAAAGGGTTCAGTGGGGAAGAAGGGCCAGCACAAGGAGAGATGAGAACAATTTGCATTCACCTGAGTGGCTTTCCCTAGAGGCAGGTGGCGGTGAGGAGAAACAGAAAGGTGGGAAAGGAAAGCCCACCTCCCCAGTGGCTTAGGAGTCAGGGAGAACTTCCATGACCTCCAGGCCAAGGAAAGAAAAGCTGCATGAGCCAGCAGGTGAAAGGGAAGAAAAGATGGCAGGAGAGATGCCAACAATAGCTGGTACCTAGGAAACCTTGCCCCTTCTACTTGGATATATCATTTCTTTTCCACAAGGTAGAGTCCCAGAGGCTGCCATCCCCCTCGCCCATCAACAGGGTGACTTTGAGCTGCTTTCTTGCAGAGCAATGAGATGAGTTGACTCATCCATATTCACTCTGGTCCTGTACCTGTAAGCCTGGTGGCCGCCCTCAAGGAGAACCTCTTGCCTCATCTGTTCTAAGCAATTCACCTTTGTGCTATGTATCACTGAAACTTCCATGAGACCTAGTTCATCACCTCCTGTCATTTCATTTGCCTCCTGTTTGTGGCTACCGTCCTGGCCTTCATTCACATCACTCCCTTCCTGGTGACCTGAACAAGGGTCTGCCATGGTTGGTGGCCAATGGCTGTGGAGGAGTCTGCAGCAACAAGCAAAGTGCCACCCTGGAGACACTGAACCTGAAGCCGTGACTCATTCTCTGCAGTAACACCATACATGGGAAAAGTTCTGAGGCCTCAGAGTGTCTGCAGAGGGAGGACTCTAGGGCCTCATTGAATATTAAGAGTGGACAACAGCACACCTGTAATCCCAGTGTTCTGGTTTGCTGAGGTAGGAGGATCACAAGTTCAAGCCCAACTTGGGCAACTTAGCCACAATGTCTCAAAAAAGAAAAAAATTAAAAAGGCTTAGGTGATAGCTCACTATGATGGACCTGGGTACTGGGGGAAGAGAGTGGGCAACACTGCCACCATGCTGGAGACACTGTGCTTGCAGTTGTGCAGTTGGAAGCATGGCTGGTGGACATGACAGGCTGGCTTCCTGTGGTTCAGCATGCACACAAGCAGCAGCCACTTCACCCAGGAGCCCCTGCAGATGCAGATTCTCAGGCTCCACTCAGGTCTGCAGAGTGAGAAGCCACACTTCTAACAATCCCTAGGTGATTCATAAAGACGTGAAAGAAGTGCTAAGTAAAAAGTACTATTCTACCTGATCTTGAAATGCACTCAGCCAGTTTGCAGGTCTAAATTTTTTAAAAGCAGAACCAACACACAAAAAAAGAGCAGCTAAGGAAACCACTAATGTTCATGGGATACGTAGGAAGAAGTCTCGGGACGTGGCCTAGAACCTGATTCTTTCTTAGTTCATGGCATCTCTACCACCATCTGTGGCTACTGAAGGGGGCATGGGATAGAAGGAAGAGGGTGGGGAAGGAAAGGACTTGAGGAGAAAGCAGAGGAGGACAGCAAGGATAAGAAAAGGAAGCAGGCTTGACAAAGGGTGACAGCCACAAGGCTGCCTCTTTTGTCCCTCTGAACTAGGATGCTCATTCCCTCTACACAATCTTGCCACTCTGCAGAGTCCCCACAAGCAAGCAGGACCTAACCAGATGCTGCCACACCATCTTAAACTTCCCAGCATGCAAAACCCTGATCTGCATAAAGCCCTTTCCTTATATATTACTCAGTCTAGGGCATTCAGTTACAGCAACAGACAATGCACCAAGATGCAGGCTGTCCTCATTTTACACAGAGCCTTTATCCACAGCTCCTGCTACCTAGCTGATGGCCCCATTGTGCGTTATTCTCTATGGTCTCATTGTGGAAGCTCCTCTCATGCCTCCTGCTTAGTGGCTACAGCCCAAGCATGGAGCCCACATTAAAACTCCCTGAGAATGACTATTAGCTTTCATGTTTCTTTTACAATCTCCCAAGCACAAACTCCCTACAAGTTGAGATATTTATTCTCAAATCCTCCAGTGCTTATTGCAAACTTATTCTCAATGACCAGGAAGGATGTATCTAGCCCAGAACTAGCCCTGAATATGAGTACAATGCCATCAGTAGTCTCGAGAAGTTCGCAGTCATAGTAAATCTACAATGCATCACCCTTCGGAGCTCCTGCCCTATGCCATGCTTTGTCTAAGCTCTTTACACGTGTTATCACATTTACTCCCTAACATACATTTTTGAGATTGGTACCTTTAAGTACCTCGATTTTGCAGATGGAGAAACTGAGGCATAGAGGACTCCAGTAACTTGCCTGAGTTTTCTTGGCACATGATATTTTGGGATGCAAACCCAGGCAGTCAGGCAGAGCCATCTGGACTCTACCCACTGTACACATCATGATCAAATACTCAGACCTATGTACAACTCAGAGGTCCCAATTTCAGAAGTACAGGGACCACCGAAGCAGGGCCTGAGCCATGTCTGGGCACCAAGACAGCCTCCTCTCAAAGGTGCCTCCAGTCCAGAATAAGGTAAAGGGTCTCCTGGGACCAGGGAACAAAATGTTACATCTGAAATGTTGGCCACCTCCTGCCTCTTGGCCCTTCTGTGGCTGTCCTTTCATACCCCCTTCTCCTCTGAATGCCTCCTTTCAGGCCTTCAGGCCCAAGGCCAGGTGCTGCCACTTCCTTAACTGGATTGGGCTCCCTCACAAGCTGGGCAAGCGCAACAAGGAACACGGGTCACGAGGATCTGCCCCCAGACCAAGCCAGGGACCGAGCAAGGAGAAGGAAGTAGCTAGTCCAGGTACTAGGGGAGGTGGGGCTGTAGGTGAAGGCAAGAGAGGCAGAACCAAAGGTTAAGGTGCAAGGTTAAACTGAATGGACAGTGAAGACAGCAGAAGACAGAAGAGTTGATCAAAAACAGATGGAGGACTGCAGGCTGAGCTGCATCAAGTCAAAGAGCTGTGGATGGACCATCTGCTGGTTAGGAGATTAGGGGGCAACACAGATGGGATAAACTTGCACAACAAGTGGGCACGATACCTGTTGCCTATGATCTAGGGCTCCAGGTCAGTGTTTAGCAAACACTAGAAACAGCATCCCATAGCCATAAACCAGGAGCCAGAGGAAACCAAAATCAGATCAGGAGATTAATAAAAGCAAAAGTTTAAAGTATTAACTCTGAGCCAGGTACTTGGCTAAGTGCTCTGTACAGATGATCTTATTTAGCTCTCTCACTTAGTAGAAATACGGATTCCCAAACCAAGCTGACTTTGAATCCTGACTCATTCATGTCTTAGCTCTGTGATCTTGGATAAGTCACTTAAACTCCCTGTTTTTGTGGTTTTCTCATCGTAAAATGGGATCACGTTAGTGTTTATTCCATACGGTTGTGGTAAGCATTAAATAAAATACCAAAGGTAACATTTACAGTGGTGCCTCCTAGGAAGGAAAGCCTCAGTGAATTGAATTATAATGATTACTAGTATTACCTTCTCTTAGGCACAAAGAAATGGGAGGACAGGGATTTAGGCAATGTTTAAGTCACAGGGCTGGGGACCCATCCAGTCCTCAGTCAGCCTTCCTAGAAAAGCAGGGTGTCCCCGCCACACCTGTGCTCAGTCTAGAGTGGCAAGATGCAGAGAGGGACTTGGGAGAGGCCCAAGGAGTGCAGAGCAGGGGGAAAGAGAAGGAGAGCAAGCAGAGGAGCCTGGAGCGGTTGCCAAGCAGGTGAAGGAGGAAGGTGGTAGATGAGGCAGCACAACCAAAGGCCCTGGAGCCAGAACCTCAGTGATGCACGAGCAGCCAGGGCTGCACTTCTGCATGAAGCAGCTATTCTAGCCTGGGCAGGAGACCCATGTCTGGAAACCCCAGGGCTTTGCCGCGAAGCCATCTCTCTGGTCAGAAGTACACACACACACACACACACACACACACACACACACACACACACACATAACCTGCCGACTTGCAGACCTGAGACGTGGCATCAGTGTGTGGCTGGACCTGGACAGCAGGGTCATAGAGGGCGGGGGATGAGAATGGAGGAGGGCGCAGCCAACCCAACAGCCAGGACACACAGCATGATCCCTATACGCGAGGCACTGCTCTATGTGCTTCGTAACTGCACTTACTTTTCCGCACAGCCTACCGGCCTCCGCATTCTGCAAAGTGGATCAGGAAGGCACAGAGAGGCCAAGACACAGGCATAAGGTCCCACAGCAGGTAGGTCACACAGCCACGAACAGAATCCAGGCTGCCTGGCTCCAGAATCCTAACTCCTAATTTCCAGGATCGATCACACTCAGTCAGGCTTGGGTCAGAAAAATCTAGGTAATCAGAACTAGTAACTTGTCACTACCAAACTTGTCACTGGACCACTGACTTGAGCAGAAAAGCATGTGCAGTGCAGTCAGTGAAAAAGCAGGAAGTGGGGAAAAAAAGCAGGAAGTGGGGAAAATATCAGACAACCTCAAATTGAGAGGCTTTCTGCAAAATATCTGATCAGTCCTCTTTGAAAGGGTCAAGGTCATAGAAAAGACCAGGGAATGCCCAGTTTGGAGGGGCTGATGGAGACGTGGATGCAGGGTAGGACTCTGGAATAGAAAGGGTCTTGACACGGGGTAGCCGGCAGAGTCTAAGCAAGCTCTCCGTCAACAGTCCTCACAGCGGGCAAATGGCTGGGCTGTGATCTATGGTCTACGATTATGTAAAGTGGGATCAGAGGAGGGTGAGTTTGCAGAATATGGAGATTCTATGTGTTATTTTGGCAACTGTTCTGTAAGCCTCAAAGTAAAAATAATTGTTAACAAAATACAAATGATGAAAGACTCAAAGCTGTTGCCAGTCTCCGTTTATAAACTAACCTGTCTACCCTTGTTATTATAATCAAATTATATTGTCTCCACTCACATATGTGAGTAAGTGCTCATCTTGATTTGACATTAAACCTGTTTTAAATTGTGAATAACTTTTTTAAAAGTTAACAACGCTTACACTCAGCAAGCTGGATCTGCTTCAGCAAGACAGATTACTTACAGATGGCTCTGTCATCTTTCCTTCTCTTTGGCTCTCGTCTCCACCAAATCCAGTCGAGTCCCACACACTGATGGCTGCTGCCGAGTCAGGATGGACCACTCAGAGGGAACAGGGTCACTTGGAGGCAGGAGGGTGCACCCAGAAATGCAGCAGGACTCTGAGGAACGGGCAAGCCAGGGAGAGCAAGTGGCCTCCTGAGGGGCAGGACAGCTGAGCACCAGAAAGGTAATGGAGAAACTGAGGCACTAGTCCCTTTCCTACATGAGGGAAAACACCCTGCTGCATTTGCACATTTAATACTTACCATAGCCTTGTGAGGAAGGAGCCTTAATTACCAGTCCCATTTTACAGACTGGGAAATTGATCAGAGGGGTTAAGCAGCTTCACAAGGACACACAGCCAGTTAGCTGTGGAGCTGAGAGATACCATGGAAGCCACCACTGTCTTCAGAGGCAGTAAGCTTATTTAATTTCTCCTTTCAAACAATGTTGGACTTGCTATTTTGTCAAATCATCCCTTGCTTTGGCTTTAACTCAAAGAGTGGGATGTGGACTGAACCACATGAATGCCACAGAGCCTATGCTACATAGCAGATCCTTTACATCCCCTCATTACAAGAGGGGCGCGGTAACTGACCCATTAGCAAAAGAGGGACTTGAAGCTCAGAAAGGGGAAGTAACTTGTCCAGCACCAGCTAGCTTAGTAGTCAAGCCAAAACTTAAGCTAACATAGTCTCAATGTCAAAAGCCTGTGCTCTCTTATTGTGTAAAGACTTGCAAGGTAAAAAAAAAAGCATCGAGTAGGGGCCAGGAAATGAAAACCCCAGGAACCTCTGAGAAATAGCCCACAAAGAGAGTCCTGATCCACATGTCCATGCTGACTGGGCCATTATCCAGCTGATTTTGCCCATAAGGGTTGTCAAATCTAGATAATTTCAACCCTAAACAAACAGAATACCTTTTGTGTATTTGTTTCGCTTACTTTTTGGTTTTGGCCTAAATCATCTAGTTTAGATACTGGGAAATGTCCTCCCAGGACCTTGTGTGTGTTGCTGTATTTATTGGTGTACTCATCCTCTTCTGAGCTGAGAGGCTGGGGCATGCTGTTGGGGGGGGGGGTCTGACTGGAAGAGGCATGATCTGGAATGGTTATCTCTCCCTATTTCTTCCCTTCTCTCACTCACTGCTTCCTAGCCACCATGATGTCAGTAGCTCTCCTTCCACCATGCTGTTTCTGCACATGAGCCTACTAACCATGGACTGAAACTTCAGAAACTGTGAGCCAAAAATAAAGCTCTCCTCCTTTAACTTGTGCATGTCAGGTATTATGTCTCAGTGATGGGAAACTAAGACAGATACCTACACATTCTTACTTACCTAGAAAATTCCAAACAGCCCTTTCCTTAATTCCAATGTGGGCTTTTAAGTAGTAAGATTGACAATCCATTTTGGTAAATAGTCAATGCTAAATAAAAACACTTGCAGATAGCAAATGGAACCAACATTGTAAATAAATCTGGGAGTCCCTTTAGTAGCTTTAGACAAAATTAACTCACATTGGGTCCTGTAAATCCAAGCCCAGTAGATTGGTTTTGCCTCTGAAAATATCACCAGTAACACCGCTGCCACCCATTCCCAAAGCCCATTCACAGTTCAGAATTTCAAATTCTGAAATAGAAAAGCAGAATTTGAGTTTAGGAAAAGGCAGAACTTGCAGATCCTAAAAGCCAGGCTCAAGCTGAAGTGTTAGATGCCTTTGCAAAGCCTTCCTTTTGGGACTGGTTACTCTGGAAAGTTGTTTGGGTGACAACATAAAAGACAGCCAGGGACCCTGCCCCCTGGGAAGACAGTGGCACTAGAGCAGCTCGCTGCTCATAACTACATCTTTCACTAAAGGCAGAGCAAAGGACACAAAACAGCAGTGATACTAGCTGATCTGCAGCTTCAAACTGTTACCAACCAAGGCTGTCAAAACCCTTTCTCTCCCAAAGAATTCACTTTTTTCATTCCCATCAGCAATTTGTGCCTTTAATGAGCACCTCTAAGCATCCACAGTTCATCTTTTTCATGAAAACTAATTACCACCTAGCAGAAAATTAAGGACCTTTTAATGCATTAGAAGCAAGAAGAGCAGGAGAAATACAATAGGTCCTCGCTTGAAATCAGATCTCTCAATGGACTGAGATCTGTGCTTTGAATTTAGTGTTCACAAAACCAACGAGAGTCTGAAAGACAAGGGCATCTCCAAATACGTATACGACCCTTACTCATCTTTACTTACATTCTATTACAAGTCAAGCTGATAAAGATGCAGTTAAAGTTGGCCATCTTAGAAAGGATGGACAGCCAGTCTGGCCAATTTCAGCTCATAAAAGAGGAAGAAGAAGATGAAATAACAAGTCTGAAACTCCACTGTCTGTGAATTGAATACACAAAAATTTAGGACACAGAACAGTGCTTGGCATACACGTAAACATAAGATCTCACTGCTGCTGTTGCTGCTGTTGTTTTTACTAGGTTGCCCAGGCTCACACTATCCTACCTCCTTTGCCACAGTTAGATAGAATTTAAACAAGCAATGCAAATTTGTTTGTTTTTTGTTGTTTTGTTTTTGTTTTAGGCAGATGTGAAATCTTGGAGAAGCAAATTCCCACCCACAAAGAGCAAGGCATTGCTGCCTCTGCCATGTCCCATGCAAGTGATTACCTAGCAATTTTGGACCTCAAATGCCTTCACTTGAGGTTTGAGAAGATGCCAAGGACTTTCCATGAGAACTGGTCTAGAGAGACAGAGACATTTGATCGGATTTTCCAATGAGAAGCATATGTCCAGGGTACAGTCGCTTCCACCACTCACGTATGGATGGAAACAATGCTAAGTACATTCTGTCCCAAGACCTCACTTACTCATGCTTATCCTCCAAGGCTTCACTTTTTAATTTAAATTCCAGAATCCTGCCATAAAGCAGCCAACTGAAAGCTTGCTCTGAGAACAACTTCTGGGTAATCTATTAATCAGGTAACAATTCCCAACAGTTAACAGAAAAGTTCATAAATCCAGACATCCACGGGGTTGGTAAGACGCTATGGCTTCTTTTCATCCTTTCTATGACCACTGTTAGCAACATCTAATAGATTCCATTTAACCACCACTAGCAAAAGACATCGCTTGCATGCTTATACTGGGTCAGGTTCATTAACTCCTTAAGCAGCCATTCTTCCACATAGCCTATTAAAGGTCAGATCTGTTCTGGCTCATGGATTTCCAAAACCTGTCTGACAGTTTCATTTAATCCCTTGGCCAACTTTTGAAAAACCCAAGAGCTTACTGGTTTGATAAGACAACCAACACCAGGCAGGTTGTCCAAGTACAGGTACACAGCCTGAGATGCCAACACGCTCAGCTCCTCAGAACCAGGAAACAGAACGCAACCTTGAATTAAAAAGCTGGTGCCCTAGATGGGTCAACTTTACCTAAAGGGGGCTGTATCTCTACTCTAGCTTTGAAAAATAACCCAGCATAGGGACCTGATCATCACAGCACTAACCTTCTTTGAATGCTATAGTCCTTAGGCCTCTTCATGGGTACATACGTGCCAGTTATTCCAGGTGATCTCTTGGCAAAGAGTTTTATTTTAAATCCCAGCTAATCTGTGCTGCTCCCAGGCTGCTCTGATCTCTTGAAACATCTTAGCTCAGATCTCTAGAGAGCCACAAAGAAACAGTGTGAACGAATTTGCTTCCTTTTTCCTTTCCTCCTGTCAGTTCTGTTCCACCAGTTAACCCCCTTCCCTTCTGTATAAACAGAGGGATAGAGGAGCCAAAAATAAAAAATAATAAAGAAAAGAGCTGAGTGAGTCTATGGCTGTCCACAGGGACAGTACCAAGGCAACTCAGAGGTGGGAGTGGTGCCGCCTGTCCACGCAGAGCTCCTGCCTGTTTTGCGTGCCTCTGGTATTTTTAGAATCTGTAGGGAGAAGCTAAACTGCGCAGGGTGGCTGTTGTGCTACTAATGACACCCTCAGCTTAGAAAAGCAGGATTCGTAGCAACTGCTGGAGCTCCAAGTGATGGAAAACAATACTTAACTTTAAAATCTCACATACATGGAGGTGGAGGAAGGAAAGAGACCATGACAAACTTCAGAATGAAGTACTACGGAGCACAGGTGGAAGCTACCCACTGTGAGATTTTTATGAGTTTGTAGTTGCCACATGTATTTCCCTCGTTTCCTCCTTTCTTTTCCTTTTGTCTTCCCACTACTTCTTCATAGCCCCCTTCTTCCTCCGGTCCACAGAAGTGAACACAGTGATCCAGGGCAACTCTGGCCAATCTGAACAACTCTTTTCTCAGTGGTTAGACCAGAAGTGGGTGGGGCCAAAGTCTGGCCAATGAGACTCTTTTTCTTGGGCTTCTTCCCAGAAGCACTGGAAAAGAGCCACTTTTCAGTGCTGTGGTCATTAATTGTGAGATGCTCTAAGCCTTGCACTGCCCAAGGCCATGGTTAGCTGAAACACAGACACCCAAGAAGTGGGGAGAGGAACGATCTCAATGACAGCACTTCAGCTTTGGTCCTGGCTGTTTCAAAACTCACTAAATCCCTAAACGTGTCTGTTACATTAGCCAATAAAGTTCCCCCTCTTTCCTCTTATGTTGGGATTCCACCAAGAACACACCAAAAAAAAAAAAATCTTGGTACAGAGCTATCTCTAAATGTCCATTATTAAAAACACTAGAGGGACAGTAAGTATAAGCCACTGGCCTGTCTACTCTGCTCACTCCACTGGTTCAGAGCACTGCAGCCTTCCCTACAATGAGGTCCCCTAAACTGCCTTCATCTGTTTCAGAAAGCAAGTGGGCAAAGCAAGCCAAGCCTACTTTGTACTTCAGAAAAACAAAGTGCAACGTGTATTTCTCATAGATGTCATTCTGTACCTTTTCATTGGCTATCTTTCCCACAAAGCCAAACTTCCCCGATGATTGTCATGTCTGGCAAGTACGTGAGTACTGACTTCTTGTCACACAGTCCCTTTCACTTAGTGAAGCTGAGGATGATGACAAATATGATGATGAAATTTAACAATACGATACACTGCACAGGTAGCAGACAAATTGTAATTATATCCTAACTTACACAATTCAGTTAAACTTTCACACCAATCTTGTTAAGAAGGCATCACAACGTGCCCATTTTCAGATGAAGATCCTGGGGCTCAGAAGAATTAGCCAACTTGTAAAAGATCACACAGCAACTAAGAAGTGCAGTCAGGATTTAAACTCAACGACTTGCACCAAGTCTGTCCCCGACCATTACACAATGCTCTTTCCACAGAGTCACTTAACGGGGTTTACGTGCCTTTATTTCACACTGCACTTCTCCTGCCCTCATTGATCTTTCAACATTCTCACCACCCCGGAGCTCTTGTTAAACCTATTTTGCTTGTTTCTTGACCCTCTTGTATTTCTTCTTGACCCACCATGCCATGGGGTGATTCTTCAAGAGTTAGAAAGGGCAACCAGGCTTATTACATCTTTGTTTACCTAACCCTTGGTAGGACCTCATGGACCATTTCTCACAAAGAAGATACTCAATATTTCTAAAACTACAAACCCTAAATTTTAACGTTCTCCCAAAAACACAGAAGATAAATAACTTGATCATGTTTCACACACTTATGGGATTAATATCTGAAGCTCTCTAGGAGTGAAAGGAACTTAAATGGTTTTTTTGAACCAAGTTCAATCTGATTCTGCTTTCCTCATCTGGATACCACAAAAGTTAAAAGTTTACATCACCTAAGGAAATGATCAAAGATAGAAGGGGAAATGCATATTCCAAGGTGTTCGTGACTGTGTTATGACAATAAAATGTTAGAAGTAACCTAAATATCAAAAAAAGGGGATTTGTTAAGTCAACCGTATGATGTAACTGTGATTTAAAAACATGAAAGTTGATTGTGCCATTAAAAATTATATTAAGAAAGAATATAGTGGTAAAAAATCTGACATAATCCTAAATGAAAAAAAGCAAGCTTCAAAACACTATGTATAGTTTTATACAAACAACAAACACATATTTAAAGGATAAGCTAAACTGACAACAACAGTGGCATTATGGGTGATTCTATTTTATTTTGTTTGTTGTCTCATATCTTTATTGGTTGAAAGTTGTTGCTGTTTGTTTTACTTTGAGCACCATTATTTGCACAATGGTTGTTATGAAAGAAATTAGACTAAAACACTGTTACAAGGCTTAAGGAGATGAAGATGTTACTGGGGAATCAGCGAAAAGGAAAGTACAAGCACAACATGCAAGTGGAGGAGCACAGACTCCAGAATTCACTGGTTCGCCTATTCGCTAGCTATGTAACTAAACAAATCACCCAGGCACCTTGGTCTCAGTTTCCCTCTCTACAACACAAGGATGACAATTCAGTGATCTCCCTTTATCCAAGGTTTTGTTTTCCAGTTTCAGCTGCCTGCAGCCAACTGAAGCCTGAAATTATTAAATCATAAGTTCTAGAATAAATGATTCATAAGTTTTGAATTGTGCACCATTTTGAGTAGTATGATGAAATCTCATGCCTTCCAGCCCCACCCTACCAGGATGCAAATGAGCCAGTTGTCCAGTGTGTACATGCTGTGGAGGCCACCTCCCGTTCAAGTCGCTTAGAAGCCATTTCCATTATCAGATTAACTGTTCCAGTATCACAGTGCCCGTGTTCAAGTAACCCTTACTTTATTAAATAAAGGTCCCAAAGTGCAATAGTAATGATGCAAGAGTAGTAGTTACAGTATATTATCATATAATTCTCATCATATCTATTGTATATTGTATATATATTGTATATGTAGTATATTGTTAATCATATCATTGTTCTATTCTTTCATTAGTTACTATTAATCTCATATTGTGCCTACTTCGTAGGCATTATGCCTTCATCATAGGCACACAGGTATAAGAGTAAACATAGCATATATAAGGTTTGGTACTATCCTGTTTCAGGTGCCAAATAGGGGCTTTGGACATACGCTGCACACATAAAGGAAGATGACTATCGTGGGGTTTTCTGAGGATCACATGATTTAACATACCTGCAGCATTTAAAATAATACTGGCATACAGCAAGTTCTGCAGAAGCTATTGCTGTCATTATGATAAAAGCCACTCAAGAGCATCTACCTGCAGGTCTGCCTGACAGCAGATGCTTTGTCAGTGTTAGTTGCCTGGTAGCTAGTGGATTCAGGAAGGCAATGCTGATGTCTTGAGGAGCAGCCACCATGATACCATCTCGGTCAGTATATACACTGCATGAGATCTCCCTCTAGACCACGGGTGGCAAACTTACAGCATGCATGCTGCAGCGGGCTATTTGTTACCGAAAGCTCTAAAAGGTTCAGCATCAGTGCTAGACTCTGCCCACGGGGTTTCTTAGTGTTGGGAAATGCGATTGTCCTACTGACACATTGGGAGCCCTCACAGTTAAAAAGTTAAAGGGGATAGTTGCAAAAATACATTGCCACAACACAACAAAGTTTACCAGTGGCCTGCCCTCTCCTCCTCTGTGCTAGTCAGGACTATTTTGTTGCCTGAAGGAGAAACATACATACACATAAATAAAAAAGAAAACGATATTTCTAGGTACAGATATCTCAAGGAATCTAAGAGCAAGAAACAGAATAATAACAGTTGTCTCATCAAATGCAATTTAGACCTATGGTTGGGTGACTAATCAAAGTTGATTAGACCTACGAATGATTTTCTTAAATTACACCATAACACTGTAACTATTTTAACTGCAAATGTGTAAAAAATTCATTCATTCATTTGCCAAACTCAAGATGACTTCAGATTCCACACTGACTATGAAAGATAACTATTCTTATCCACGTGGGTTGTTGCTGGATGGTCTCAGTTCTGATCTCATCTTCTGAATTCCATAATGCTTAGAAAATTACAGATAATGTCCAGGACCCTCCTTCTTGCTGAATAAGGAAGACCAACTCAGAGGCCATCTGCTGTGCATATGGCTGTAATTCAAAATGACGAGCATGTGCTGGATCCAAGAATACTAAACGAGTCTCAGACAGGTTCAGCTTTAAGGTCCATGGACGAATGAGTTACCAAGAAAGCCAATCCACTTGCTAAAGTTACCTACCCACTTCCCATGGTGGCATACTCACCACTGACCCAATTTCCAAATTTTCATAAAGTTCACTGGCTTTAGGGGAAAGAAGTATGACCATAAAAGTTTGGCCACTTGTATGCCTGCTGCATTGGAAAATTATGCAAAGACTCTGAGTCTTAGAACTTGGGGGATTTAATAGGATTTTAGAAACCCTCTAAAACCTTGAAAGGTGATGACCATGTGGCAAGGCCAGGAAGCCCATGGGCTCAGAATCTCTGTGTGGTTTACCACACACAGCTGTGTACCCAGTAGGGAGTCATCTGCCTAAATATGGCACCACCTATACAGTGGCACTTGGCTAATTTACCCAGAAATATGTAATTTACACAAGGAAAAACCAAAGAAGAACAGTGATAAAAGAAAATTTACCCATGTGCTGGATGACAAGATCAGATTACAACTGGAGAATACAATTTCTAGACTCCCCAGAGTGAACCAGTGAGAAAGTAAAATAGAAATATCCCACAATATAAGCTCTTCCTCATTCCTTTCTAAATTGTAACTCAGAAAGGCCAGTAAATCTCCCAGCTCAAAATATTTTTGCTCTCCCTTCCTCTATGAAGCAAGGAAATGATTTTTTTCAGAACACACAAGGGAGATGCTAGATGCTGAGAATCTGCAACATTGACAAGCACATCTTGGATGGTTTCTTTTTCATCCTAGTGACAACCCTGCAAGGAAAGTAATATTATTTCCTTTTTTTTCCAATGGATGAATTAAAACTCAGATAGGTTAGATAGACAGTTTCCCCAAGGTTACAGAGCTTGTCTGCCTGGTTCTAAAGCCTACAAGTTTTGCAGGGTTTTGCCTCTCATTCTCCTCAGGCAGGAGACCTTATAAGGGTCATGGGTGAGAGTAAAATGGTCTTTTCTTTAGAGACAAACTGTTCAGGACCTGTGAGTTATTTCAGAATACCAAGTCTGCCACGAGCCAGGCCAACCATCTGCTCTCCTACTTTATTTTTCCCCAAGGTCTGTTCCTCCAAAGACACACAGCTTAGTTTTACTTCTCTCTGGTTCACTGGATTCTCTTCACTACCTTCTAATCAGTCTTATATAATGACTTTTTAAAATCTTGACCCTACGGATTCTCTGGATGTAGGTCTCTGTGGAATCTGTATCATGTCAGTTACAAGAATTTAGGCAAAGATGGAAAGCAAGGAGCAAAACCAGGCTTTAAAAATAATGACCCTTTTTTTTCACTAGACCTTAACCATGCTCCCTGCTATATTTCTTTCACTCTGCCAGGTTTCTCTTTGTCAATGGAATATCTAAATTTTTAGCTCTATCGTGTCTTCTCTCGTCTCTCACTCTTCTAAAGTGTCAGAAAAAGAACACGTCTTTTAAATTCCAGATAAGTTCAGACATCACTGCAATGAAATTCAGGGACATTGGTGTAAACTAAAATGCAACACTGGAGGAAAAAGATGTCAGCATGTTGTTACAATTTCAGGCATGTTCTTTAGAAAAAAAGCAAAAGAAAATCCAAAATTTTAAATTTTAAAAATTAATATTTCAAAAACCATCAGATTTCAAAGGTTGCATTTTGAATATCGTAATAGACCTCTAAAAATTCAGCATGGCCTAGGGCTAGATCATTTAATAGCAAAGTTGCCATACTGAGGGGCTTACCATATGTCGAGAACTTCACCACACACATTCATTTGTCCTCACAACTTCCCCTGAAAAGATTGGTACTATTATTAAACCCATTTTACTTATGCAGAAAATGAGAATTTAAAAAGTGAACTAAGTAGCCTTAAAATTACCTTGTTTGAGACGCTTATCCATGACTAACCTGCAGTGCGTTTTATTGTTAAAAAAAAGAAGGGCAGAAATTTATATCTCAATAAACTGCAAAAATACACCTGTATCATCGTCTAATGGCCTCCTCCATTCCCTCGCAGAACTGGTGACTGAACTTGTTCCTGCTCACCCTGGCACTGGAACCCAGAGTCTTGCTGTGTGGGGGAGCATTATCTAAGCAGGAATGGATCAAATCTTTCTGGCAAAAAAAAAGAAAACTCTGATAGAAGGAACCTGCTTCTGGAAAGTGACTCAGAAAGGGCCCAGCCTTTTACACAGCTCCCAAATGCCAGAAAAATAGGGTCTCTGGCCAGTGAAAAGGATCCCATGTGAATAGGTGGCTTGTTCAGCCCCTTCCCACACCGGATGAAGCCACAAGAACACCCTCCCACACACACTTTGCTGCACTGTGACCTCATTTGCTGCTAAAGCCACATTACCTTCCTCTTGAAAACAATGGATGTGCTTATTGACTATGTCCTGGACAAAGCTCATGAATAATTCACTTCTGGATAAGTGATAGGAGAGTGTTTGGTTGCCATGGTAACAACCGAAGGGTCTTTTTTTTTTTTTTAATGTGTCTGGGTTTTTTGTCCATGAATGTTGAATTCCTTAAAAAAATGTACTTGGGTAAGAGTGAAGTGTGAATGGATGGAGAAAAGACATCTTAAGAATTCAGTTTATGAGTCATTCAACTAAGAGAAACCAATTGTCTTCCTTGGATTCACATTGCACCCTTCCGGAAGAAGAGGAAATGGCAAAAATACATCCCGTTTCTAGACTCAATGAGCTGTTATTATGAAGACTTATCACACCCAAAATGTATGCACAAAAGCAATTTGTACACTTAAACTTTTTTCTCAACATATATTCTCCCAAATAATCTTAACTATACCATAAGGAGTTCAGCATTATCAACCCATTTTACAGATGAGCAAACAGAGTCTCAAAGTTGAACATGGTTCAACTTCAACATGGTTGAAGGCTCACAGTCTTAAAGTGTTAGAGACAAGATCTGGAACTAACTCTGCCTCAATCCAAAGACTGTGTTCTTTCTATACATCAACCGAGTGGAGAAAGGAAGAAAATGGAACCCAGTTAGGATCTATGTGACCATTAACTGTGATACGTCAACTTAATAGAGGAAGAAATGCCTAGCAGATTAGCAAAGCACAATTCTGGGTGTCTGTGGATGATCAACATGTAGGCCAGCAAACTAAGAGGTTGTGGGTGGTACCAACCAAAAGCCTTGTAGCCTAGATGAGTGAAGAAGGGAAAGAACAGGAAGTGCGTCCATTTTGGAAGAGCTCCAGTCTTCTTGATGACTGAATCCTTTGATGCCATCACCTTTGCACATCAGTCTCCAATCTCTTCTGCCCTCCCAGATAAATTCATCTCCAATCCTCCACTGAGCTTCCAGGCCTTCAAGCTTGGACTGGCACTGCATCCTGATCCCTCTTGTTCTGCAGCTTCCATCTTCTTGGGCTGACCAGCTGCTTGACCCTCTGGCTCTCCAGCCACAGACAGCCATTGTGGACTCTCCCACTTCTCACCCTGTGAGCCTCTCTAACAAATCCCCTTGCACAATTATACATCTGCTTGCTATTGATGATGTTCCTCAGGAGAACCCTAACCGTACAGGATGGGAGTTACCCAGGATTTACTTCAAGGAAATGGGCCTTAAACAATGTTTAGTGAAAAGGAAAGACGAAATGAGCCATGGATTTCATTAAACTTCCTTTCTTCACATTGATAAGAAACTGGGCAGAAAGTGAGTTTTATCCATTTCACATTTTCACCTTTTTTGGAACTACAAGCCCAACACAAGTCCTTCCTTCACATCACTCGGAACCATCTCAGATCTCGGTATGGAAATATAACTGCTCTGCTGTCTTGTGAGCTGTTCCAGGGTCTCTGCCTTCCCTACCTGGGTTTTCCAGCCCAGGCAGGACACAGGTCTGTCCTCCAGCATATGGTATCCCAGGTGCTCAGAAATACTTGGAAAGGATCGATAAAAGAATCAATCTGAGGATCAGTGATTTAAAGCAACATCACTTTAACTTTTGTCTCATATATTCTAACATTTCAGCAAAAGCAACTTGTGACACCTAAATCACAGGCCAACTGATCCAGTCTCCCCTGCACATACAGCTAGAGGACCTGCAAATGGGGCTGAGCACATGGAGTTACTCATCCTCCTCTCAAAACTCCTCTGGAGGTGCTCAGGTCTCCAAGGAGCATTTCACTCCTGCAGGTTTCAGTTTGCTGTCTGTACAGTGGGGATTCTTACAGACTAAATCTGGAGACAGTGAAGTTTCAAGTCCAGAATTTTGACTGGCATCTATAAATTATCATCACGACATTTAGTAACTGGTTGCCCTGATTTTAGACACTCATTAAGTCTACAGTTAACTTTGGCACAGCCTAACTGAGGAAAAAGTGAGGCACCTACCTCACCTGGTTTACAAAACCAAAGCAAAACAAAAAACCTACTTAACTTTAGGATGTCAGCAGTGAATTTCATACGTGTTTGAGTACAACTTCCAGGAAGAAATACTTGTCTTTCGTTTGTCATCATGACCAACCACACACGCATCCACATGTGTGCACACACACACAAGGGCACACACACACACACACAACGGAATCAAACAATCCACATCCTTTCTGCACGCAGTGCAGTGTGGTCCCCCTTATCTACTGAGCACACACCCCAAGACCCCAGTAAATGCTGGAAAGCTCAGAGAGTACTGATATGTTCTTTCCTATACATACGTGCTTATGATAAAGTTTAATTCATAATTAAGCACAGTAAGAGATTAACAACTGATAATGAAAGAAAATAATTATAACAATATACTGTAATAAAAGTCAAGTGATTGTGACCATTCTCTCTCTGCCCCCTTCCTTCTCCCTTGCTCCTTCTGTCTCTGAAAATACTTTAGTGTACTGTAGCCACCTCTTCCGGCTGACCACAGATAACAAGCAACAGAAAGCAAAACCAGAGATAAAGAGAGATTTCTGTTCTCCTCCACTTATTTTTTAAATTTGATTTTCTTTCTACTAAATGGATGTCTCACCACAGGAAACAATTCTGACCTCACTTTGAGAAGCACTAGCTAGAGCTGTACTATCCCATGCTGTTAATGAGTATGCAGAATATGACCAACATGAAGTGAAACATGCTTTAAAAGTTTAAAATACACAGCAGATTTTGAAAATAATATCAGAAATAATATACAATGTCCCACTAGTGCTTTTTTATATTGATGACATTTTGGAGCAATAATTTAAATACACTGAGGTAAATGCATTCTTAAAACTAATTTCACCTGTTTCTCTTTTCTTTTGCCATGTGGCTACAGGAAAATCCAATACTATACCTGTGTCTCCCGTTATATTTCTACTGGACAGTGCTGACTTAGAGCAGTGCCAGCCAATCTATGAGGTGTGATTGAAAAAACAGTGCATGTTTAAATTTTTAAAACTTTATTACAGTAAAAGGCACCTTACCATTAATCCCCCTCTAAATACTCACCCTTGCTTCACGCACACTTGTCCCATCAATCTGGCCTCATTCTGAAGCAGTTCTGGAAGTCCTCTTCTGTGAGTGGTGAGCGTCATCAGACACACTAATATGGTTCCCTTGATGTACTGAATTATTTCAAAACTTGTAACTTTCATGGTCATTTTGATTTTGGAGAAGAGCCAGAAGTCACACTTTGCCAGACCCAGTGAATAAGCCGAACATCCTAGTGTTTTTAGGAGGCTGGCTTTTTGTTGGATGGCACTCAGCAGCAGCATTCACAGTATGTTTGATTACACCCAATAAAAGACACACACCAAAGAGACTTCCAGAACTGCTTCAGAAAGTGGCAAGAACATTGGGATACCTATGTTTGAAGTAACAAGTAGTTATCTCAAGGGAGAATAATGGCAAAGTGTCTTTTGCAGCAATACATTTTTTAACTTAGACATATACTGTGTATTTTGATCATGCCTTGTATTCTGTAAATCATCTCTAAATGACTTATAATACTGTAAATGCCATATAAATAGTTGTTATGCTATATTGTTTAGGGAACAATGACAAGAAAAAAATCCATACATGTTCAGTATAAATGCAATTGATTTCTTTGGAATATTTTTAATTGAATTCATGCATGTGAAACTCACAGATTTGGAGGGTGAATGTAATTGTTCCTTAGTTAATACTGATGAAAATATTGCAAAAAGTTTTATTCCTACATTTTACAAATGATGTTCTATGCAATTAACTTGTTGGAAATCACCCAGCTGGGCAGCAGGTAACAGAGCTGAGATGTGCACCTACTCCAAAGACTGTTCCATCATTTCTAACGTGTGAATGCTTTCCTCTACACCTCCCCCCCCCAAAAAAAACCCTTCTACCTATACTTTTAAATTCCACCTTTGTAGCTGGGAAAACCCACCACCCATCTGACTATCAACCAGAAGGAAATGGGGACAGCTTTGGGGGAGATGGCCTTGCCTGGGAAATTAAAGGTTTTAACTGCTCTTCCAGCTTTAGAAGTTACCTGCCTTCCACCCACCAAACGAGTAAGTATTGTTCAGATGCAGCTCTGGAAGTGGCCAAAGTGGAGGAAATTTACACTGCCCTGGCTTCCATTTGGAATTTTCATTAAAATATCCTGGGTTTTTCATTTTCAACCCTCAAACCTTAAGGCTTCCAAGCCAAGATTTGATAGTCTCAAATATCCAAAGTCACCTTGAAAAGCTTGATTGGGAGAAAAGGTTAGTAGGGCCATTTTTAAGTGAAAAAGCAAATAACAAAATTGTTTGCAGAGTGACACCTTATCTTGGTAAATAAATCAGAATCACTCATAACCGCCCTGTTCTCCATGTTGTGTGTGTGCGTGTGTGTGTACACATGCATATATGCCTGTATGCACTGAACACTATTTTCACAAGATGTATAGAATTTTTTTTGCTTATAACTACTTTTAAATTATTTGTATTCTTTGAATACCTAAAAATGTATTGCTTGCATAATTTTCTGTGTGTTGTTTGAAGAAGCCAGGTACATACTTCATTGCCCATCTCCCACTGGTTTCCACATAGGATGTCAGAGAACGTGAACTCATGCAAGCACCAAGGAAAACGGTGATCTTTTAGGGCTCCCTCAAACCGGAAGGGCATCCAGTTGTCTTTGAACAAAAGTGGGACTGCAGCACCCCCTTGTGTCCGGGGCAGTGGAAGTCACAGGACTAGGCGGAAGGAACCTACTTCTCATGCTGCTTAGGAAAGGGTCTCTGCTGGGTGATCCTGTACAGCCTGTTAAGAATTCCCAGGGCCAAACAGCAATCAAATGCTTATTGAGTTTATTATTCATACTTCTTCCTGCCAGACATCTGAGAGGGCTGGAGCTCTCAAAGCCCACCCTCTGGCTGCCTAGAGAAAGGTCCCAGGGTTCCCACACTCTTTTTCCCAAGAGCAGCAGAGTCTCGGGAAAGACCACTGGCGAGGATGCTTTGAGCTCCTCAGCATCTGCCCAGCTTTGGCACTCTGAGGACCTCCAAGTCTGGCAGATTCAGCCTCTGTGAGGTGCGTATGTGGGCTTGGAGGCAGAGGGTGCATAAAGGTAGCCTTAATACAGTTCTAAAGCTTTCTATTTCCGGAAGGCCCAGGTAAGGTGCTCCAAAATGATATACACACAAATGGACTCAAATGATAATGGTTTTAAATCAGCTAAATTTTGTCTCCCACTAAATGCTCCAGAACTGGTCAAACGACAGATGGTCATCATCACAGCCCTCCAAGGTAGATTTTATCATCCCTATTTTATAGCAGGAAGCGATGAGTGACTGAAGCTCAGAGAGGCCAAGTCACTGTTCAGTCAGTAGCTAGTTCTACATCCAAACATCTGGTACCAGGTGTCCTGTACTAAGGGTGCAGTCAGAGTCAGGGGTGATGCCAGCAGGTAGCAGAGGCCCAAGTACATCCATCCTCTCCTCAGGCACCAGGCTGCTGGATCCATGCGGCTGCCAGATGGGGGCTGGGTCTGTCTCCCAGAGGGCTGTACTATCACCTAGCAGAGAGCCAGCTACTCTGCAACATCTGCTAAATGAATGACTGGCACCACATTTTATTGTCACTTGAGCTGTCCACTCGATATTCCAAGAAACTCCTCTGACTCCTCAATCTGCCACGTTGAAGACAGAGGCCAGCCCAGCCCCTCATTCCTCCCTACAGCTAATACAGGAGTCCCCTCCGTAGTCACTTCAAAGACAGATGGCCCAAGTGACCCACACCAGCCACACCCCTCTTGGAGTGCTTCTGACATCCCACCCGTCAATCCTTTCTGCTGTCCTGGACAGAGATGACAAAAGGATTTCAAAACTGGTGTTCACACTACTAAGCCTTAAATCAAAAGTGGATCTGGCAAACAGCAGGAGGAGTTGAGACAAATGTGCAAGTTTGAAAAAAAAGTCACCAATTGCTGTTTCCTCCCCGGCTTTGAATATTCCCTTCGGGGCTTAATGTCTTCCCCTGGAAAACCAACCAAGTGAAATTTGTTACAAACGTGAATAAGGCGAGCATCATAAAGCAGTTTGTGGATATGAAAAAGACATTACAGATGCTCCTCAAGATACATTGGGGCTACAGCCCAACCCCCTAGTAAATCAAAAATGTTGTAATTTGAAAATGCATTTAATGAACTCAACCTGCCAAATGTCACAGCTTAGCCTAGCCTGCCTTAAACATGCTCAGAACACTGATATTAGCCTACAATTGGGCAAACTCACCTAACACAAAGCCTATTTTACAATGAAGTGTTGAACATCTCACAAAATATATTGAGAACTTACTGAAAGTAAATAACAGAATGGTTGGATGGGTGTGATTTCACACCATCACAGAGTCAAAAATCCTAAGTCAAAGCATCCTAAGTTGGGGGCCATCTGTTTGCCTCAAATGTTTTTGGTTTTAAACGATGGGAGAGAACAGACTCTCTTCTATCACTGTGTACTCCCGTGATCATGACCAGGAATCCTCCAACCCACTTGGGATGAAAGCTGCTGTGGTCCATCGGGCCCTTCCTTCCTCAGCAGCTTCCTAGCCTCCCTCCCACTCTACCACCTCCCCTTGCCTCATAAATAAACCCCACTCCCATTGCGGGTCAAACTTATTCCAAAAGGTAATCACCTCCCACTACAGGTCACCCCGCAGTCCTGGTTTTCTCACACCATCGCAGCATATGCCTGGAATCCACACTCTGACCCCCAACGTGCCCCCCACCAGATATGGGGGGTCTCAGAGGCACATGCATCCAGAGCCTCATTCTGCTGCTTAGGCACCACAGGAATGTCTCCACTGCTCTTGGCATCTGTGACATTGATGCCCAAAGATGTGGACATGCAGAGCTAGCGACTTGAACCTGAAGTGGTTGAGGCAAAAGGACACTTTTCAAATATGTGAAAGTACAAATAGCTAACTTTAGTAAGAGCACCATGAAATTTTACCTCTAGAAAATCACTGGGTGACCCAGTAGAAACAGCCAGAACAGGTAGGCTATTGCCTTCTCGTCTCTGGAGAATTCGTTCCACGGCTCACCTTTCATTTCTCCCTAGCTGCTGCAAAGCCACTGCACCACCAGCCAAAGACAGGATGCAACTCCAGTAAAATGAAATCTGTAGGTATTACCTAGCTAGTAGGAGGAGCTGGAAGAGGTACTGTACTACGTCTTGTCATTGTCACTTGTGCACAGCTGAGCCCTGGGCATGCTTGGAAGCTGGAAGAGGAGCTGAAGGCTGGGCACAGTCACATCAAGCAGGCTGTGCTCCCTGTGATGAATGGAGGGTGCAGACACAGGCCACATTGTTACTGAGAAAAATGCCTGCTTGGTATGTTGGCAGGGCACCCTGCCCCAAAAGCCATGGATTATCCTCAGAGCCCAGGTACCCCCTTGGTAGGTGGGATTGTAGCCTACAGTCACCAAAATGATCCCAGAGACCAGGAAGAGCGGAGCTGCCACAGGAGCTAGAAGCAGCATCTTCCCCCTGGTGGCCCTGCTCTGCCGCCCATAATGATGAGGTCAGCAGTGACTTCAAGAACACCCTCCAGTGGACAACCCTGTGCTGTCCCCAAGCAGGGAGGGAGGATGATTCAGGAGTCACAGCAATGCTCTGTGGGCAGGGGTGTCTTTTCCTGGTGGAGCCCTGGAAGGCAAGCATTTCCTCTGAGGAAATCACAAGCCAGCACCCAGACTGACTTATCTCTCAGGAGACCTCCTGTCCCAAGTTTAAGAAATTCTATCTTTTAAACCCTGAAAGTGGCAGTTTTTAAATTTTTTGGTCTTTGATCAAGTCTGTCCATTGACAACCTCCATATATATGTCGGGCCCTGAATAAATGAGGGACGGGAGCAAAGGGAAGTTTGGCTTTTCCCACCTCACTTGGCCACCAGGACATCCAGAGGGAGCTGTGTCAATCAAGGGAAAGTTTCAGAAACCCCCGCTTTGCCAGCAGCTGGGAAGGGGAGGCTCAAGATGATGCAAAGGATACAGATAAAGCAGGTAGTGTGTTTCTAAAGCCCACCTACTGCCAGGAAGAAGGAAAGCTCTAAATATGTCTGTGCCAGTCTCAGGCTTTAGGTGGGATGCTATGGTCAGAATGTCTGTGTTCCAACATTCTTCCATCAGCCAAGATGATCAGTAGGAGGCGGGTCTTTGGGGGTGGCCAGGTCAGCAGGGTGGAGCCCATATGAATGCGATTAGTGCCCCTATAAAAAAGGCCAAGGGAGCTCACTCTCCCCTTCCCGCTTCCACTGCACACAGCAAGGAGATGCTGTTTATGAGGAATTGTCAGGTGACAAATTTCCCACCACCTTGACCTTACTCTTCCCAGCCTCCTGAACTTTGAGCAATAGATTTCTACTATTTATAAGTCATCCAATTTGTGGAATGAATTTTTTATATCAGCCAAATGGACTAAGACATGGGGAAAACCTCATTTTCTTTTTTCTCTCAGTCTTTAAAATTCCCAGATATTACTGTGAGATATAATGGAAGGATTTCTGATTCAGAAGCTAGGGGCAGAGCTAGGACTAAAACCCTAGCTTCTACTAACTTTGACCTTGGGCTCAAGGATAAAGAAGGGCTAACTATTCTGGAACATTCTGAATCCATGGCGAAAAGAAGAAACACCATATTACCCCCAATATAACATGTGAGCCAATTTGGCATCCATTTCCCAGTTTCAAATCCACTGACCACTTTCAGTTTTGAAGGGGATAAAACAAAAAATGGTCTGAGTTTGTTGAAGAAAATGAAACCTGAGCTTGACTGCTACCCAGAGTCCATTTCAAAAGATACTAAGCCACAGTGCAACATTACATTGCATTAACTGAATGCAGCTCAAGTGGATATTTAGGGTCCCCAGTAATAAAAATAGTGCCACAGTCTGACTGTGACAGAAAGGTGATGTAAGTTACTTATATAGATAAAGTCTCACCCTGAGCAAAAGAAGATCCCATTACCACTTTACCACTCAACTATCTGGCACAGTAAGAATAGAAGAGGATAATTTGGACTCAGCAGCATCTGAATGGGAAGGGGGACACCTTTCCAGGCCTGCATCACCTGCCATGGCCAGCCCACCACTCAATCCTAAGGGACACTTGAGCAAGTTTGTTTGCATCACCCTGCAAGTTACTGCCAAAATACAAACATTGGGCTTGCAATCTATTTCCTAACAGGCTGAAAAGGGCCGACCCACCCACATTTGCTTTTAGTGTGTCCTTATTGCTCCTCTTTCCTCCTCCCTTTGCCCCCCAATCTTGCCCTCTGCCCAGTTTAGTCTCCCTATTCCTAAGAAAGTCAAGAGTTGACCTTTAGCATACATTTAGCTCCCTGAAAACCTCCTAAGTCATATGGGAAACTGAGGCAAGTACTTTTAGTTATTTCATCTAAACACCTTGACTTTGACCTACCTAGACAATTAAGCCCAGTAGATGATGTCCCCTGTTTGATTTATCCAGAAGAATTCCTCAGTTCTCCATCTGGCTTTGTTATACAGATGTCACTGCCATAGAGCTTAGTTAGAAAATATGGCCGATCACAACAGGAGGTGGCAAGGAGGTGTGGAGGGAGCAGGACATGAAGGTTATGAATGGTGGAGGCGAATCCAGCAGTGAAGGTGCTTACATCATAGAGGAGGCCTTTTCCATTTGCACACGACTTGTTAGGTAATTTATTCCTATTCAAAATAGAGAAGATACTCATCTCTTTCCATCTCCAGCAAAAAGACGGGGTCCACAGATGGAATCATGTTTGAATAAAGTCAGGAGCCACTCACTCTGCTATGTTTTGGATGTGCTCTGTCCTCCAGAGGCTGCAATGCTGGAAGCTTGCTCCCTAGTAGGTAGTGTGGAGCTAGTGGAACCTTCAGGAGGTGGGGTCTAGTGGAAGTAATTAGGTCATGGCGGCTCGATCTCCTGAATGGGTTAATGCTGGTCTTAGAGTGTGGCTTGGGTTGGGTCTTGTGGAGTGAGTCAGATCTATCAAGAGTGGGTAGTAATAAAATGAGGTATATGCTTGGTGTCTTCTGCATGCAGCCACTTCCATCCCCACTTTCCAATGTAGTGATACCGCCAGGAGAGCCCCACCGAAACACTAGTATCATGCTTTTTGCACCTTCCAACTGCCACAATCATGAGGCACCATAAACCTCTGTTTCAGAAGTTACCCGCACATAGTTCGTAACACAAAACAGACTAATACACACCTTTTTTTTCTTTTCCTTCTTTTTTTTTTTTTTTTTTTTTTTTTTTTTTTACAAAAAGCACCAGTAACAGAGAAAAACCCCTCAGGAATAAAGTAGGAACTCTATTCAATTACAGAAAAACAAGTCAGACAATGTTCTACAATTTGTAGAATAGCCCAAACACAAAAGGATGTGGATATTTCAATACAGACTGATGTGGGATATGAGAGAGGATATGTAAAATACGGAGTCAGCACATGAAAAAATACTTTATCAAATACAGGAGCTGAGCTCAGACTTTCACAGTGTAATGAGGAATCGTGCTAAACCGCGAGTCATTCCACACCACAGGTACTGTTAACAGACACTGCAGTGATGTGGACTAAAAAGACAACTGTGTTTGGAAACCTCCAGCCCCCTTAGGCTCTGTGTAATTGGAGGTAAGTATCAAAATGAGAAATTAGTACGCTATTTGAGTCAGTAATTTCACTTCTAAAGTGTACCCTAAGGAAATAAAGATATAGGCTATCGTCAGTATATATTCTAGATGTTGACAATAGTGAAAAAGTAGAAACAAGGTAAGTGTCCAACAATAAGAGATTGATTTTAAAGGCACGGTACATCCACAAAGGGGAAACCATATATAGCTACTAAACAAATGTACAGAGTCATATATTAATGTATGTTGGTAACACATTGCTAAGTGAAAGAAATTAGGCTGTAAGACACCCTGCAAGTTCTGCTCCCAAATCTATTTTAAAAAGTACTGACATGTAAATAAGCATCTGTAATAAAATATTCTGATATTAAAGATTTTTCTCGAAAGGTAGGGAGATCCTTAGTATTATAGCTTTTCGAAATCTTGTTTGTGTCTAACTAATGTGGATTTCATATAAAATGGATAAATTTGTTATGGATAAATTCTCCATGCTTACAGAGCATTATTTTGTATGGCTTACTCCTGTGATGTATTGAGACATCCCTGAAAAATTAGACTCCCATAAAAATTTAAGAGATAACATTACAAACAGTAACAGCGAAAACCAGCAGTATTTCTAACTAAATACTTGATTTCTCTGAAAGATAATCACCTAGGTGTATTTTGGTACCTAACTCCATTCTATTTTTTATGTTCTATTTGGAAGATACGATAGGAGTATCTTTTCTACAGCACACATATCCACATATCTACACTCCTGGTAATTCCTGTCACATGTTTCTCAGTTACTCAAATTCCTCTTATCCATCTACAAGGAGATTACTAATCAAATATCCCTTAAGGTGCTTTTGAGATGCTGGAAATCTTGAATCACCAATTGCTAGGGTTGAGGCAGAGAACTTCACAGATAAAAGATACTGTTAAAGGAAAGAGCAGTCTTCCAGCCCGTCCCTTCCCTCCAAGGTTTGGGGTCTTCTATGGTGATGGTGCCTGTAGCCCCTGACCGAGGCCTATATATCTCTTCTGCACCCTGTCCCTCTGCCCACCTTGTCCTTAAACAATCAGTCCAACCTTTAGACAGTTTCTCAATGAACAAATGAATGAATTCATGAGGAAGTAGGGCACTCCTTGCTTGGAGAGACCCTGATATTATGGGGTTGTGATACAATCAAGAATAAATAGTTGGTCTGCTTCCCAAATGACTGGCACACAGCTCTTAAAAACCCTTGGAATCCCAGTGTAACTGCAGAAGTGTTGGAAGTGTCACTACTTTTGCTGTGATAAGTGCCTTTGTATGCTAATGAGCTTCCATAGGGACTGGTCACCAGAAAGACCCAGAGTTCCCAAATTCTTCAGGGAGGGGAGAGTCTGGATAGGGTGTTAGTCACCAATACTCAATGACTGGATCAGTCATGCCTGCATAGTAAAATCTCCATAAAAACCCCTAAGTGATGGGTTGGAGGGGCTTCTAGTGTAGTGAATGAATAGAAACACGTGAAAGGTTAAAAGCACTGAAGTAAAAAAAATCTTCAAGCAAACCTTCCCTAAGGCAAATACACCACTCATGTGATCAAAGACTCCTGGGTTTACTTTCTAATTTTATCACCGGGGCTCTGCAAGAAAAACTACGCAAACATACCTGGGGGCAGGCACCACCCTTTAGCAACCTGATTCGCAAAGTCTGGAGACTGATGGAAAACCAAACCTAAGTTCAGCAAACTAAAAGTGACACAGAAGTGTAATTCCAGAACAGTAACAGTCACCATTTCAAGGAATCTTCCAAGTCCCAGGCTCTACTCTGAGCACTTAGCATATGTATTGTCTTAAGTCTTTCCAAACCCTATCAGGTGGGGGATACTGTCTCTAACAAAGAAACTGAGTCTCAGAGAGGTTAATTAACTTCTCTGAAGTCATGCATGAATTTCTGGGGTCTTCCTGACCATCAAACACATCTTGTTAACTGCTGTATAATACTGACTCCCAGAAACTGTTTTACGTAAAGTATCTCTTTACAGTGATATTCTAGTGCACTGCAGAAAAGCAGGTGTTCCTGAGGTTATCATTCATCTTCATCATGTCCACAATCACCACTGAAAGTATTTCATATAAGGCTGCACATATGTGGCTTCCTTCAGAACTAGCTTTAGCCATAGAATGTGTGGGATCCACTGCAAAACAAAACTTGAGACACTTTTTGTTAAAAATTTCAACATAGCAACTGGCAAGCATTAAACCAAGGATTGTCCAAGGCACCTGCCCATGAATCTCGCCTGCTTCCCTCTGTTCCCATCTTTATGCCCAAATGGTCCAAGACTGCCTTGAGGGAAAACCCAGAAATTCTTACGGCAAAGAACTCATCCACTGAGCTCCTTGGTTGCTTTCATCTATTTATTCAGTAACTATCCTGTGATCCAATGACATGAGAACCTCAGAGGTTAATTTTAAATGCCTGCCACTGAGACACTAAAGCCACAGCTGGATAGAAGTGTGACCTTCCTGCTCCCTTACAACACGAACACGCTGTCATCTCACTGGTTTGCATCAGCAGCTCGCCTCAGAGGCAAGGAAAGTCCCCATTAGACAAATATATGGACACGTGAATCAATCCCTGACTCTCACGGGAGTGTGTCCTTTTACAAAAATACAGCATTTTCATGCCCACTTTAATGTTTTACCAATTGGGTTGAAACACGGGCTCGAATTCTGGGGTGACTGGCTGTCCCTACGAAAAGAATATCTCTTCGTGCTTCCACTCTCGGGTTGTTTATTCTGGGGGCTTTCCAACCCTTTCAAATGTTCCCTTTAATCCCTCAAATATCTTTCCCTCCTGCTTTAAAGACCCCTTCTGTCCCACGGTGGCCCTTTCATCTTAAAAAGTTTTTCAGTAACCCAGAGAAAACCCCTCTGGACATACCTGAGCTCCAGAACCAGCAGGTCTTGTTTGAGCCCTGGCGCTGACTCCCAGGGAGGATGAGGACAGGGACAAGGAAGAGGCCCTGGGGACAGAGTGGTTAGTGGTGACTGCTGTCAACTCACCACAAGCCAGCTTAGCCCAGGTGCCCCAACGTGGCCTTGGCCTCCAGGCTCTGGGCCTCTGGTTGATTTAATAAGTCCAGGTCACTTGGAATGTAAATAATCAAAGTCAGGGCTTCCTTTCCTAAAAATCCGGGCAACAGCTGGCGTTGGCATGGGAAAAAGGGATTCATCCTCTGGCTCTTTCTTCACGGTGGCAGGAAAATCCCCAGTGCCCAGCAGCTGGCCGACTTGCGGCTCCATCACGCCCCCTGCTGGACAGACTGGTTAGACCATTCTGATTACTGAATAATCCTGCGTAGGACATTGTGTGTGGAGATCTACAGTTGTTTTGTATTGAGACCTACTGAGAGTCTTCAGAGGGAGAAAGGAAAGAGTTAAAAAAAATTGTTTTAATTCTTTTATGCTTTGTTTTCACAACTGACAATGACTTCTGTATAGGAGGACACTAGAAAAGGCAGAATATGCTTTGATTCTACATTCATTTCAAAAGCTGCAGGGTGGGTACCTTGGTTCTGGATCTAGGAAGAAGCCAGCATTCACCTAAGGATGATGAGGATGAGTGGAGATAAGACTCAGGAAGGGGGTTTTATGCATTAGTCCTTTATCCAATAGTAGGACTCATACTGTACGGGCACTCCAAACCCAGAAAGAAGGTGCCTGACATAGTTTTTATTCTTATTCCAAAAGTACACAACAAAATAATGACCTCCTCTGAACGTGGCCAGTCACCAGAAAACTACAGAAAAGAACTCTGCTTCTAAAAAAACAAAACAAAAAAAAAACGACAGAAACATTTTCATTTATGTTTCTAGAAAACCCACATGCCAACTACAAGATACTATTTCCAGATCTGTGGGAGGCCACACCAGGGCAACTCTATTGGGAATGATTAAATGCACACTGAGAATCTCTTTAATAGCTAAAAGCAACAATTGAACCACAATGCTATCCGCTTCTGGTAGCTTTCCTTTTCTAAACCAGTGGTATAAGTAGTTAATCTGTCAAGTCCTGAAGTTTAGTCACGATGCAATTTAAAACTCATCTTCCTCTTAGGTCCTTTCTTTGCATCTGAGTGTCAAATTCATTTTAGCTTCTCCTTGTTTTCTTTTATAAAGAATGAGGAAAAGAAGTAGACAGACATGAGTCTGAGAGGAGGCAGGCAGTCTTTCGAAAGATGGAAAGACAGAGGGCTCAGAGATTCCTCTCTGATACACTTCATTGCCTTTTACAAGAACCACAGGTATGAGTTTGTAGTCTTTCCCATTCAGCAGGAGGGGGATATAACTGACTATGACAAGTATGTTTTCGGCTTCACACGGTGAGCTGCTCCCCCTCTGATTTTTCTTATAACCTACTTGAACCCTAATAATTCACTGCAATCAAAAACCTGATTATTGGCTGGTGGATGGGGATGCTCAACCGACCACCAGAACCTTACAAAGAGAACCATCTCCCTAAGAAGCAAAGGGCTGTGTTTTCTCAACTTTGGCCCTATTGCCAGCTTAAACCTGTTCCCTTTTGTCCTCTCTATGCCCTTGCATGTCTCTTCCCCAAAGCAGACAATGCAATTATACTACCACCTACTATGATAATGAGAATAAGTTGGGGCATAGATAGATGAATGCAGTCCTGACCCTTGAGAGACACCAGGAGAGTGAGTGAACAGACAGGAAAACACTTAGCACACTCTGTTACACCGAAGTGCTAAAAGACAGGTCTGAACAAGGTGCCGTGGGGACAGACTCTGGATGAGGCCCAGCTCAAGCATCACCTCTGCTGAGAATCTATCCCTCTTCCCCAGACTGATGTGGAGGAGTATCCAGTGAATGGTGCCTGGGCGCTCTGTGTTAGGATCTAGGAAGAGGCAATGATCAACCAGCCCTCCATGTGCTTCCACTCCAGTGAGAGGGCAGATGCAAATAAAAGGATAAGCTTTAAAAATATTTAGAACATGCAATCATAGGTATGCATTTGGAAAAGTGGCCAGATTATGGCAGGGGCTATAGCTGACCTGCTGTTAGGATGTGTGGTCTAATTGGAAGAGGGAGGCCACTGGGATCATGGCCTGGAAGGGTCCATCTCCCTTCCCTGCTCCTCTCTTCGCTCTCTGCTTCCTGAATGCCATGACATGAGTAGCTTTCCTCTGCCCAGGCCCTACCACCATGCCTTTCTGCCTTCAAGCCAGCTGACTGTGGACTAAAAAGGTGATCCAAAATGAAGCACTTCTCCCAAGTTGTGGGTGTCAGGTATCATGTCCCAGTGGCAAGAAAGTGTCTAAGACAGGGAATGAGGCAGGACTGAGAAAGGGAGGCCCCTCTTAGGTGGGGTGGAGAGAGAAGGCTGCTCTTGGAAATGGTACTGAAGCTGAGAACCAAAGGATGCTCTAGGGTAAGAGGGGACTGGCCCTTCTGACAGATGCTGGGAGATGGAGGTAGAAACTCCTTCAGGAAGGAGAATGGGTCCTAAGTGAGAGGACAGAGACCAGAGCACAGGGCATTTGAAGAACTAAAAAGTGGAAGCTGTGCAGCTTCTGGGGGTGCAATAATAGTTGTTAGGGCTAATGTGATGGATGGGGCAATGGAGAGACAGGGCTAGACTCAAAGACTTTTTTGAAGAGAAGACCAGGTAAGCTTATTAATTGGGGCTGGAGGAAGAAAAAAAAACAGGACTCATACCTGTGTGTTTGACTTTGAATACCTAGATGGATGGCAGTGCCGTTTACCCAGATGAAAGAAACTTGGGAGGGAATAAAAATGAGTCTGCAGGAAATAAAATCAAGAGTTCTGCTGTAATTTCCAGATGCTCATGCACTGCACAAATGGAGACATCAATTAGGCCATAGGACTTATCAATTTGGAGGTGGAGAAAAGACCTGCAACAGAAATACACATTGAAGGGATATCAGGATACATGTGGTATATAAAGGCCCAAGAACAGATACAAAGGAAATACAGAGCCCAAAAGAAGACAGATAAAGAATGCGTCCAAGGAAGTTTCACAAGATACATGGCACAAATGAAGGGTTAAGGGGAAGGAAAGACAAATTCCAACTGGGGAGACATAGGAACTTGTGGAAGGTGAATCTAAAAGAAAATAGCAACTACTACCAAACTGTATCCAAACTAGCTTGTTGAGTCATGAGGCTGTAGAAGTAAGCGAGCTGGCCGGCCGATCTGTCACTCTATGGATCATGGGGATGGATTGCGTGGATCTCGAAATCTAGGCAGGTGACTCTTCCTCCCTCTCTGTTCTGAGTTGTCCTTCCCTGCACTGTAAGATCAAACAGAAAGACTGCAGGAAGCTTTGGCTAAGTGCTTCCAGGGCCATACTGCCCCTCTCTGGAAGACCCCTAAAACCAGCAATGAGTGCCTCTGGCTCCAATTCTTTCCTTCAACAGCTCCTTCCAGGAAGTGTATTCAAGACCTCCTCTTCACCAACCAAGCCTTTCCCTTAGTGTGTTAACACTCCTAGACCACACATACCTGCAAACTAAGGCGAATATCCCAACATGCGATCCTGCTGTCCCCTATAGCTAATTTCCCATTCCTATCCTCCCCTCGACTACCACTCTTTTTAAAAAGCTTACGTTTATTTTCTCTCCATACATCCTCAGCCTACACCAACATAGAGGCAGAAGCCATCACTTTGCTGACCCTGCCCTGGCAAAGGACACTGGTGGCCTTGAAATGGATTGACCCTGTGACCACTCTGCAGTGTGTACATGATTCATTCTCACTACATCCTGTGACACTGTCAGCCCCTGCAAGACACCTGCTCTCTCCTGACTCCCTTCTTCCTTCCTGGCACGCTGCACATCATGAATCACCTCCCTCTTCCCATCTTAATAGATGGTAGAACTTCCAGGACTTCCTTTTTCTGTCTCTGTGATCTTTGGGGGTAGCTTAATTACTTCTATGACTACAAATAACACTCCAGACATCCCCCAGCCACTCATGTCAGCTTCTTCACCTAATGTAAAAACTCCAACCTAGCCAGTCATCACCTCCTTCTTCAAATGTGCCATTTCTCTCCTGAATTCCTCCTTTTCTACATCCATCCCATCTCCCTCTTTGCTTAAGCCAGAAATCTAAGAGATAGCTCTAGGCTCTCCTTCCTGCTCCCCCCTACATGCACTTGGTCACTGAGTACTTTTAATATCTCTGGAATCTGGTAACCCATATCCATCCCAATGCCCTAGTTCAGGCATATCTCCCACCACTGCTGTCTTTTAACTGGACTTAGAGCCCCATCTCATTTCCCCATTCATATTCCACCCAACATTGTTATAATAACAAAGACTTGTAGATAACCTAAATTTCTGTCACTCAAGGACTGGTTAAGTCAATTATTATATAAGCATATAGCAGAATATTATCAGACATTATATGTTTCTGTATATATTTGTATACCATCATATAAAGCAGAGAAATGTCAGCACAGAAACCCTGCTGGAAGTTGACAGAATGCCTGATTCCTTGAAGCAATAAAAGAGGGCAGAAGATATTCCTGAAAGGCATCATCCAGTCCACTGCTCACTTTACCCCAAGGTAAAGACTCCATAGGAAATAGCACTGGTAAGAATATAAATATATCAGTTTCAATACTGGAAATATCAATGATAATTATACTCTGGTTCCCATCGATTTATTTATTCTTCTTCCTGGCTCCTTGCATTAAACTAACCACTCTAGGTAGAACTCAGATTAGCATAACTAGAGTTGCCTTCCTTCTCCAAGGCAGAGATTTCAGTTACCCATCTTCCCATTGGATCAGGCATCCTGGAAGAACTGGAGCAGAGAGAATGGCTCCTGCCATCTTTCCTTGGTAGCTGTGGGTCACAGCTAAGAAGAAAAAGGTGACAAGCCCTAATTCTTCCCACGCTTGCCCACAAGAATCCACTTCCTCTTCCATTTTCTCCCTACTATGTCCTCTTTTTAAGATCTAGCTTTAACCTTCTGAGCTTCTATAAGCTAACAAAATGGAGACTACCAGTTATTTTAAAATGGCCATGGTCTTTAGGATTCCAACTGAGTAGCTATATTAGCTTGGTTTTCTTTGCATTTCTCTGAGAAAAGCCTCTGAAAAGGACTTCTAAACATGCACAGTGATGACATATAAATAACTTTTTATTATAACACAACAAGAAAGGCTTGACTTTTTCAACTATTTTTACCTTCTAATAAATCTGGAACTTTTATATATAAATAAATATATAAAATATAGCTTTGTTGATTTATCTACAATTGACAAATTGATCTATGTATTTATGGTGTACAACGTGATGCTTTGACATAGGTATGCATTATGGAATAGCTAAATCAAGGTAATTAACATTTCCATGGTCTTGCACATGTATTATTTTGTGGTGAGGACATGTGAAATGTGCTCTCAGCAGTTTTCAATTCTCAGCAAGTGTACAATACATTGTTATTAACTGTGGTCTCCATGTTGTACAACAGATCCCTGGAACTGATTCTTCCTTATATAACTGTAATTTCATTTTCTTTAATCTACAAAGTATAGCATTATATTATAGATGATAGCTTTATGGAGGCCTGGATATTCAGAATGAAGCAACTGCATTCATGATCTTGTCTCCCCAACATATGAACTTGGAGTCTATGTCGAATGCTGTGGTCACCCTTGGGCCTCAACCAGGACAGAAAGGTTCACTGGCTCAGCTGCTGGGAGTGTGAGTAAGTGACAGCTCTTACCTCTACCCCACTCCCAAACCTTGTCCTGTACTCACTCAGGCCCCATGGCTACTAATGCAAGGGTGGAAAGACCCTGCATCTTGTCTCAACAGGGGACCACTCTAAAGTGCAATCCTTGCTCCAGATCTTCCCGTGGGCATGCTGAGACCTGTGCTGTGACTGTTTGAACCTCTCCCTTTGCTCCCCTTACCGGGACTTTATGCTGACAGCACTAATTTATAGTCAACTTCATGCCCTGGCATCTCCATCTCAGAGTCTCACCAACCAACCAGCAACAATGCCCCGAATTCAACACACGGAGGTCTGGGAAAAGAATACAAATCTGAGTATTCTCAGATTCATAGATGAACTCCTAAAATGATGAGTTCTTCATCTGAAATCTGAGCAATTAGTCATGATCTGAAAATCAATGGTCCTTCCAGTGCTATGAGCCCATGATGATTTCATGTATAAGTCTGCTGATTGATGACTCTGAATCCCAGAAAAACACTGGGGAATATTCCGTCTATAATTCCATTACTCTCTAATCCATTCTCAGAAATTAGTTCAATATTTACTCTCAACACTTTTCCTAGACCATATGTTGCATGTAAATATAAAAAATAACAGCTGAGCCACTCCCCTAGGTGCCATCACTCCCTGACTCCATAGGGAGTCTGAGATGAGTGCCAGGTCAGTTGATTCCAATCCATTTCACCCCTTAACAAGTTCATCCGATTGCGTTTTGCTTACGTTGACTTCCATGCACTTTCCCAATAAAGCTGGATACCAGATCCCAACTGTCTTTTTAAGGAAAGACTGAGATAAAAAACAAAAACCCAATTTGGTCTATACCAGTTGGCTTCTCCTGATACCCAATGGAAGGGAGCATTTCCCTTCTTTTTTCTGTCTTCCTTTTCCTTATCTTCCTTCATGCACTGCCACATCTTCCATTTGAAATTCTCTGGTTTAATGTCTACAAATACATATGACAGTTGTTCTCAGTTGCCTAAATTTATTTCTACTTTCCTCTTATGGTGGCATTTTCTTTAAATGTCCCATTTCCATTCAAAGATAAACTAACTGCTTTCTGGAATTATTACTGTGCTTCTTGCACACAGCCACTTATAATCGTCATAACCTTTGTTCTTCAGGGACACTTGCTTATCTTGCTGTCTCTCAACAAAATGGCTGGAGACTCTCACTGGAGCCACAGCAAAACACAGTGCAGAAATGTGAGGTTCAATCCCCAGAACCAGGGGGGAAAAAAAAAACATCAAAAGCAAACAAGCACAAACAACAACAAAGAGCGAGTCTGTGAAAGTTTAAGACAATGTGGATTAATTGCAAAATACACACACTATGAAGCATCATAGAATTATATGGCAACAAAACAAGGAACCCAGCCACAACAGAAAATCTAAACTTCTCTCAGGTTCAGTTTCTCCATTTGCAAAATATTCAGTAGGAGCTTTCCTGAGGATTGAATGAAGTCACATAGGTATTGTATATATTCATTTGAATAAGTTAAAATGAATTGTCCTATCTATATCTATCTATACTAATAATATGGACACTATTGATCTATGGCAACCATTCACTATTACCAAATAATATGTTTGGTAGAGGAACTTGTTTTTCATCACAAGAGAATGGAATGTTGTGGAAAGTGGGATTCCCTAATAATTGAAGGCTTCCAAAGGGAGTCAGGTGTTTAGTCTGGCCCCTGTTGCATAATATACAGAAATATGGCCTCTGAAAGATTTCTTCCTCAATGCAAAAGGCATCCCTAGGTCATCAGTGTTTGCATCTGTTACAAAACAAAAAACATCAGTCTATTGCTAGAGCAATAGAGCCAATAGCTGTTTTGAGAAAGTGGGCAAGTTAAGTCACAATCCTAAACAACCACACTTGAAGACTGCAAAAGGAAGAGGAAACTCCAGGGGCTGCTAAATGTTCAGCCACACCACTAACATGCACATATCCAAGGCACACTATTCCAAAGACTGGCCCACGTCATCATAACCTGGGATGTTTCAAAGCACTGCATCTAGAAGGAGACAATGCTCTTCACTTCTTGATAATCAATAATTGCAGAAGATGGGAAAGAGGAACCCTGCTCCACTGCTGGTGGGAGTGTAGACTGGTGCAACCACTGTGGAAATCAGTATGGAGAAAGCTCAAAGAACTAGGACTGGAAGTCTCATTTGATCCCGCTATTCCTCTGGTGGGTATCTTCCCCAAGGAATTAAAAGAATCATACCACAGTGATATATGTGCACCCATGTTCGTAGCAGCACAGTTTGTGATAGCTAAAACTTGGAAACAGCCCAAATGCCCATCAATTGGAGACTGGATAAAGAAAGTGTGGTTTTTTTATAAAATGGAGTACTACTCAGCCATAAAAAATGAGAAATTAGAGACATTTAGAGCTAAGTGGATGCACATTGAGGCCATACTCTCAAGTGAAATAAATAGGACACACATGTATAAATACCGAATAGTTTCTCTGGTGTGAGAAACTGAAAGTGTAAATAAGGACTAAAAGGTATAATAGATAATGTGAAATAGGAAGAAAAGGGGCAATGGGGAAGGAGAAGTGGGAGGGGTAGGGGAAAGGAAAGAAGGGAATGGCATTAATATGAGAAAATGAAAAATGGAAACAAAGTCTTTATAAATAGGGAGGAATGGAGGGGTTGAAGGGAGGGCTGGGGAAGGGGAAAAAAATAAGAACCAAGAGAGACTATGTAAGGGTGCAAATTTCCAATGATGACTGTCATTATATTGTATACCTAAAATGCACCAATGATTAGAATGAATAATTGATAACGCGAAATAGGAAGAGAAGGTCCAAAAGGGTAGGGGTAGTGGGACGGGTAGGGGAAAGGAAAGAAGGGAAATGAAAAATTATGAGAAATGGAAAAAATGGAAACAAAGTCTTTGTAAATAGGGAAGGGTGGAGGGGGTGAAGGGAGGGCTAGGAATGGGGAAAAAATAAGAATCAAGATGCATCATGTAGCTCCCAATGAGAAATGTAAATGTGTTGTGTACCTAAAATGTACCAATAAAAGAATTTAAGTAAAAATAACGATGATAATAATAATTGCAAAAGAATTCCTTATTAAGAACAACCCAGAGCAAAGCTAAAGCCAATAAAATAACAAGAAGTGGTTAAAGGCTTCAAAAGGAAAACTGCTGAATTACTTTTCATTACATAGAAGTGGAGTTCTCAAGAAGCCTTCCAGTCCAAAACCCTAGGCAATGGAACACCCAGAGGATGGAATCCAAGCCCTCAGTGCTTCAATAGTAGCTTTGGAGATGTAATGGGTTAAATAAGTACCGAGGGTGAAGAGTTCCGCAGAAACTGTGCCCAGCCTTCAAGACACATGCTCTGTCTCAGGGTACAGCCACTCCTCAGCCCCAGCAAACTCCTGCCTCTGCAGGACAGAGGTGTGGCTGACTGATTAGGGGTATGGATCCAGGCCCCAAGATCACTGCCTGACTTTCCACTCACTGGCAGTGGGCACTTAGACAATTTATGAATCATTCTATACCTCAGTGTTTACACCAGCAAAATATGACTAATAATAGTCCCCGTGGCAGCATATCGTTATAAGCATTAAATAAGTTAATAAATGTAAAGTACTTTTTAAAATATTGGGCTGTAACTACTCAATAAATGGTACAAAGCCGGAAAGCAAATTCTTTTTCATTAGACCATCTGATTTCAAGAGAAGCCAGAATCAGACCTTTTTTAAGGGTGAAATATGTTTCAGTTAAGCAACTAAACTGAATATTTTTGAAATGCCCTATGAGAAAAAAATATACACTGGGCCGCATGCAGTCTGCAGGTGCCCTGCACGTGACATTCAGTGCTGTACCAAGAGCAAAACCCGGGCAGAGGCAGACGGGTCTCACCCACCCTCAACTTCGTCACCTGCTCTGTGATCCACAGAGCACAATGCCTGGGAACCAGGGATGGCAGGAGGACACAACGGAAAGGCCTGTGCCAGATTACAAACAGCAAGTGACAGATGGCCCCCTGATCAAATGTAACAGAAGAAAGTACTCTCCGCAATTTAAATGATGCCTTTAATATACAAGGGAGCCTGTGGACAATGTCTCCACCTTTGTCCTCTAAGACTTCATTCAAGGACTTTAACATTTGGTCTGCTGGGACCCATCCTACAGGGAACTGGGATTGACACCGATCAAGTCCAGCTGCCAAAATGGAGCTCATTCCCTTCATCCCATTTGCAAAGTGCAGTTCATTGCTCAGTGAGTCTATGATTCAAAGCAGCTGCCAAGATTGCCAAAATCACCAGCCAGAAGTTCAGCAGACAGCGGTAGATCTGCTTGTCTAAGTGAGACATCAGTAGATGAATGAAAAAAAAAAATGAGTAAATAGCAACACTGTTGAGAAAACCACCTTTTCAAAACAAAACAAAGCAAAACAAAAAAGCCCTAAAACAATGAGGTATTCTCTTTAAAAGTTTAAGAATCTACCCTTCATTGTCCATTAATCCTGCTGGTCCATTGTCTTTTCTGCCATTATGTAAAGACAACCTGACAGGTTTATAAAGAGATGCCAGTCCTTTTCTATTCCACCAACAAATATGCAGCCCATCTGCCTCCAGTCAATGATGAGCATGTGGAAATAGAGCAATGAGATATTTTTAAGCACTCCCTTAATTAATTCATTCCAAGGACTTGGCACTTGGAACATTATGGAGTGAGGGATGGACAGAGGGTGGAGAGAGCAAGCTCACAATCCTGGTAAATAAAAGAGATTTGCCATAATCTGGATTCCAAAGCCCTTTCTATGAAGCATCCTGACTGCCCCCAGCAAGCTGTTAGGGGCATGCAAGTGAGAGCTATAAGCATGGCAATGGCAGGCATTTGGTAGATTTTTTTTTTTTTCAGACTGTGAGGACAAGTTCTTAAAATGAAAACAAAACTAAAATTTTATCTTGAAAATGGCACTTCTGCCTTCTACTGCTAAGGTTTTATTAGAGTAAAATAGTTATCGCAGGTGATCAAAATGAAGTGAAGAAGATTCAGTTCGTTCTGAGAGGCAAACAGTCCAATGAGGGAAATATTCAATATAGAAAACAGTTTAGTTTACCTTTAGAAGGCGGAAAACCAGACACGTGGGCATTGTGTGATACAGCCATGGGGGAAGGTGGAGAGCTTTTCTTTGAAATCAACCTGTGTTGAGCTTCCCAGTGTGAAAAAGCTTTGCAATTCTGGAAGCGTAGGGTTTACGGCACACTGATCCAGAAAGCTCGCACTTAGCTGCTAGATATTTCTTGCTTTTGGAGCCGAAGCATCATGTTTTAAGGACTTCCTTATTTGACACATCCCTTAAAGACAAAGCCCAAGGAGAGGACACCTAATTATGTCACATAAAGGGGAAAAGAAATCATCACTGATACTACTGCACAGACCTGTTTTTGATTTCTAATAACCTCATGCTTCCACCTTACGAATTTCATTTGGATTTAGAAATTATTTCTTGAGAATTAAGCTTTCAATTGCACACAGGAGACTGTCTTAGTAAACATGAAATGGCTTTCTCATAACGCCCCTAATATCCATTTTTACCCAAGGGGGGCAATTTCTATATTCTAGAAAACAAGAAACAAAATTCCGGCAAAGCCTGAGGCACACACTATGCAAATCCCTCTAGAGCCCAAACCCCTGGCCCTCCACTCACCCCTCAGTAAATCCACTCCACGGGGTCCTCTTCCAGCTGACCCCAACTTCATCCCCCGGGGGAAGGAGGAGGCCAATGTTATCTTTTGCTTTCCTTTGCTTGAAATAATAAATTCAGGGGTCTCCTTCTCCAGAGTCTTTAGCTGCCCACAGTTTTCTACATCACATTCTTTCTAAGTCAAACTGAAACCCAAGCCCTCGTGATTGGCTTTTACCCTGGCACCTTGGTTCCTGGGAGCTAATCAGAAAACAAATCACCTTGAATTTCTGAAATACTGTAGTGACCTAGCTGTCCCTCGCCCTGAAAATGTATAATGCTTGCTTCTCCAGCATCTGGACACTCCACTGTGACCACTCAAAAACAGACACTAGTCTATCTACCAGCCACTACTTACAATCTCTTTTCATTTTGGGTCAAGGACCTAAAAACTATCTCTAATTCTATCTACAACAAAAGACACAGAAAAAGTAATGTTCAGCTGGGTGTTTAGCTCAGTGGCACCGCACCTGCCTCACAAGCGCAAGGTCCTGAGTTTGATCCCAGGTACAAAAAAAAAAAGAATGTTCAACCATCAAATTAAACCTTGCTTTACAAGAAAATGCTTCTTGACATCTGGGAACTACTAAAGAGACACTGTTGATTTTTACAGAAACCAGATACTCATAATCTCAATTCCAAATAATCAGAAACTTGAAGTAACCAGACAATGGTGAGTATGGTGTACAAAAGGCAAAGATCAAGTGTAGGGAACAGGGGAAGCGGACGTTACTAGAACCTCTGCAGTGAGTCCTGGTCTCCTGCGAGCCACGGCAGCACACGGCAAATTACAGGAAAGGTAGAAAAATGAGACTGAGAAGAAGCTGAGCTTTGGGTCTGATCAGTGCTGCTCTGGGCAGCAAACACAAAAGCCCCCAGCTTACCACACCTTTTATTCAGTACATCGGGAGAAACAAAGTGTAACAAGTGACTTGCAGACAGTTCAGTACATCCTGCGTAAGTAAGATGTAATAATCCAAGAACAAGGAGGAACTGGGTAGATGTTTGTTCCTCCCAGGATGTTTTCAGCTCCCAGGATGTTTCTTGTCCTGGAGAATCCCAGCATCACCGATCATTGAGGTCTCAGTTGTGACCGGAGGCCAAAATGCAATTATGTCTCGGAATTCCATAGCTGGGTTGTAGGCAGGAGAACTAGGCTAACCAAATGATTTTACCCTAAAATTATGTTGCATTGCTCCCAACAAGCAAGTACATACATTATAAAGAAAATATTCTAAAAGGCAACTTGTAGGTTTATACACCAAGTATTTGAGACAAAGCCAGTTATCTTCTGTACCAACTAGCCCAGCTTACTCTTCAGTGATACCTGATGTTTCCAGAGAAAACCCCACAGCTCTGCCAAGTCCTGGATCCTCCTGAGAAGATATTATATTCTATATAGTTTTATTCCTAAAGTCTATTTTCATTGGACTGTCTCCTTCATAGAATTATTAAAAAACTCAAATGTTGTAATGCACATGAATGTTTTCAAATTGAAGTGCTAAATAAGCATAAGATATCACTGTTGCGTTTAACAGTTCTTTAAAAATTGGTAATCAGTGTATTTTGTTGATGGCATCTACATCATGACATAAACCAAAATGGTCAGTTTACCAAAGTACTCCACGGTAAATTCTTAGGTCAGAGTTGAATTAAAAATACATAAATTGAAAGCTATAATCACATGGCTATTTTGGCATACTTCTCCATAATGGATGTTTGAAAAAAAAAAAACAGCTTTAATATTGCTGGAGGGCAAAGGCTAGCAAAGGAGACCATCCTGGGAAATCTTGGTGAATTTTCCTTTACAAGTGGTATTAACCAAGAAATACCAGCCTAAAAGAAAAATTTAGTAATAAAAGTTCTCAACTGGAGCTTCTGAAAGTCAGCTCCCAGACTGTTACGTGTTCATGTGCCCCATGCCCCAAAGCCTAGCATGGATGTTCTACCCAACAAGGATTCACTAAATGCTCCTGGAAAAAAGGGCTTTGAGAATATCTTTGGCTGATCTTAAATAATGGATCGCAGATCTTTCTGCTCTTACTGCTCTTAAATAATGGATCACAGATCTTTCTATATGTGTTCCCTAGCCTTCCAGGTTTTGGGTTTTTTTTTTTTAACCTCTTTAAATGCACGTTTCTTTGTTCAATCTTTTCTTAACAATGCACAATAAAGATGACTTATTGTATGTGAGTCTTTCTTAGATACTAAAATTTACTTCTGCTCTGTATTTAATGTCCAGTAATTCAGCAGTTGTCATTGAGGACAAAGGTGAGATAAACACACTCAGTTTGGAAAGTTCTGGTGTCTTCACTTCTTCCTTCTTTATCTGGCCAGCAAATTTGGGAATGAGTTGGATGCAGGATTTGACAGAGGACCATCATTCATCTTTTTCACGGATGTTTTCCAACCTAGTCTTTACAAGCAAAGGTAAGTTTAGAAAGGCCTTAAAGGTAGCCAGAAAAGCCTTTATATCTTTTCTAATATGAAAGCCTTTCAAGAAAAACACGGAGAGGCACCTATATTACCCTATATGGATTCTTTATATTTAATTTAGCGATCTGGGTGTTTTTGGTTTTTGTTTTTGCACAAGATACCACCTCCCTCCTTTTTGGTAGGTGTCTTTCTTGAAAATATTTTTGAGAAACAGTTATTTTAAAAGTCCACATTGCTAAGCCTGTTAGAGCAAAAAGAGGAAATTTCATATTATGACCTCTCTGGAAGGACTCCAGGGGACTGAGAAAGGATCAGTTCCTTCCCTTGGACACAGACAGCTTTAAAACTGTTTTCCTTTGTTTCAAGTTGGAGTCAGGATACCGGGCGCTTTGGACACCAGGTCTTCACTCCTGCTGAGAGAGCCATTCCCCTCAAACTAGCCTGTGGAGTTGATAAAACATAGGACAGAAACTCTGGAAAGAGCCAGGGCCAAAGACTTCTCCAGTTGAGCCCAGAGGCGACCCTGATATTTACTTTTCAGGCAACATACAAGTGGCTCATTGCCATCTTCTGCATTCATCCTTGGACCGAGTTCTCCCACCAGTCATGTTATTCCCGCTCAAACTCTACCAAGCCTGAAATGTTTTCTGGGAGACACAGGTCCAGAGACCGACCCTTCCTTAGACACGCGAGTGTTCACGGGATCTTTTTGCCTCTCGCAGCCCCAACTCCCTCTTTCCGACAACAGCGGTCTTTATCAGTAAGTGCTTTCTCCATGCTAACTGTAGGCTCAGGAGGCAAGAGGCTACTCCAGGGCCTTGGAGAAAACAGAGAAGCCAACAAGAGTCTGAAGACTCCTATCCTGCCCAAAACTACAAGTTTTCCCGCCTCCTCCCGGGAAGCACCCAAATCTTTTTTCACTCCGCCTTGGAGCTGGCCAGTCCGCCACCCAGGGTCAAGGAGGGAACCGAGGGCTCTCAGAGCCGCGCCGCTACTGCAAACGTGGCGTTCAAGGCCAGCGCGCGCTGATCCTCGCCCCGCCCCGGCCCTGGTCTAGCTCATTCATTCCGGCGGGTCCCCCATTCCCAGCCGGGGTCGCGCTCGCCCACTGCACTCCCCCACCACACCCTGGCCAATCCGTATTGTTTTTAAATCACAAAAGTAATCTCAAGAGGATTTTTTTTCTTCACACTTTTCACACCTCCACAGTACCTTACCCGTGCAATTAAAACAACCCCTTTCTCTCTCTCTCTCTCTCTCTCTCTCTCTCTCTCTCTCTCTCTCTCTCTCTCTCAGCCGTCTTCGCTCTTCCACCATCCCCGAGGCCCAGCGCTACACCTCTCGGTCCCCAACCCGGATGGGGGACCGCCACCCCCGCGCGGCTCCCAGAAAAGCCCCCTCACCCTTCAGTGGATGCCATGGTCTGGGGAACGCCCCCTCCTCTTCGGCACAGTCCGGAAGCGGCGGGCGAGGGAGCGAGCGGGTGCCGGGTGAGCTGAGAGCGCGGCGGGGAGCGGTATTTAAGGGGTACTCTCTCCCCGCCCTTCCTCCCCCCTCCTGGGTAAGCCCTTTAGCGCCTCAACGGGCGCTGCAGGCTCCTGTGGGCGCTAATCCACGTCCCAGCTCTCCACGGCGCGCGCCCGGCGTTCCCCTCCGCGCGTCGCCGTGGCGCTCGGAGAGACGCTTGGGGGAAACCGAGGCTGGCTGCCCGCGGTCAGCACTGTCTCTGGGGCTGTAAGAGAGAGCGAGCCAACGGCGCGCCCCCGCCGCCGCCACCTGTGCTTTGCTGCGGGGCCGGCGGCGTGAGAGCGGGGGAGTGTGGCGAGCGTGCGCGCGTGTCCGGGGCTGTGCGCGCCGGGGGAGGCGGCGGAGGCCCCTGCGCTCTGGCTCGGCGCCGGCCGGGAGGGATTGCAAGGTTTAGCCCCGCCGGAGCTGGGGATTTGCAGGCGATCCCTCTCTATTTTCGTCGAGAGCTGACATCACCCGCGCCGTAGCCTCGGGCGACTCCTTTAACCGCCTCCCCCGCCTCTCCTCTCGAGACGCGGTCCCTCCTCTGCCGTCCCTCCCCCCTACCCGGCATCTCGCCAGGAATTAGCCAACTAAGAAAAGAGACCCAGCCGGTCGTCGGGAAAGCTTGGGCAGCCGGTGGCAGGAGCGGAGAATCTAAGGAGTCGCTATTGTTTCCCCTCAAGCCCACGTGGTCCCGGGCCACCTCGCTAGGCGCAGGCGACAGCGCGGAGACCTGGGATGCCCCTCCGTCCCCATTTCCTGCAGCCTCCTCCTCCTCACTCCCTGGCACATCTGCTCTGGTTCACACTCGCCCGCACAGGCGGGCACACCCACCCTCATCTCCCGCGTCGGCTGTAACCAGCCCCGCAGAGCCTGAGCAGCGGCCGCGGAAGCCTACATAAATCTCTCGCTCTCAATTATTCATCAAGATTAATATTAATGCAGCTCCCTGGGGGCGGGCGGGGAGCAAAGGAGGCCTTTTATTTTATTTAAATATTTTTGTTTTAGGTGGTCCGGGGGGCGCAGGCCGGGAAGGCGCCCAGAGGTGGCGGACGCAAGGGGCTGGAGATGCGCCCGCACCCAGAGCTCGGCTCGCCGCAGGGTTCTGAGCCCTGGGGGCGGCTCGCGGAGACCAGTGGGCCGGTGCAAGGGAGGGTCCGAGCCTCTTGGCCAGCTTTGCATAGTAATGAGTTGAGGGCAGCTTTTATTATTTCTGGGACGGGGAAGCGGCAGACGTCTACAGTTCCACCACCTGCGGACCCTGTGACCACCGAGAAGGCAAAGCCTCATTTTCCTCCGCTGAACAATGGGAAGCAAAATCACCCGTTTTGCAGGACCGCGGTGAAAATTAAACGGGCGTTTGTGAGAAGATTTGCGAGGCGTAAACGCGCCTTGGACTGGTCAGCAGTGTGAACCTGCCGCCTGGGACCTGCTAGGCTCCTCCCGGCGAGACCCTCAAAACTCCACCCATCTGGTGGCGCCCCAGACAGAGGTCCCAGCCGTCTTCCTCCCGGTGGGAGGCGCACTTTCCTCCCACGCTGGGGCGAGCCTTACAAGGTGGGATGTGGCAGCCAGGTGGAAACTGGCAGAAAGTCCCCGGGATGGCTCCCCAGGAGCTAGGGCGCTGCAAGACCGTCAGATGGTTAAATGCCAGGCGTGGTGTCCTGGCTTTGAATTCTTCACCACCTTCCAGCGGAGTAATCTGGGGCAAATTTCTCAAACTCACTTTTTCCCACCTGCAAAATGAGAACATCATTTGCCCTAAGTTAACGAAATGCAGGCGACAGGCAAAGCTCTTAACCTAGATAGAGCCCAGCATCCAGTAAGCTTCACTAATTGTTCAGTTCTAAGGGTTCTGGAGGATAGTTTCTTGGGCAAAATGAAGGATGTCTAGGCAGCTGAGATAAGAAAAAGAAGGAAAGGGAGGAGAGCTTAACCGAAATTAAAAATAAATCTCTGCTCACTCCTCAAAACCTGAGTCCAAACATCTTCCTCTCTGTCTCTTCCCTTCTCCTCTTTCCTGTCTGTCTCATTCCATTGACCAGATCTGCATCATTTTCAGCCTAGGAACTTTCAAGAATCCCTCTAATTTTGTATTTTCTTTAAAAAAAAAAAAAAAAGATTAACCACCTCTTCACCTGTGTGGTTATCTTTGGGTACTCCCCCCCCCCACAAAAAATTTAGTTATTATTGAATCTGTTATGTTTTTAAAAAATAATCTGTAAATGAAAAACTGTCTTCTTGCACCTTGATGTTAACATCTCCTAAGCCCCATAGATGTGTGGCTCTGTGAAGTTGTCAGCTGCATAAATTATCATTCTCTTGTCACCATTCAGTGGTTAGTCTTTGCTTTCAGCAGAGGGGGCAGATACAGAACAAAACTGAGATCTTCTCCCAGGACTATTAAGCTATTAAGAACCCCCTTTAAATTAAGCCTGAATGGCCGGCGATTTAGCTCAGTGGTGCTGCCGCCTGCCTCACAAGCACAAGGTCCGAAGTTTGATCCCTGGTATCAAAAAAAAAAAAAAAAATTAAGCCTGAGTGAACCAAGCCATTGAACTGCTATACCGCCCCCCCCATATCTGCACACAGCCATGGAGGGATGAATTGCCCAATTTATTAGCACCCACTGGTCACAGCACGGCATCCTAAGGTGCATAGACACAAGCTAAAAAAAGGATAGAGAAGAGGAAGGGGATGGAGTTATTTTCAATTTTTAAACATCCCATGGAAAACCACTCTTAATTATGTTTTTCATGTTCAAGATGGGACAAAATTCAGGTGCATCAAGTATGCTGGATTAGAGAGGCGTCATCATTCCAGCTGGCCACCTTCTCTATAAATGACTACTTGGGTGCTCAGATATCACCTCTGACAATGGAGAAACATTTGCATTCCACTGCCCTGGGAGACCAGGTCTATTAAATCATGTGGACTGTGTCGCATCTAATCCTGGCTAAGAACAAATTGCTTCTCTTTCTTGGCCCCAGAGGGTCCCTGCCAACATTCACAACAATTCATTTTTAAAACAAACTGGAGCAGTGATTTCCGACTCTGGCTGCCCATTCAAATATTCAGAGAGGGCTTTTTAGAAAAAGGAAATGCTATGCTCAGATCAACTTCTAAAGGTTTCTGTTCCATCAGTCCAGAGGACTCTGAGTTACCTAAGTGATTGATTCTACTGCACAGCTAGAGTCAGGAACCACTGACAAGAGGGGATTAATAAACTAGAGAAGGATCCAGAAATAGGGCCCTGGGAAAGAATTGGAGCAAATCGATAAAATAGGATACAAGATTGACCTTCTTGTCTTCAAATTAGGGGAATTAAAATCTTCCTAGGCCAATTCTTGTCTGTCATTCTAGACAACAAATGCTTGAAGTTATAAAAACATAGATCTTTGTACTTCTGATGTGTACACCTGCAGCTTGGTGGGAAAGCCACAATACAGCATCACACTACGGGGGTAAGGCTCAGGTCTGGATCAGTAGAACTGCTTTAAATATTACCCCTGTGGTGTAGTGGACTCTGTCACATTAGTCCACAAACTATAGATTCTCGGCTTCCTCATTTCAAAAATGAAAAAGATAATAATGGCCACCTCAGGATTGAAATGAGAACGATACGTGGGAAGTAGCCAGATGTGGTGCATACTTATCATCTTAGCACTCTGGAAGGCTGAGGCAGGAGATAGCCAGTTTTGACGCAGCCTGGCCAATTTAGTGATTTAGCAAGATCTTGTCTTAAAATTTAGAAAAAAATTTGTTTTAAAGGGCTGGGTATGTAGCTCAGTTTGAAGGCCCTGGATTCAATCCTTAGTTCCACCAAAAAACAAAAAACAAAGCAAAACAAACAACAAACAGTAGGAAGTGCTGAGCTATCATCCTGGCACCCAGTAAGTGCTCAGTAAAGAGTCATCCTGGGCACCTGAGCACAGCTGCTTGTAGCAATTTAATTCACCACAGGGCCCACTTGGCAGCCTAGCCCCTAGCTGAAGCATGACCCCACTCTCTCCTTTTAGACCTCACAACCAACTCCAAGTCTCCCAGTTAGTGTTAAGCAGAAGGAGCCTGGGTATGAGAATAGAACAGACCACCCTTCCGGGGCACAAGGAGTATATTTGAGTGTTCTAGCATCTCTGAGTCTCTTCTAGGGACTCCAGACTTACGGCAAACTGAAGAGGTGGGATACGGGACGTCTGCACACAGACACCTTCTAACTCTAGCTGGTGGGCTCTCAAAAGGTCAGTGTGGATAAGAACTCCTCACAGGATTGTGTGCCAAAAAATCAGCATATAGCGCTCTGGTCCAGGGTTTTAAAAAGGAATTTTGACCATAAGGAATTTTTTTCCCTTTCATTTTATTGTCTCTTGACTTCAAACCTAACCTGAGCTCTAAGAATGCCTTTCTGGAGTTGTTCATGGTAGTCATAATATTACTACTGAAACATTCATGGAGTGCTTACTATGTGTATAATAGAACTTAATGCATAACCTTGTTCTATTCTAAAGAAGATATTATTACCCTCAAGTCTCAGAGCAAACTGAAGCCGAGAGAGATTAACAAATTTGCTCAAAATTACACAGATAATGATTGTTTCAGTCAGGTTCCCAGCTAGGAAAAGATAGAATATTCAAAGTCAGTGTACTATGGTGAGTTTAATGAAAGAACCATTTTAAAAGGAGGTTACCAGGATCCAGAGAGTAGTCTGCATGGAGAGGTTCACCTGACAGGACGTGAGACTTCTACGGCCATAGCTGCCCAGTGGCAGGGGTTCTGAGAAAAATACTTTGACCTCAATTGCCTCCAGACCTTCTTCCCTCCAAGGCTCCCTATTGACCAAAGCCAGCTGGAAGATGGAGGGCAGAGAACACATGCAAACAAGTCATAGACAGTTCTTGCGGTCCTCCCTCACTGAGAATACATCAGGGTGGACCACAGTGGAGAATGGATCCCCAGGCCCAATAGATGAGTCCGGGGCTCGTGTATAAGCTGTCCTCCTTCAAGAGCTTGCTTTTGGTCTCTCTGCTGTGAATCTGCAGTGATAAGAATGCCCCTGGGATTGGGACAGGTTGTCCTGTAACATGCAGGGACCTTGCCACACAGGGTGTTCTGACAGAGAATCAGACTTGGTCAGACCACTTGATAGAGATCAGGAAAAAGTATATTTCTGCCATAGAAGTCACTGGCTAGCCTTATACTTTCCAGTCCTAAATTCAACCATGCCCAATATTCTTCTCCAGTTATTATAGAAGCTGAGTTGAACAAAGGGAGAGACATAGACTTTTCCTTTTCCCACTGTACTCTTCCAAGGAATCCATCCCATGCCTTGGTTCTCCTTCAGATTGTCTGAGATTGGTCATTGCAACTCTGTGTAGGGGAAGGGGTGGGGGGACTCCTAATATAGAGAAGGAAAAAACACCCGACACTGCTTTCCCATAAAAGGCTGCTGAATAAGACCGTTCCCCCTTGTGATGACAACAGAGGAGAAGTGTTTCAAGATTCAAAGTTTATCAGAAGAAACTGACCTAGAGAGAGAAGTAGCAGCCAAATGACCCCAGAGTTGCCTACTCTAAAGGGACTGTCATTTATAATGTCTGAGAAATATGAATTTGACTTCTCCCCTCAAATGCAATTACTGTTTCATCTGCCTTCTTTCTAAGATGGTTGATGCTCTCCAGAACCTCGCAATGAGAAAACCATTCACTGTCAGCTCATTAAGTGAGATACATATTTGGGATTCTTTGCAAATTCAGAACTACAAAGGGAACAAATGTGCTCTTTGTCAATTTCCAAGTGGATATTCAGGTAAAGCCAGCCTGGGTTTTGGAGTTGAGCAGTCTGATGTTTAAGTCCTCACTCTTCCACATATGGCACCAAGTGGTTCACCTAACCCTATAAGCCTACGTTCCTTTCTTGACAAAATCTAAATAATTTTTGTAGCTTCAAAATGTGTGTCTGGAATATAGTGCGATCGAGCTGAATTGTGTGCTCTGACCTTCTTAAATAATTGAGGAATGACAGTCTGTGTGCCTGAATCTATCTTTAAAACTTTGACCCAATTATTAAGACTACACGACTAACCACCTTACAGTTTTTAAAATATTAATAAAACAGTCGAGACTTCAGGAACTCTTTCATAAGATGATTAATCTAAGTATGCTAATTTTTAAAAATGTGAACTATTTTTAGATGAATGAGAAGCATGAATGAAATTATTTTGTAGTGTTCCTATTTTAGTGGAAAGATACAAAACCTAGTGTTGGCTTTGAAACCAAGAAACTGAAGACACCTGAAACTACATTGAAAATGGAAAGATTTTAGAAAGCGAAAGGGCTTTAGAGTGATAATGAGCAGGAGGAAATTTTTATAGAGGCAGCACCAAATTATTCTATTAAAGACGGCCAGGTGGACATAGAAGTCATAACATGCACAAGTTAAGCTTACCTATCACCTTGACTGGAAGAAGAGGCTCTGGGAGAGGTGAGTGAGTCTTGGAGGTGCTATACTCCTCAGTGGGCTGATCTACCGATGCTCCTACCTGAATGTGCTGCTAGGAGGTTGGGCCCAGTGGGAGGAGGTGGGTCATTGGAATATGCCTTTGGGAGGTCCTCTTCTCCCATTCTCTGCTTTCCAGCCACCATGAAGTGAACGGATCTGGGCTACCATACCCTTGGCCATGATATTCCTTCCTTGGAGCCAATCAACCATGGACTGAAACCTCTGATACCTTAAGCCAAACAAACCTCTCCTCCATTAAGTAGGAAGTGTCAGGTATTTCTTCTAGTAAGGGGAAAACCAACCAATACATATTGTCTTCAGAATTAGACAACCCTGGAAACCATCCAGTTTAAGTATGCTTGGAGCAGTGAGATTCAAGTTTAGTTCATCATCATCTTTCCATTTTGAATGATCTTGAGAAGTCACTTAATACTCTGGGCATCCAAGAGTACAGTAATGACCTCATCCACAAGGCTCCCATGAAAACTAAATGAGGCAATGTCATACAAAGCCCTTAACACATTTCCTGGTACATGGTGGTAGCTACTATCAGGTTTATTATGTCAGCATTCTGGTTGCCACCACTGTCATTGCTCAAAAGACCAGGGGTAGTGCTTTAGATACAACCACACAGTACAACCAGGTATGAGGCAGGCTATATCCCTGTTTATGTGCTTCTGTCCACTGAATAGAAAATAAGGGAAATCATCTGTCTCATGGGTGTTTGGAGCTTTAAGATACACATTTAATTCATTCACTCTTCTTGTTAACAAGTATTAGGCAAAAGAAAAAAGTAAGGGAATTCTATTTTTACCTCACTCTCTGAGCTGATGAGAAAAGAGATGTTACTTCATAGAAATCTCAATTCAGACTGAGAACTTGCTCTAAATATAATCTCTTCAGGCAGAAACCGTCTCATTAAACAGAGAGCTGAGAAGGTTGAAACATTCTATAGTTGCGTTTGTTACTCGATGAAATGTCATAGAAGGAGTGTGAATCCATTCCATTTACTTAGTGCAGATGAGGTAGGAGAGGAGACAATGGGAAAAGATGAATCCTGAGTTCTCAGCATATCACTCCCTATGTCAGCATTTCTATTACAAGATACTTGAGGCTCAGTGTCAGAGTTAGGGCAAATTCTTTATGCTCATCATAAAGACATCACATTTGGAATTAGAGTGACTGTCTCTTTTTAGTAGCTTGATCTTGTATAAAGTGGAAATACTTTTTGAGAGTGATTTTAATTTCTACCCCATTTCTCCTAATCATCACAAAGATTGCCACTTATGCATCCATCTCCTCCCATCCCTTTTTCCCACTGGGACATTACAATATTCAGTGTAGTGACATCTTTGAGATGAACAAAAGGATAGAGAGAAATATTTTATTTTCAGGAGAATTGCTTTGCTTGACACCAGCTCCATGGGGTTAAATGCTAAGTGATTTGGATTAAGGACTGCATCAGAGACCCAAGCCAGGCTTGGTGACCATACAAAATCCAATGATGTGATCCCCATTCTATTTTTTCTATTCACTTCTTTATGAAATTACTTGGTAATTCTGAGAGAGGCAGTATATCAAATCCCAAAAGTATTTTTCTAATACAGTTATTTCCTTTAATAAGAGAAAGAGATATAACAATCGGTCAATTTAGTTTTAAATTAATATTATAGATTTAGATTTTTTTCTTAAATCAGAGCCTGAAGGACTAAATTATGCCTCTGCATAATTCCATTTTATTGGAGCTTATCCCAGTTCACTTTGAAGTTTCATTTGTTAGCACCTGGATACCATTTTGTTTGTGATACTCCATTTCCCCTTTCACTGAAAATAAACAACTTTTGCTGAATCAGGCCTATTTAAGGATTAATAGCATTCTTTCTTTCCCTTTTGTATAAAATTACCTTTTCCTAGAGACCATAGTGCAGAAACTTAACAGTGGAGTTTTATTTCTTCCATGAACCCAATCTTGAACTTTATTCTTCACCTAAGAAAACTGTTCCCTACTTTTACCTACTGATTTTTTTCTTTGTCAGCAGAGGTCTCCACCAAACATAGCCCAAGCCTCTGGATAAACACTAAGTGAATTGAGATACAAACATGAAGTGAGCCCTTAAAAACTCAGCCATTGACACAATCTTCTTAAAATTCTGGGCCTCAACTGCAAATCCGGGCAGAGCCCTGCCAGGGAAAGCAAATCCTACTGCCAAGAAAAGCAAAGAGAGACCACAAATTGCTACCAAACCAATCCAAAATGTTCTCATCTTTCCAACACCCCCTAAAAGATAAACTTCCTCAAGCCCTAGGGATCCAAAGCATTTCACTCAAAATTTTCACAGGATTCTAAAGAAGAATTTAAAAATCAGGCAGGAATAAAGATATGTGTCTTCTTAGCATCTCTCATTGGATGTCAGCTTCCTTCCTTTAACTCATCTCTTCTGCATGTAAGATACTTCCCTGTTAGAATACCAGCAAGTTGTCTCAACCCAACAAGACCCAAAGTCTCCACTGATGGCCAAGTTAGACCACAGGAAAACCAAACTCAAAGCCAACAGTTGCACTCAGTGATTCAGTGTCCTCCCTCATCATTTCTACTGCACATTCTAGGAATTCATGAGGTTTGATGCATGTGGTGTGGTTCTTGCAGAGCTCTCTCCTCCTCCCAGCTTCCGAAGTGGGCCTGCATTGTGTGACTGCCTCTCCAGCCCCACGTGCCATCACTCTGTCACACTTTCCCCTGCAGCCTTACTAGTTTTCTAGAAGTTCCTCAAATGTGCTGGGAGCCCTCCTTTTCAAGATCTTTGCACATGTTTTTCCCTTTCTCTGGAATGCTCTCCTGTTTCCCACCCTTGTTCTAGTAATTAACTCCTTAACTCATCTATCTTCTCTTCAGGGAGGCACAACAGTCATTCATCCTCTCTAGATTAAATCAGTGCCCCTCTGTTGTGGTTTGGATTTGAACCCCCACTAAAGCTTTATGCACTTTTTGCACTCAGAGGTGGGCCTTATGAAAGTGATTGGATTTGGGCACTGCAGCTGACTGCTGTTGGTGGGGGCACTTGTCAGAGGTACTTCACGGTGTAAGTGATCTGGAAGGGCAGCTCCCACCCTGGCTCCTCCTCTTCTTTCCCTGCTTCCTGGCTGCCATGATGTGAGCAGCTTCCTCTGTCAGATCTTTCCACTATGCTATTTCTGTTTTGGAGCCGGCCAATTATGGATTGAATACTCTCCTCCTTTAAATTGTAGATGTCCAGTATGTTGTTTCAGCAATGAAAAAGTGTCTCTTACTTGGTGGCTACTCTGTAAGGTGGGTAAGGCAGGGATAGGCTGCTTGGGACTGGCATTTTTGATCTCTAGCTTTCAATGCCAATTGTTTTCCAGCTAAGTCTTATTTTCAGGGAAACACGGATGATGGTTGTTAATGTTCTCCATGTGTGTCTGGGATCGCACTACTGAAGCTAAGCATCGACCTACTTTGTCCACCTTTAGTGTTCCCAGTCCTTGGCATATTGCAAGCACTCAATACGGTTTGTTGACGAATGAATGACAGACAGAAAATCAATCAAGTCACAATTCTTGGTTGAATTCAGGATGGAAGAGACTATCAGTCAATATTGTAATATAGGCTGCAAATGTGGAAGGCCCATTAAGCTTTGAGCAAATGATGAATTTAACAGCATGAAAGTTCATCAAGCCCAAAGAAATATGAAAATTCATATTCAAAACCTATACTCATAATTCCAGAGGATAATGGGTATTGTACTATAAAGAGGATTTGATGGCTGCAAATTTCCTACTTGTCCAACTGTCTATGGTCCCTTTTGTACTAAGTCCAATCTGTACCACCGTTGCCCCACTCCACCTACATGCTGTTAGGAAACGTTTTTAAAATCACTGAGGCCCCTGGAACTTCATCTCAGCAGTGTATCCAAATGAGTCCCACTTATACATCCCCATGTTCCTCACTCATCCTTCTTCACTATTCTTGGGTCTCATTTATTTCTACCCATCCTTTCCTGTGGTTGATCCCCACTCCAATCTTATTTCCCTATGAATGGACCTCACAGCATTTAAAAATTTCCTTTCCTCTCCCCACCCCTCATAAAATTTCTCATCATGGGCTTCTCAACCTCCAGTCTTCCCTTCCCAAAGAACAGCAACAGTGGAACCACCCCATCATAGCAGCCAATGTTTATAGAGTACAACAGAACAGGTACTGCTCACATGCTTAACTCTCAGATGCATAGCCTCACTTAATCTTCCAGTCACCTCACTCCCATTCAAGATGAGCTGCAGCAGTGATACAGACTGTGGCATGTCCAAAATGACAGTGTGTAAGTGATGGAGCTGGGACTGAAGCTTAGGTTGGGTCTTCCGACTGCTGCCTGCTGTCTAGCACAGCCCTCTCGCTTGCCTTTCTAGAACTCCACTTTTATGTTTTTACCCTCTTGGAAACATGAGTAAAATGTTTGCAAATGGGCTATAAGAAACCACATTATTAATCCCTACATTTGAGCTCCAACTCGAATTGTCTTCCCATCTGACTGGCCTTGCCTTGGCTGGCCAACATGACCTGGCACCGCATTTTAGAGTTCATGGTGAGAAATGATTGGCCTGTCTCCGAGACAGTCCTTCATTGTGCTTAATTGTATGTGTTTTCCAAGTTCTTTCCTTAATTATAATATTTTACTTCCTTCCTGTCACTCCCAAGACTTAGCTGAAGCTCCAACTACCCTGCGAGTGAGGTCAGCTGCAGATGCTATCCTCCTTGGATGGCACCTTTTTCTCAATTCCTGCTGGAGTTCATGTGAGAAGATACAGACTTAGTTGACGACTTTGTTACCCATGAAAGTCCACTAAATGTATACGCATGGCCACTCCCAAAGGGTCTTGTTTAAATCACACTTAAATTTTATATATCATTTTAGTTTTGTCATATGGTACATAAAAGCTAAGTAAAATCTACACATGCATTTACAGAACCCAACCCCCAAAATGTATACACTCATCACCATCACCCGTTTGCCATAATCATAAATGTTTGTAAGCTAATGATCATCATTTTGAGCACCTCTTATAGAAGCCAAAGATAATTTTTATCAATCTCATGATATTTCAATAAATTTAGTACTCTAATATTTATACAAGTTTTCTTTTCCTGATGTATACATTGTTGATGGATAGAAACACACATGTAATTGGACAAGTTGGATTTATTCCTCCTTGCAGTGAGGGAGAAGAGTGAACTTGGGAGTGTCTCATCAAGAATGTGTTAGAACTTGCAGGACTTGGGTTTCAAAGTGATTTAGGGGAGATTTCAGGGAAATATGGCTACGTTCTGGATTGAGTGCTGTCAGAAAGTGGGAGTGTTTCCATAAATGGCCATCATAATAAATATTATCTAGATAAAGTACATCAAATTAGTAGAAAAAGCTGTTATTTGTAGAAAAGCTATAATTGGTAGAAAAGCAAGAGTCTTTCAGGTTGAATTGGAGAGAGGGATGGCTGTCTTTATGTGGTCTGCATAGTGCCCTGAGATTTGTCTGTTATTACACAAGATATGAGGTGATCTCATTTGTGTCTTGATCTGTCACAGTCATGGAATAAGCCTGTATGATATTGGGATTCTGTGAAATTATTTATTTTCAAGAGAAGAGCACTACAGCTTATCTGGGAATGCCAGCCAACCCCTAGGCATGTGTGGATCATGGAAAGTTGTAAAAGGTTCGCCGTCACTGCCCTAGGTGCTAAAGTATAGCAGATAGAACACCGGATGTCAGGGGCTACAAGTGTTTATAGAAAACCAAAGCAACCACCAAAAAATAAATGAGGACCAGACTGTTCTGTGTGAACAGGAGCCTCTCTGGCTCTCCCCAAAAGGGTCCTCATTTGACATCCACTTTCCCAGCACTAAGATTCCATGACCTGTGATGACTTAATTCCTTGTCAACTTAGGGAAACTGGACATATGTTTCAGAGTTCCCTTCCCTCTATGGTTCCAGGTTAAAGTGGGAGCAAGAGAAACATATATAAGATTTGAACATGAGTATGAAACAGCTATTTTCACACCCTGAAAGTTGGTAGAGCCCATCGGACACCATGGCAATTCATACACAATGTCACTGATCTGGCAGCTCAGCTTGCTGAGTTGAGACAGTATCCAGGCCTTTGGCTCCTCCAACACCTACTGGAAATCCTATTCCGGCTCCTCTGAATCCCAGAAGGTGAGTGAGCAGCTGCATGCTAAAGGTGCCAGCTTTCCTGCAGATCAATCACATCACTGACATTGGGAGCAACAAGTGAGAAACATGTTTTTCCATTGTCCTCATGGGTTCCTGTTTGTCCTTGCTCTGCCAACTTCCTGTCTAGATTTCTTTCCCAACTCTTGGTCTGTTGATTCAGATCAAACACCAGGAGCAAAGGTAAATACCTTGCTCAGACTTCTTCACCAGTGCCTGCAGTTCTATGTGGTCATTATGCTTCTGCATTCTATACAACTCTTTAGAGTTTTGATTCCCCCCAAAGTCTCTGAATGATGCACACTCTAGATTTCTAGCTAAGAGGAAGCCTCTCATCCTTGGAGTCCTACCATAGTATGCAAGAGCCTTGTTATAGAGATGGAGAGTATTCCAACAGACACCATGTATAGTCTGGCTTGGAGTCATAGATTAGTGAGATTGAATATTTACAGCCCAAGAGAGAGCAGTGCTGGGATAGGAAAATCTAGGGGTAGTGGCAAGTGGCCATGTAACTATTAATAAATGAGCCTGGGGTGCAGGTCCCAGAATCTGGGGCCAGATTAAGTTCTGAGAGGGTTAAGGTCATAGCTGAGCTGACATAATATGAACCAAATCTGAAAAGTGAGGCAGGAATAAAAATTGCCACTAGGTAATAAGACAGTGTTGAGAAAGTGGGGACCATGATGATCCAGATAGGATGTCTGAACCATCACACAGTGGCGCATGTGAGAAGGAGCATCCATATATGAAGTGCCCAGTGAGGCAGACGTGGAGGCTTTGTGGATCTGTGCTCAGGTAGATGCCTCCAGCCCTGCCAGATGTTACAGGCACCAGACTATGCACCATCCACATGTGTTAGTCAGCTTTCTGAACTGTGACAAAATTTCTGAGGTAAGCAACTTATAAGGAGGAAAGATTTACTTTGGCTCATGGTTTCAAATAGCTCTGTTGCCTCAGGAATGTGTCATCACAGTATATCATGGTGGAAGTGTGGGTGGAGGAAGCTACTCATCTCATGGAACCTGGCAGACAAATAGAAAGGCAGAGCCAGAGTCCTGGTATCTCCCTCAAGGGCTCACCCCCAATAACCTAACATTCTCCCACTAGGCTCTGCCTCCCAAAGGTTCCACCCCCTCCCAATAGCATCACAGGCTAGCATCCACGCCCTTAACAAACAGGCCTTTAGGGGACGTTTAAGACCCCAAAATAATACTGCGGATAAGCTAGTTTCTTTATACAATGTCTCATTTAATCATCACAGCTACCACTGAAAATCCCAAGGTCTTACTATACCAATAGAGCACCTGCTGAAGCTGAGGTATAGAGGCTAACCAACGAGTCCAAGAAGAGAAATTGACAGATAAGAATGTAAACTTAGGTTTCTTGGATCCATCTTCCATTACTCTTTTTGAGATCCAAGCTTTCTGGTATTAAAACAATCTCTCTAAGTAACCTGATAAATAAATATCTGTAGACTCAAATCCTTCAGCCTCCATCAAAGGCTTCAGTTGACTGCCACCTCAGATTAAGGCACTCTATAATTACCAGTCTACCAAAACTGTGAGCAAGTAAGCATTCATTATTTAAAGCCACTAAGAGCTGGGTAACTGGTACCCAGTAATTGATAACTAATACATTACTTTTAGATTCTAAGCCATGAGGATGGTGGGTAGGGTTGGGTGAAAGAAGGAAGATATGACATATGGAAAGCCCCCAGAAATCCTGACCAAAATAGAGAGAGTAGAAATAATTCTCTTCTGGGTCAGAGAGTTACATAAAGACACATAAAGATGAGGAGGCAGGCTAGGAGAAAAATATGTTCTCACTTTCTACTTTGGGGCTACAGTTCTTAAGGTTGAAGGTAGATTGAGGAAACAGTAAAGTTCCTGTTAGGGTCTATAGGAGACCAGGATCTCCCAGGATACCTTGTAACAATCCCAGGTTTTCGACTTTCATGTGGTATGGAAAAGACTCAGGAGTTTCCATAAACTCCAAGGAAGGAAGAGTAGATCACTAAAATCTAGCTGGGCAGTAGCAAAAGAAGTCACCACTGGGGCCATGAGGTTGAGTGACCCAAACCAGAGTCAATAGGAGTTACCATTAGATCTCAGGAGCATCAGCCTCCCTCAAGAACTGAGGAAAAGTCAGGTCAGCAGGAAGGACTACAAGCCTCATGGCAGTAGAGACAGAACATAAGTTACAGTAGTTACAGACTCTAGCACCAAATGTTGGCAAAACACCAAAGAATGGGAAAGACACACACCCAAGAACCAGCCTGAAGTCACGAGACCCCATCATAGATTAAAAATGTGCAGGTCTCCAAGGCATCATTTTTTGAAAACAAAACTGGAAGGAGGAGAAATAATGAAAAAAGAAGTCACTTCAAAAAGAGAATGTTACTTACGGCATTTGACTGGACTGAATTCATTGTTTTCCTCCATTATTTAGTGGGAGACAGGATTTGACCTTGGGAGAAAACTGACATAAGCTACAGAAAACAGTGAAGCTATAGGATCTTGGCACATCTAAATCTGGTGTGATTTAATACAAGATGTAATCATAAAATATAATGAGCATTTAAATTCTTCAAAATTTTATTACAGTAAAAGACAGATAACCATTAATCTCCCCCAGAATAGTGCCCCTTGCTTCAAATACACATCAGTTCTGAACATCTTCTTTCTTGAGTGTCTTTACATGTGCTACCATGGCTGCCTCAATGTCCTGAATTGATTCAAAATGTTTACTTTTCATGGCCATTTCTACTTTAGAGAAGAGCCACAAGTCACACAGTGCCAGATCTTTTGAATAAGGTACATGAAAACACACCACAATGTTTTTATGAGCCTGTCTTTACATTGGATGTCACTTGGCAACAGCATCCACCATATTTATGATCACACCTGGTAAAGACTCACAAAAGAGGACTTGAAGAACTGCTTCAGAAATCAGAAAGAAGGATAGGATATATGTGTTTGAAGCAAGGGGGAGTATTTGAGGGGGACTCATGGTAATGTGTCTTTTACTATAAAAAGTTTTTTATTTAAATATTAACACATTTTGATGATACCTTCTATGTGACTGCAATTGCTATAAAAACATGCTGAAGACAAAAGCAGATTTTCATGCTAGATCTAGGAAATGAGCAGGCAGGGGACACAAGAAATCAGCAAATTCCTGATATTTTCCTGTTTGTGCCATATCTGATGGCAACCATGTCTCTCCTCCTCTATTCCACAACTTACCAAGATCCAAGGCTTGGTATTAAAAAGATAGCATTGCTCTGTCACATGCATTATTGGGAAATTATAACCCTTGTCTCTGTGTTAAAGGACTATCACCAAGCTATCTGCCCCATCCATGGTGCTTAGAGAAAAAAACAACAAGCAGAAATGAGAGCAGAGTACATTGGTTTTGTAGGTTAGAAGCCAACCCTTGTTTTATTAAAATGTGTACAGGAGATCAGAAAGGACAAGATCCAGACTGCACTGTAGCAATATACACAAAAGCATGCACTGTCTAAGCTCCATTGCCTTGGAATGTCCTACAGGTAGCTGTTTGAAACTTGGTTTGGCTGGAGCCTCAAAAGAGGCCCCATGAAGCCCAGAGTGCCCCTAGATCAACCCTCTCTCAGCCACAGCTGGACCTGACAGTTACATTTCTGAGTGGCTGGAAGAGCCACCAGGTCAACTGAATGGGAGGATTTTGTCTATTCATACTGTCTTCTTTGAAGAAACTCAGATCTGGTATCTTGCACCTGGTCAGATTATGCAGTGAGGAAGGCAGCAGCCTACCAAAAACTGAGCACCTCTCACCCTCCCCTGAGCTATGTCCCTGAAATCAGAAGCCCTGGCGTAGCCAAGTTCGTGGGCAAAATCACACTTCAGGTTTACACCGCATCACACAGTATCTGTGTGGATGGATCCACAAGGAAGCTTCCCAGTGGACATGCAGTGGCTCACTTCATGTTTCTCTCAATCCAGTCTTTAAAAGGCAGCACCTTGGTGAAGGCTGTGGAGATGCTATGGCTGCATGTTTTGTCATAGCTCCAGCTGACCAGCCCCACCAGATGCCAGTGTGGCTCAGGGGATGCTCTTCCTGGGAAAGACACAGCTGCGATGCCGCCTGTCTCTGCAGTGCAGATATTAGAAGGGGTAGAGGGATCCTGGCTGGCACAGAACATGTTGTCAGTGACACTTACTGGGATATCATGGTCTTCATGCTGCTCCTCACACAGCAGTGAGTCTACCACTCTGACCGTCCCTGAGCGCAGGGTGTCATTCTTGAAACCAGGGCTCCTCACATCTGCCAGGATGTTCCAGCCAGCCACAGTGATGTGGGACTCCTGGAAGGAGACACTGAGGTCCCGGGTGGCAGCAAGGCAGATGGGCTGGACACGGGTGCTGATGCGGGCCTTGTCCAGGAGCTTCAGGATCGCAATGTCAGCATCGAGCAGTATGGGATCGTAGTTGGGATGCAGAATGATAGCAGAAATCTACAAAGACAAGGAATGGATAGAATGGGGATCAGCCAGCTCCACAATGGACAAGAACAGGCAATCATTGGGGCTAACTTACTGGGAGAAACTGTCCAAGAGGCAACTATAATCATTCAGAGGTACTTTGCTCAAGGAATCTTTGAAAGCACTTGCTCTACTTCCAGGGTTGCAAACTGAAAAGTCTACCAGGGTCTTGCGGGTAGTATTAGATAAGGGCATAGAGGCTGAAGAGAATGGGAGTGTACGATCCACCTAAAGTGGGCAGCAGCCACTTCAGTCCACTCACCACTGCCATACAGAAATGGAGGCAATCAATAATTTACTTTTTCCAGAGTATGGACTCCAGAACTTTACCTGAAACACCTCAAAGTTTTAATGTTGGTAAATAACTGATTAAGAAATTATATGTTAGCATCACCAAAGCACAAACCCCTATGGGCTCCCAGTTTGCATTCTCTGGTCCACAGTAAGCATTTCCTGTACCTTCAAGCAGAAGGATAGCATCATGTTCCACGAGAACATTCTATAAGCAGTTTCCCATGAATATGTTCCCAGAGCATTCCGTAACATTTCTCCATAGTCTTCCCTTATTGTCCAATGCCTTGCTGATTATTTTGTTTGACAGGGGACTCTAAAAGCTCATATATGTGAAACCTTATAATTTTTTCCTGTAAGTTCTTTTTTCTTTTCTACACGTTTGTGGTACACAATGAATAGGTTCATTATGGGTAGTTGATACATGTACATGACATATCTTAATTCTTTTTATGTTCATTTCCCCTTCTCTCCTCTCCTGCCCAGAATGTCTTGGTTCCCTTCCTATTTGCAAAAGATCTATCTCCCCATTTCCTATTGTCTATATTTTATTTTGATCTTGTAAGAAAATGAATGCACCTCAAATCCATAATTTTAAGTGAAATAATCAGGCACACAAGCTTAAACCATATGATTTCTCTCATATGAGAAACCCAAAGTGTAAATAAGTTCTAATGTATATGTTCCATTACTTCCATTGCATCTGAACGCATTTCCTTGGGGTTTCTCTTGTGTCGTACTGATCATGACATATCGGTCTCTCCCTGTCGGTGTGACCTTTTCAGAGAAAACAGTCATGTGTTATTCTTTATTGTATCTATTTCCAGTGAGTGCCACATTGTGGGAGCTCAACAACTCCCTTTAGAGCTCCATTGTGGGAGCTCTAACTATCCAGATGGCTGGAGAGTTGGAAGAACAGGTGAAGAAGTGGATAAATGGATGAACAGATGGGTGGGGGAGTGGATAGATGGACAGATGGATGGACTGAGATGAATGGATGCATGGATGGATGGATGGGTGGCTGGATGGATGGATGGATGCACAGATGAGGTGGGGGGCAGGAAAAGAGAAAAGTGTGCTGTAAATTGGTTAGGAAAATCTTGCATAAAACCTTGATATGCCTTCAAAGCCTACCTTGGACAGTTTCCATATGTAATAGGTGATTAATACCCTTTTGTTATCCAAGAAATATTTATTAACCTACTATGATTTAGGCACAGTGTCAGGCTATGAGAGTACAATGACAAGTCACATCATTCACAGAGCAGATGGTTTCAAGCAGAGCGAGCCATTAAATAAACAATTTCACTAATTTTCAATTTGTTATAACTTATCATATATGCTATTAGTATATTTTACTCTGAGATGATTGACTTCTGATGACCACACCGATAAGTGGTATTTGTCTCTGTCTTATTTTTTTAAACAGGTAAAGGGAGAAAAGATTGCACAATCCTTCTAAATGGCACTTTCTGGATCTGTCGATATAAAACACTGAGCTCCTTTTGGGTGCCAGGCTCTGGAATAGCGACTGACATGCTAAGGTGCCAGAGCTGTCACCCTTCTCCACTGCTTGGAGCTGGCTAAGCCAGAGCCCCACTTTTCAAGTTGAGCCATGTCTCACCCGTAAGCTCTGGATGGTCTTCTCATCCTGGTCATCATCCCGGTAGAATTTTCCCAAGATGACTTTGAGGTCTGCCGTCTTGATGACGTTGACCTTCCCCAGCTCAGTAACACAATGGGCAGCTGCCACCACGGTGCGCTCGTTCACCAGGGCTCCGCTGCAGATCAGGAACCAGGTGCCCTTGTGCAGGCTGCCCTCCTGCACCCCGCTGGTCCTCCTGTAGATGGCTGCCTGCCACGGCCAGCGGCTCACTGGGCTCTTTGGAGAAGTGGTGTTCTCAATTTTCCCACAGACTATGGAGAAAGCATTGGTTCAGTTAGATAAATTCAGACCTTTCCCATCCAAAAGGGAATGTGTCACTCAGCCAGGAGAGCACAAATCTGGGAGGGTGGACCTAGGGTTGTGATAGGCACTATGCCATGGAACCTGGTTTTCTTCTCTCTTTAAATATTAAGCAACCAGTCTAGACACGGTTGGCTGTAAAGTCTGGAGTTAATATTGGAGGCTTTGCAGTCAAATGAAGTGTAGCTTCTGACCTCAGGCATTTACTACCAATAGGACTTAGGGTGAGTTGTATTTTATCGCTTACAGCCTCAGTTTTCTTGCCTATAAAATGGATAGAATAATAATGGTCTCATAGGGTTTTTAGAAGATTAACATCATAAATATGACTACAATAAATTCAATGATACTATTCTTTCACAAAGAAAGACAGGCAATGTAGCTGAGTATGTATACATCCCTATTCCAGATGTTTCTACCTATTATCTCAGTAATTATCACTATAGCCATATAAGGTAACCAATGCCTCATTACTTAATTAACAGTTACCTCATTGATAGCACTGAATGATGGTTATGAAAGCAATAGCTTGGGGTAACTAACCATAATAACATAACTAGAAGGCCTCTGGCACCTTTAAACCCTTTTCCACTTGGTGTTTAATTACTGTTCCCTCCCTTTTCTCCACGTAAATGTGATAAAACTATCTAGAAGAAAATAGGCTTTTAAGATTTAAGGAGTAAGTTCTTCCTGGGTGGTAAGTTGAAGCAAAAGAAGGAGAGCTCTAACTATGGAATTTCAGACAGCACCAAACTGGGGAAAGCGATGAAGGACCATTGCTTTGAACGAGATTTTCCCCAAAAGTCTTCAACAAGGTTAAGAGGTTTTCACAAGCAGCCCTGGAAGACAGAAGATACTCCAGCTTAGAGACCAGCCTCAACTCACTAGGAATGCAGGTCGGCGCCCGCCCACTCCACTTCCCAGTCCTCAGACACGTCCTTCGGCTGCTGCCCAGGCGGCGGTAGAAGGGTGAGATGCACTCATACTGGAGCTGGGTGTGCAGATGTTGGTACCCCGTGGGCAGGTCCCCAAACGGGAGTGCTAGCTTCTTGGTAGGGGCATCCTGCAGTTTCTGCTTGCTGAAGGCTGTTGAGTAGAGCTGGTGTAATGGTGTCTCCCTGGGTCAGGGCACATGGGTCCAGAGAAAGAGCAGGACAAAAAACTGTCATGGAGGCCTCTTTAGCATCCATGCCAATCTCCATGTAGGCATTTGGTTACAGAAGAAGAAAAAAAATGGCTGTCTCATTCTCTGACTCTGTCTCTCTGTCTGTCTCTGCCTCTTTCTCTGTCTCTGTGTATGTGTGTGTCTCTCTTTGCGGGCATGCACACATACATACACACACACACTTCACCTCTTGCAAATTCTACACACATCTCAATCTTTTTAGTCCTCCATTTCCATTTCTGGCATGCTTCCATCTGCCTAGGATTTTTAACCACAGAGAACAATATCTGACATAATAGCTGCTATCCAAAGGTACACTACACACACACACACACACACACACATTCACGTGCAAAGTTAAACTAAAAAGGGAGTTAATTTGAATGAGAGGATTCAGGCACAGTTTTTCTCTAAACATTATCATAATGGGGGCAATATTACGAATTGACTTGAACTAAACTGTGTTGATACAGTAGCTTGATTTAGCAATTAGCAGATGTAATTAGTTCATCTCAGAGAAAAGGCCTTCCTCTCAGGGCACATTGGATGGGAGAAATATGAAGCATTGTGTATAAACGGGAAAAGGGATATTAAATGAGCCTTGAAGTTGGGGTCCCCTGAGACCACTCAGGGGTCTTGGGGGAGATTTGCACACGTTGTAAAACTCGTGTTCATTTTATACTGGTTCATAATGACTGCCAACTGGAAAGTTAGAATTCCTTTAGGAATCAATGGGTCTTCATATTTGTTTAATGGGTAGGGAAAAGAAGCCCAGAGAAGAAAGTGGGAGCTCCCAGGGCCACACAGCCAAGGAAGAGGGGACCCAAGACAGTGCTTAGCAGTCATGATTTCCATTGTGGAATCTCCACCACGCCAATTTGATATTGTTGTAAGAAATCTATTTCATGTATTCCTAAAGTGCTTGGCTCAGAGCAAATATTCCAACCATAGTGATTGCACTCAACAAATATTCGTATCTTTTTTATACCCAGTTCTGTAATTTTAGGTGCTTTTGAACTTGCAAAAAAGACTCATCAGTTGGCCACTGAAGGTCTACACAGTATTTGGTGGCTTCCAGGTAAGCCCGGCCACTGGGGATAGACATATCCCACTTCCACAGCAGATCTTCCAGGAAGATATTTAAAAACACATTTTAGGCTTGCTTTCTCCTTTACCTGAGATATCTGCTACATGGCCATGTATTCTCACATTAGGATTGCCTTTAAAATAAGAAGCTTGGTGTCCTTTTTTAATAATTCAAGGTTTCCCTATAAGGTATCTCCTTAGGAAGAACAGGTGGATTCCACGTTAGGAGAGGCCAGCCCAGGGAAATCACAACAATCAGAAGAGGGGCAGAGTTTGTATTTTACTACCACCATTCCCAAGAAAATGCCTTGCTTGAAAAGGAGAAAATAAAAACAAGTGAGAGAACCCAAGGAGGGGTGAGAGATTAACAGATATGCTCACTTAGACATATGTGCTAGTCATGGGGACTCACTGTGACTGATTCTAACAGTAGCTGCCACTGATAGGTGATTGTATGTGCAAGGTGCCATGTGAAGGTGTTTCACATAAGGTGCTAAATCTAGTACATAAGGGCACAGACCTTGAAGCCAGAGACTGAATTTACATCCTAGCCTTGCCACTTCTAGCAATGTACCTGGGACAAGTTACTTAACTTCTCTGAGCCTCAGTTTACCCATATAATGAACATGGCCATAAAAAGTGAATAATAATACCTGTCTCGTAGGTTACAATGAGGGTTAAATGAACTAATAAGTGTAAGTACTCAAAAGAGCAACTGGCATATAGCAAACATGTAGCAGATGTTAGAGTTGCATAATCCCCAGAAACTGTTATGATTACCTCTATTTTTCAAAAGAGGAAACTAAGGCTCGGCAAGTTTAAGAACTTGTCTAAGAATACCCAAGATTTAAGAGAGTACAAGAAACCTTGATTTCCAATCCAATTCATTCATTCCATAGACATTTATGGAGTGTCTTCTAAATGACAGGAACCTTTTCAGGCACTAGCACTTCAGCATGAATAGGGCACATAATGTTCCTATACATGTTACTTTTACATTTGGGGTGGTGGGGAGTGTGCCAATTAATGCTGATTATCAGCTTGACTGGATTAAGAGACTCTTGGAGAGGTGATTGGATCATGAGGTCATAGGTGAATGGGTTATTAGGAGGCGGGGTCATGGAGGAATGGCCTTGGGAACTAAATGTGGTTCTGGCCCCTTCTCTCTGGTTCTTTCCAATCTGCTGCTTCCTGGATGTCATGGGTTCAGCAGTTTTTTCCATCATGATATCTCTGCCTTGCCTTGCAGCAATCCAGCCATGGGTTTAACCTGTGAAACCATGAGCACTCTCCTCCTTTCAGCCAGAGTTTCAGGTATTTTGTCCTGGTGATGTAAAGGTGGCCAATGCAGGTAGATGTAGTTGTAGATGATATAGATATATATGAGAAAGGGAGAGACAGAAGGGGAGGAGAGAGAGAGAGGCAGAGAGAGAGAGAGAGAGAGAACAGGTGGAGAGGGATGCTAAGATGAACAGAGAAAAATTGAAAAATAGTAAAGGGCAGAGAACACAGGGTAAAGGAGTTAGCCTGGTAAAGGGATAGTTGTGGAAGGTCTTACTCCCAGATGAAAATGGAGCAGAGAACTGAGCTGTATAGCCTCACTAAGCCTTGATGATATCCAGTGGAAGCAGGTTCCAGACAGAAGAAGCCACAAATGTAAATTTCAAAAGCAGAGTTGCACTTGGAGTGATAGAGGAAAACAAAGGATGCTTGTATTACTGGAGTGGAGGGAAAGAAGGGAAAAGAACGTGGAAGAGGAGATGAGTAGAAGTGGGCCCACTACTATCTACCCATCAGGTGGTCTTCACCTATGTCTTTCCAGGAGAAAAAGCAGGCATACTAGTCCCTAATTGTGACTTATTTCTAGTTTCTGGGCTCCATCAGCCTGCCTCATCTAGGTGGTTACCACCAAGAACATCTTCCTAAACCACAGCTGGGTGCATTTAGTAGGAATCACAGCTCCCAGTAGCTGCCACAATAAATATATCATAATTTCAGGAAGACTCGCTATTAAAATCCAGTTCCTCAAAGACCATCTGCAAGTCTTGCTTCTCACCAGCCACCTACTTTCCCACGATCCAATAAAATTTGTACATATTCCAACAGTTGCTACCTCTTGGCCACAGGCATCTGGCTAATGAGCCTCAATCTAACAAGCTCTATTCTTTCATGATCATTTAGCATTCAATGTCCCTAAGAAACCCCAGACCATCTTTGGCCAAACACAAGTGGAGAAAAGGGAAAGGGAGGGGAAATATTCATTACCCTTGAAAGCAAAGTTCAGGTGTTTCTACCTTACCTTGATTGAACTTGCATTGGAAGAACCCTCCTTCTCACCAGGTCTGAGATCTTTGGTTCTCGGCAGGCTAGAAAGAAACAGACAAGGCTGCATAGTCCTTTTCCATATTCACTGTTCACATCACTAAGTTCAGATTCATACCAGACCCACCTTTCTGGATGCGTGGTGCTCATTTCCCCAGTCTCAGGGGAAAGGTATGTCAGCCAAGCTTGAGCAGTTCACTTAGCAAATGAGCATCCTGCCTTTCACCTAAATTGACAGTTAACTCCAAAGACCTCAGTAGATGCGTCTGAAAAGCTACTCTGCCTAGGTGACTTGGGACAGTGGCAGTTAATGGGATTGGAGTATCTGCTCATGTGAATGGTATTAGCAAACCTAATCACAATGGAATAAAGTCCAAACTGAAGTTTCTAAAATAGAGCCTACACAGGGAATTAGAAGGTTCTCCTTTAAAACCAGACATCTGTATCAACCATAGATAAGTCTTGGTAACTGGTTTCTCCAGGTCCTTTCTCTGCAATTAAGGTCCCTAACAGTCGCTAGAGAACAGCTCAAAGCCCCATTTAATTTTGTTGAAGTCTTTTTTTTTTTCTCCACAAGTGAAAAGGAATCCTTCCCATCTCACTTTCCCAATCAAGCAGCCAACATTTGTCTAATTAGCAACTTAGACTACTTTGGCTGTATTAATTTGTAAGAGTAGAGTTGACACAAACTCCAAGGACATATGTGACACCATTCCCATACTTAATGAAATAAAACATCAGAATCTCTGCTGGTAGGGATGAAAGTCGTTTCTGGCTAAAGTCTAAAGTGATTTATTCCTTTCACAAATCATTCTCTTTCATTCCTTTTCCCAGGATCCAGGTTGTTGACAAACACCCAAAGGGAAAGTGGAGGATGGAAGCAATTATTTGGATAATCTAGGATGAGAACATGCTTTTCTTCCAGTAAACAGCCAGATCATTGTGATCTGCCCCCTAAATAGAGGAGCTGCTAACCTGAAACTACTAGTGAATAAATTTCGTTAAGAAGCTATGCATCTCTGGTGTAATGGAAACACTTCTAGCCTGTTCATACAACATTCCACTTTTCTGCTTCCAACCTACATTTTAAAATTTGCTCCCTAGATTGCATCACTATGAGTTCACCAGTCTTCTTTTATCACACTTCTTATCTTCTCCTCTGTCTACCGCCTGGAACACCATGGTTATACCTTTTCACATTTCCAAATCTTTCCTGGCTTTCCAGGCTGGTCTCAATCCTAGCTGCTTCATGCAATTATCCCTCTTTCAGGAATGTTGATCTCCCTTCTTCTGAACTACTCATTTGTTCCTATAACTCTCTCCTGAATATTCAAGGGTTTGCTGTCTTTTTTTTTTCTTTTAACATTTTAACATCACTAACCTCTTCTCACATAAGCGGCCAGAGATGATGAGCCTATTTGGTTTTTTATTTGTTGCACTAACTTAATACTGGATAAATGTGGCTATGTAAATGCTTATAAGTTCCATCCTTGGATAGAATATGCACAAAACACACAAAACTCAGCCCTGTCATTTTCCTCAAAATGTTGATAACTATATCACTCTTTTTTTCCCTCAAGATGTTGTGAATAAAGTAAGCAAGTCCTCCCTATATCCAGATAAAAGAAGCAAATATTTTTAGGGATAGGTTCCAACCAAAGAGTTATATATGGTTCCAGGGAGAAGTTAAGAAAGATATTTTTTTCAGAGGCTTAAAAGCGTGAATGAGAACAACTAGTAAGTACAGCAAATCCATCTCTGTCTGCAGAATCTAGGTATGTCGGTAAGTTACCTTTTATGCAGATGGGCTGTTTCCCTGACCACTCTCCATTTTGCTGGCAAATTCTTTTCTCATTGCCACTAAGAACATAGGAGTTGTTACAAAAGAATGATACAACAGTGCCGATTTTTGCATAGTTCCCATTGAGAAGCCCAGGCCCTCCAGTTATTTTCTTGTATCCATTGACTGGGCCTCCAAGCTCTGAACAGTTTCGTTCTTCTAGAACTAAAAGTAAAAAGTAAGAGAGAGGGAGGAAAAAAAAGAACTGTTGAAAATCTGAGTCATCCAATTTTAGAATAGAATCTTTTCATATTTCATTAAATTAAAAATACAGTGATATAGAGCTTGCTTACAGTGCTGCTCCAAAGAATTACCAAGAGAAATCTCAATAGAATATGCATGGGTTAAAACTGTACTTCCCCCTTGTTTTTATGATTTATTCTTAAATTGAGAAATATTTCATTCTAAAAGTAAACAAATTTGATACCAGTCTGACCCTCATATAGTCTTATTCATTTCTCTCTCAAACTGTAGGAGCTGGGCAAGCCTGGACAAAATAAGTATTTCCCTTAGACTTTACAAACAGAGGTTACAATACAGAGGTTATTGTTTTTTGATGTTGTATTACCACCTTCATCCCCTAACACTTGGACAATCAAACCAGACTATTCAGTTTCCTATCTGTGCTGTACCCAGAAAGTAGAACTGATAAGAAACAAAAGTGCGTTATGAAATAAAGATTTTATATTTCATCTTCAAAAACAAAACAGTGCTGGACTCAGTGGGCATTTATATATGTAAAACAATTTTGAGCAATGTAAAGTTGCTGTTTAATGTCATTACAGATTATTTCTGCTGAAAATAAAGAATGCTGAAAGCTTAAACTAAAAATAACTAGAAGATAATACTAGAGGATAACAAATACATTTGCTGCAGAAATACAACAAGTTTCTCCTGATCTCCAAATAAAACTTTCCATCTGTACCCTCAATATTCATTACAAAGGCATTTCTATTCTTCAACTCCTGTTGGACAAGCACTTAAATTGGAAATGACATAACTAGCTATTCTGAGCACTGAACAGGATCTGAGATACAGTCTGGAAATATTCTATCAGATAGGTAACATATTTTTCTTAAATAGATTGTGGCTCAGTACAGAATATGACTTGCCAAAGGAAAGAGAATGAGTCCCTTGAAGAAATCAACCTTTAATTACTGAATTTGGGTACCAATCACTCTATCAGCCTCCTGGCTTCTTTTTAATCATTTCTTCTAAGAGACAGGCTCATCCCTAGGAAACATCTGCCCCCTGTAATGCAATCATGCATTTAACACACTTGTCTTCCCCTAACTGTCCCAATTATCTTCCAAGCAACTTGTTTGTTTGCCTTCTGACAAAAGAAATCTCCATTCTAAAATATTTGAGAATTAAAAATCAGCAAATGTCTTTCCTTTGGGCGACTTGGAAAGATGGCTACAATTAGCCAAATGAGTGGCTTGTCTACTTACTTTAAGATTGTCCATAGACCATGTGGCAAGATGACTGATAATACTCTGTGGGCTTTGGGGCTATGTAATATGAGCAATACCCCGATGGGTGACTCTAAAACTCTTAGTTTAAGTGAAAAATAAAAGGACTTTGTTCAGAAAACTGTTTAAAAATACTGAGGTGGTATAAAAGAGGACAATGCACTTTTGGATACTGCAAGTGGACTCAGAAAACCCCAGGGCTGGTATTTTCAGGAATACCACTGTGGTGTGGGAGGAAGTGGCAGAGGAAGTAGTACATGCTGCTTCTGTAAGAGGGCTTCCCTTTTTTTAGTACAGATTCATTCTGTTCTGAACATATTGCCTAGAGTGCAACCATTGGAGCCCAGAGACTGCAGGCACCTCAAAAGCATGGTGTATTCAACCAGGTTTGGTGGTTTACATCTGTGATGCCTGTGCTCTGGGAGCCTGAGGCAGGAAGATGGCAAGTTTGAGCCTAGCCTGGGCAACTTAGTGGCTTAGCAGGACCCTGACTCAAAATGAAAAATAAAAAGAAAGAGGGGCTGGGGATATAGCTCAGTACAAAGACCTTAGGTTCAACACCCAGTACTGAAAAAAAATGGTGCATTCTATCTGCAATTTACTGTTAAAAATTGGAATTAGTTATCAACATAAAATTGGAGAATTTCACATAAAAATGTAACCTCTAACATGATTCAGGTTTGGAAACTATGGGCCTGTATGCCCGTATAGCAACAATCTAATGGCACTGAAATGTGGCTTGTTCTTCACTTGATCTTACCCCATTGGACTGCCTGGCTCTAGCAGCCAATTAGCTTATCAAAGGGCTTTGCTTGGTATAATTCAAGACTAATCCCTCATCTAGTTTGAGCTTTGCTGAAGTTCATGGCCAAGAAAGGTTGGGTGATATTTAAGGCCAGCTCTGAAATACTTAGAGAACACAAAGATGTGAAATCCTGTCTACAGATAGTTTTGATAGGTAAGCCCGAGAGTTGGGTTTTCCTTTCTATAAAAGGAAGCACTTCCATATTCTGCTAGACCTCCACCCCATGATTTGCCACACACAGGGTCTTATGGATCGAATGAGGTGTGAATGAAAAAAATTGTGAATGTTTAAATTTAAAATTTTTATTACAGTAAAAATACATTGTCATTACTCTCCCTCACAATATTTCCCCTGGCTTTGAGCACTCTTATCCCATCATTCTTGCCTCTTACTGGAGCAGTTCTAGAAGTTCTCTTTTGTGAGTGTCTTTAATTGCACTGTTATGGCTGTCTCAAAGTTCTGATTAAACCATTTACCTTTAATGGATATTTTGAATTTGGAGAAGAGCTAGAAGTCACACAGTGCCGATCTGGTGAATAAGGTGGATGAAGACACACCATTATGTTTTTATGAGCCTGCCTTTTCATTTAATGGCACTGGGAAGCAGCATGCAGCTTCACAAATGCACTCTTAAAGACACTCATGAATGAGGTCTTCCAGAACTGCTTTAGAAAGTGGCAAAAATGATGGGAGAAGAGTGTTTGAAGTCTGTGTCTTTTATTGTAATAATTTGTTTTTAATTTAAGCTTTCACGTACACTTTGATTGTTCCTTGTATATCTACAGCATTTAATGTGGGTTTAAATAGAAGGAACTTTGTGTAGTTCTTGAGTCCTTAGAGGTCACGCAAAGATTTGGGACAATGAAGATCATTTGCTTTTCTCATTGAGGAGACATTTTTGGGTTTGGGGGTTTTTTGTTTTGTTTTATTTTGTTTTTTATACCGGATCAAACTCAGGACCTTGTGCTCGCCAGCCAGGTGCTGCACCCCTGAGCTACATCCTCAGCTGAGAAGACTTTAATAGAATACTTAATGAGTAACTTGGAACACAAAAACACCTCTGCCAGAGGCTGAGGGATACTTTTGTATTTCTACAACTCTCAGATGTATGCCCTTTTATAAGCTGACATTCCTCAAATCACATGTATACTTTTTATATAATATTTGCTCACTTTTGGTCCTAGAAAAGTTATAATTAAATCAATGGTGCAGTTTAAACTTGATGAGATCTTAGAATAGAGAGTTATTATTTAGTTTTAAATTATTGCTTATGGAATGTTATCAGACTAAAGCCAAGTCACACTTTTCAATCGAGATCCAATGAAATGTGTGATGAACTTAATGTTTGTCTCTCCTCCCCCAATTCATATGCTAAAATCCTAACCCCCCAATATCATGGCATTAGGAGGTAGAGTTTTTGGGAAGTGATTAGGTCATAAGGGTGGAACCTCATGAATGAGATTAGTGCCTTATAAAAGGCAACCCAGAGAGCTCCCTTCCTTCTCTCCTTCCTTCCCCTATGTGAGGATACAGAGAGAAAACAGTCATCTATGAATCAGGAAGCAGGCCCTCACCAGATGAAAAATCTTCCAGAGCCTTGATCCTGGACTTCCCAGACTCCAGAACTGTGAGAAATAAATGTTTGTTGTTTAAGTCACTCAGTTTGTGGTACATTTTTACAACAGCCCCAACTGACTAAGATAGAAAGAAAGACAATATGCCTGAAAAATCAAGAAAAATACAGACAATAGAAAAAGAGTTATAGAAGATCCAGATAATGTAGTTATCTATCTTAGTTACTTTTCTCATTGCTGAGACAAAAATATCTGACAGCCAAAGTTAAAGGGAGAAAGGTTTAATTGGCTCACACTTTGTAGAGGTTTCAGTTCATAGTTACCTGGCTCCAAGGCAGGGTAGTATGGCAGAGGGGCATCACAGAGGAGAAACAGTTCATGGCAGGAAGAAGGCAGCAAAGCAGTGAAATAGCAAGCAGCAAGCAGAGACCCTTTCTCTGTCCTCTTACCCTATCCAGGCTATCCAACCTTAGGGCAGGTAGCATTCACACCCAGGGTAGGGCACCCTTAATCCTAGCATCACACTATGAAGCAATCCCCGCATCACACACCCTAGATTCAGCCACCTCTGAAAAGTTCCACCTATGACCACATGAGGCTTTGAGGGAACATCTAGACAGAAACCATAACATTGTCTGATACCACTTAAAAATCACTAGGCTGAATATATCCAAGGAGACAAAATACAAAATCAAGAACTTTAGCAGATAACTGTAAACACTGAAATATAACCAAGGGGAAAAAATCTAAAGCTGACAACTATAATGGCAGAAATTAAAAACTCAGCACAGCAGATAAGGTTACTAGCAAATTCAATAGAGCTGAAGAGTATTAATAGCCTGAAAGATAACTTAGAAGAAAAATTTCAGAATGTAATCCAAAGAGAGAGAAAGACAAAATGTACAGAAAGATGTAAGAGATACATTGGCTTCGGTGAGAAGACAAATAAATATGTAAGTGGCATGCCAGGGGAGGAGAGAATGGAGTAGAAATAATGAGCTAAGAAATGACTATTAGGCTTATTTGGCATAGTGCAATAGTGCTTTCCCCATTTGGGGGCCATGGTAATGTTTACCCATGATGCATTTCCAAACTTGTGTTGACTCACACTTCTGGGTACCAACCATGGTGTCTGTATGTTTGTATTTTTAATTGTGCACAATAAAGCTTTAAAATTACATCCTATGTCAAACAGCCACGGGGCATTATTCTCCCTTCTCTCTCATTTTCTGTATTTTCCAAAGCACATGCTGCCTTACGATGCTTTTGAACAGAGTTCTAAGACCCCTTCCTTCCCTCCCTCCTTGTCTCTCCCAGTTAGATATCTACCTGGTGGGTACAAAGACCATCTGCATCTCATCAGAGCTCCTTCCCATGGTTAGATTTCAAAATTATCTTTTCTTTTCTACGTGTTCCCTTTTTAGAAACCTTTGCATCTGCCCATCAAACAGATTCATGATACATTTCTCTTTCATTTTTCAAAGGTTCTATGTTCCATTTCTTCTCAGTGTGATGAATATTTCCAGATAAAGCCAATTGAGAATTTAAAACATCTGCATCTCTGGCCTGAAGGAGCATCAAGCTCCTGCTTTGCTAAGTAAAATAGTCTATGATTAATAATAAATAACATAGTGCCTGTTATTTTGGGGACTCAGAATGGGGACATAACACACTAAATTTAGCATGTCTCTCCATGCTACTCCATGAACAAAATCAACCACTGGCAAAAAACATAGAAGATAGATGTCTAGAGATGAGGAAGATCAGGATGAAGGGTAGGAAAGACAGAGGGGTGTAATGGGGATGAAAATATGTTACATGCATGTATCAATATACCAAGACAAATCTCATTATTCCATGTTACTAATATGCACTATTTTAAAAACCCAGTCATCAGTGGATTTCTCTGGAATACTGTTTCACATAAGCATTTAAAGAAAAAAAATTTTATCCTAGATTCATTTTTCCTCAGGGCAACCATATGAGTGGTTCGCTGCGATGCCATCTTACAGAAGCACATGTGACATCTTTGTAATGGCTTTTGTCAAGAACACTATTGGCACCCCGTCCAACTCCCTTCATACTTTTTACCAACTAGGGACACCCATACTTTAGCTTCTCCATCTACACTACTCTCTTGAGAGCTGACACCTGCAACTTTCAGAAGACTGCCCTTAGGCATGGGCACCATCTTGCCCAAAAGGAGAGCTAAGAATTACTTTGATTTTGTTCTCCCTTGTCCACCCAGGGTAACCTATAGCCAATGACTGATAGATGTGGAAGAACAAAAGCCTGACTCCTATTCCTTGAATTGTCATTTACATTCCTCATGATCCCTATGGGATTAGGGTGCATTTAGGAGTTTGGTTGAAAATACTCTTGCTTGATGTTTTCCCCTTTCTTATCACTGCTTCCCAACTCAATTACTGGTTGATCCTGGGAATACGTCCTTTAATAAATCACCTGGACCCAAATGGTTGACTCAGGGTCTGTTTTGGAGAGAAAGTAACCTAAGGCAGCTCTGCTATTTTCTTCACCCTGGGCTTCTGGGCCTCTCATGCCTTCCCTTGGGAACACTGCTGAAGAGTGATGACACCCTTGGTCTTAGGCCAGGACATGGAGCGCTCCATACTGTTCATCACTCCTGTGTGATGGAAGATCTTAAGGAGGATGAATGGCCAGCCAAGTAAAGGCCAAATCTTTCAAAGAGGACCTTCAGGCCCCACAAACAGTCTGAGGCTCCACCTCAGCCAAGCTTCTTTATTTAAAGCACTCAGGGGCTCTAAAACAATGGATTTCCTCAAGCTGAACAGTGTAGGCCAGAATCCACCACCAGAGGACTCTCCAGGGCAATGTGTTATCTGTGGAACAGGGCTCTTTTAATAACCCTGAAGCACTACAGAGAACCTGACAATGAATGAGGAAATTTCTCATAAGCCTGAACTGTGGGTCTTAGAGTTAAACCGACATTGATTGAAAGCAAATAAAGTTTTATCTTTTTCCTATCTCACTGGTATGCTAAGAGTGGTAATATAAGGCAGCTGAGATGACTAGATCCAGAGGGCTATAAACAAAGGGTATGACAATGGAGAACTCAGGGAATATATCGGAACAATGTAATAATGGTTTCAGGAAAATTAGTTCTTTAGGGTATAGTCATATACTACCATATTCTCTCATCAAATACGTAATATTGAATGTGACAAAAGGACATCCATAATTTCCATCCCTAACTGAGAAAGTGGGCCTAGCTCTCCATTCCCTGATAATGACAAAACTCATGGGTAGACCCCTGCCGTGGAAAGACAACAGTTCTTTTCTTCCATGACATTACTATCCATCACAATATTCCTGTGCACAAATTTCCAATGATGAATGTCATTATATTGTATACCTAAAATGTACCAATGATTAGAAAGAATAATCAGTAATGTAAAATAGGAAGAAAAGGTCCAAAGGGGTAGGGGTAGTGGGAGGGGCAGGGGAAAGGAAAGAAGGGAAAGGAAAAATGATGAGAAATGGAAAAAATGGAAATAAAGTCTTTGTAAATAGGGAAGGGTGGAGGGGGTGAAGGGAGGGCTAGGAATGGGGAAAAATAAGAACCAAGATGCATTATGTAAAGGTACAATTCCCAATGAGAAATGTAATTGTGTTGTATACCTACAATGTACCAATAAAAGAATTTAATAAAGTGAAAAAAAATATTCATGTGCACAAAAGTAATATATTTTCCTCAATGAATCTGGAATTTAACATGATACCATAGCCTCCCATGAATATTTGTCTTTTTCTTCTGCTTAGATCCCCAAGCTGTAAGTTCAAATGTGGAGGCAACAGCCATAAAAAGCCTTCTATGACCCCAAAAATTCACTTGCTGCTTTGCCTTTTGGGAATCCCGCATGTCACCCTTTGGAAAAAACTCGTGAGGTGTTATTGATTGTTGATTTGATTAATTCATTTTTCTGAACTATAACATATATTTGTAATGCATGCCTTTACTATGTCCAGCAGAATAAGGCATTATCAGATGCTTTGCTATATCTTGAACATGGAAAATTTTCATGTAAACTCAGAAATAGAAGTGATATCCATTCAAGCATATTCCAGTAAGGTATTTTAGACATTGTAAGACTCTCTTCTATATCACTTAAGCACTTACAAACAAAAATAGATTGGGGCTTTCCTTCTAATTACGTTTTCCCCAGGTCGCATTTTTGCCAATCAAAATCTTTCCCAAGCAAAACAAAATACACAAATAAAACCAAAAACCTTAATAGTTCAACTAAAACTTTAAGACACATTACTGTAGGAAACTCAGTCTTATTTCTTCTGGGTGACAGAGCAAGGGTGGATGGAATAAATACACATTTTCTTATTAGCATCAGTTGATGCTAAGTAGTTATTGCTTTTTAAAACTTTGCTTCTAAGATTATGTCAGAAGATAGGACCCTAACCAAGAAGTAAAGTACAGGTAATGATAGAGGCCTCCAATGAATATGAATAGGATTTGGGGATAGTGGTCTCAGGAAATATTAGATAACTGCAGAAGCAGACTGTAGACTAAGCTACAACAAAGATTTCATCGGGTACAAATGACTGATACCTTTTAGCCTGCTGTGTTATCTGAGAGAAAACCTCTTAATTTATGAGTAGGAAGTGGAGTGAAACAAAACCAGATTCTAATTTAGATGCCTCTGCTGAAATAACCACTGGAGGCCTGGAATTTGAGTTCCTCATTTCATCATCTTTGTGTTCTCCCTGGGCACTAAACAGAGATCACCACTTAAGCAAGGCACATGTTATGGTTAATGTAGCATAGCCAGTGCATTGGGGCACAATTACAAAAGATGAGGTCATTAGAAGGGGCCCAGAGATGCTTCTTTGTCATGGGAGAAGCCACGTTCCAATCCCTGTCTGAAAAATACTAGATGGCAGAGGTTGAACAAATCTTTAAGACCCCAGGTCCCCTGAGAGCTATTACTGACTTTCTCCACAAACATTACCTTGCTCTTTACTCATTCCTGTGACCTTCCTTAGAATGTGCTGGGCTGGTTCTTATGCACAAAGAAGAGCATGGTGTGTGTGTGTGTATGAATACAAATCCCTGGGTCTAATGTTAGTTGATAAAAATCAACAATACAGGTGACTCCTATTTTGAGTATCCTTTAGATAATGTTCTTGTTCAGTTTCTAAATTATTTCAAATTAATTATTAGTATGTCTATCCTCTTTGATTTCAGAAATGGTTTGTTGTGATTTCCAAAACTATGTGTAAAAACATAATTGCTTTTGGCATATTTTATGTTAATGAAACATGTATGACATTCAGATAATCAGATGTAAAAACGTAAGTCAGGGATCCATTCTGCTTCTTTGCTAAGAGCTGGATTTCAGAGCTGTAGGACTGTCTGAGGACTAGAGCAAAGGAAATAGGCCCAAAGTCCATCCTCTTGTGATCTAGCTGATGGTGGGGACTATGAAAGGACGGATCTACTCTCCATTCCTACCTTACCCTTGGTACCCACTTGTGCTCACTCATCACCAAAATCAAGGAAACAAACTGTGATAGAAGCTCGGTTCTGTTTGGAAAAGGTATTGACTTTTCCACTGGGGCTTTGTTCATTCTGGAAACCCCACTTAAGCCGAAGCCAATGCTCAGAGACACACATCAAGTGATCTCTTATCTCTTCCTTACTTTTTCCTGCTCAGCTTATAGTTGAGATTGGTGCTCCTGGACCAAAGCAAATTATTTTTACCCCATGAGAGTCTTCATCAACCATGAATAATGACACCAACTCATGATTCAATCCTCACCAAAATCCCTTTTTATCCCTTTCCAACCAATGGCATTCTGCTTCCCTGATGTTTTGCAGCCCTCGGCGGGTGTGAATGAGACACTATCCATGTGAAATTATGCTTGGATTGCACACACTGCTATTTATTCATCCGGCAGCAATTTAGAGGCTGAGGCTTACAATTAGTTATTTGATCTTAATCAGTATTGTCTCGGGCCTCTGGAACACTGTGTCTTTCGAACACCACTTTTCCGGCATTTGGAAGGCCTATTTAACTAGACAGCTGAAACTCCCTGTGCCTGAGAGACAGGTCAACTTGGACAATTTTTTCAGAAAATCCTGGTGATTTTATTTCTTGTTTTAAATCAACCTGGTTCATGCCCATTTGATAGAGTACCTGGTAACCTATGTAATTGTTAAGAACTTGGCACTCCTTTACCTACTGCATTTCTTGGTGATAGTATCTTTTGAGGATTTCTCCAAATCTCAGAAGGTTTCTGAGTTAGCTGCATGCTAAGTCCTAACTCTAAAGTACTTGGGGAAATGACCTCCAGTGGTAACGAGAGTCAACTTTTTGAAATATAAGAACAGCTCACTAGGAAAATGGCCTGAGATGGGCAATTTTGTTTATCCTTAAGGATGAGCTTGCAAGAGGATCCTGAGCTGTTGGGCATATTACTCTTAGCTCTGCCTAGTATGTGCTTAAAGCAGCACTTAGTAATGCTCATCATTCATCATCATCAGCACTACCAAAGACCTTACTATAAGCAGTTTCCAGGAACTGTACACAATGTGACCCTCTTCTCTGCATTAGGAAATGAGTAACATTGGAATTGCTTTATGGTTTTTCAAAAAAGAGGATAAAATACACATGGTATAGCCCTGCCTTATTTTCCTGGTGCATGGTTCTTAATGACACCCAAAAGTATTTGGCTGGGTGAATCTGTAAAGTGGAGCTGGTCAAAGTTCCTACCACATGGAACTATTGATACAACTAAGTGGGCAATGTCAGCTGAAATACAGAACCTGGCCTAAATTAAGAATAGAAATAATAATAAATATTGATTTTAATACATGGATACCAATGAGAACACCTTGTATTTTAAAAAGAGGAAGCTTTCACCTTCAGAAGGAAGGTAGGAGAGGTAGTGAGTCCTCTGTGAAGCAGGCACCTTTAAGGAAATCTAGGAGAGCCATAGTCTCAGTGAAAGGGCTGGGGTTCATCTCAGGGCCTAGGATAGCAGGATGTTTGTTTCCATCAGAAGTCAGTGCAGCTTCATTCTCACCGTTCTTCTCAATTTTGTGTTCCCCTTTCTGCCATCAGTGGGCAGACAGCTCATCCCAGCTCTAATGGATTACAGTACCTCTTAACCCAAGACCCAAATAAAATCTGCCTGCTGTATTAATCCCTGCCTCAGTGACTTCATCTACCAAAGCCAAGAGGGCCTTGACAAGGAGCAGGCAGAAAGAAGTAAGGCTTCTATCAATGGGGAATCACCAGGGTGCTCCACCCCACGGGTTGGGCTGGAGAACAGTTTACATACCCTCACTCGGCTTATTGTTTGAGAGGAATGATGTACATGCTAAAATAATCACTGACTAGCAAAATGTATCTCTTACATGACAACCCCAAGTACCTTACTGTCCATAAAACAGCAATGCTTCCTTGTTTAAGAGGCCACAGGGCCATGAAGCCCAGCAGAGTTCATCGTAAGATGTTACTTGGTCTGGGTAGACTCAAGCTCAGCCATCAAGGATCGATCCAAATGAAAAGAAAAAAATTTCCTCTGAGTTAAACACAGACACACACACACATGCACACATGCACGTGTTTGCACACACCAACACATATTACACATGCCCCAGATCACTATTTTAGGGCAGCTCCTACTGTACTCAGTGCCAGCTTTGTATTTTTTGTATCCAAATTCAAATGAGAATGGCATCCTTCTGAATTACACCAAGAAGGATGCCAAAGATTAATGTCCACTTTAAGGAGGGTGAAGAGATGGGAGCCCCAGGTAACAAGTAAGAGGTGGGTCTGCTAGCTGCTGGCCTTCTGGCCCTTCTTGGGGTTCCTCCAGTCTCTGAAGGCTCTAGGTTCCTAAATACTACTGGTAATAACTATGGATCTCTGGGAAGGTGTTCCATGGGAGGATTCCTATAATCTGCATACCCACTTAAGCCAAATCGTTCTCTTTTTAGCCCCATCTCTCTAGCAAAATACAAAAATGATACTCTGAAGATTAGATCTCCAAAATGACCATCCAGAAGCAGACACACAGCCCACCGTATGTTAAATGAAAGACTCCTGAAACTCAGTGAGGAAAAGGGAGGCTGATCAGATAACAGGATGGTTTGAGCGCCCTTCTCTGGAGTCACTAAGTCCAGTTCCTCCATGGGATTTCTCCATTGATCAATTCCAGTAGTCACCTCTCCAGGCCATCCTGGCTGCAAAGGTTCTCCATGGATGTCTTCTCCCAAAATGCAGGATTGCTTTTTGACAGTGACGCTGATGGCAACTACTTGTCCTATTAAAACCATATCTTTCGTGCCTGTATGCTGATGTACTGACAGCAATTCTTAGGGTGCAGCAATGATTGGGAAGCTCAGTTCACACATACTTAGAAAGTCCTGGAAGAATTTTCTTAAACCTCAGAACCCTGAGAAAAGTGTGTTTATTTATAATCATCAGATTGTAAAAACTAGTACTGTTGCTCTACTACCTTATATGGAGAATCTTCTGCCTTTTGACAAACTTTTTTGTATGGACAAAATATGGGGCCAGAAGCACTAATGAGAACAATAATATTCAACCCTTTATGTGGATCACCTCATTCCATTCTCACAAACACCCTGAGAGGTATTTGTTATAATTTTTGTGGATTTTATAAATAGAGAAACAGGTTTGTAGAAATTAAATTATTTTCTCAAGGTCACCTGGCTGGTAAATTATAGACTCACTGTCTTTCTGAGGACAGATTCCAAGCCTTTCACCCCAAGGTGCACCTGTTTGCTCTGTATTAAGGGTAAGAAAGGTGTTTGGCATCAAGAAAAAGGCTGGAATAATTCCGTTTAAATAATTCTATTTCAGATGTTTCACCTGAGAGATCAAAGAGTTCTTTACATAAATCTCACAAAGCCTACAGCATATTATTTATCTGTCTGTGATAGGAGAGTTGATTGCTACCCACTAGGAATCTCCATACATTCTCCTGTGTATCAGTATTAATGTTTTCATGAAAGCCTCCAAGTTTCCAACCACTTCTTCTGATGAGAAATGCGGGACACCTCTTTGAAGCTAAGGTATACAGTGTGTCTCTCATCCTGCACTCTTTTCTTCCCAGTTGTTGGGACAAGCCAGTGGGAAACCTTCTGAGACTCCAAAACCCAAATGAATCCAGATTCACCATTTGCCTTTAATTGGTAGAGGCCAATTTGTTTTGTTCCAAGGCGCGTCAGAGCCCGCAGAGTGAGCATTGTGTCCCGAGACTCAGCCCGTTTCATCGTCCTTCATTAGGATGCAGGGTGGACACCCCCAGCATCGTCAACTGGGCCAGAGGAACAAAAGCAACATGGAAATTGGAGCAAGCGATAAATCCCTCACTCTCCACTTTTTCAAAACAAGATTCTGACCATTTACTGGAGGACTTATTTTGTTGTTGTGTCCCATACAAAGGAACAGGAAACTTCAGAGGAAAGAAGGGGCCCCAGTTTCTTACACGGTGGCCCAAGGAGGCTGGAGGTAGCAGAGGATGCTGGCAGGAGGCTAGGTTGGCCTGGAAGCCAAGGAGGGGGCCACTCCTCTGGGAGAAGGTCACTCAAGAGTAGGGGAAAGTTTTCTTCCTTGGGAAACAATTGAGGGAAGGTGAAGCATGGGCTAGTAGCTCTGGAAGACTCTCCCAATGGGGGTCTTGCACATGCTCTTGACCCTGGAACTAAGCCAAACCTCGATGATTGTTTCTTCTTCTTTATCGACCACCTCATGAGGTCTGAGGAAGAACTCTCTCCACAGATCAATGGAATTCCTTTGAAATTAAATCCATCTCCAGTTTGACAAGAGTAGATCTTAGTTTTGGAAACATGAGTCCCAATTTGTATTTTGAGGACTGGTATTTATAAGAGATGACTCATCTTGTAGCTTGGAGAAATCTTTTAATGGCTTTTTTGTCAATTGTTCTCAAAGTTTAAACATGTGTGCCCTTTCAATTAATAGTTCAACATCTAAGAATTTATCTTACAAAAATATCTCTACATGTGAACAAAAACATGCAAGGATATGCATTGTAGTCTTCTTCATAATAGCAAAAAAAAATACAATATCAAGTTCATCTTAAAAAATTCATCCATACAGTGGAATACTCAACAGTGCTTTTTTCAAATGAGGTAGACCAATATGGACTCGCTTGGAAAAATATCCATAACATGGCCACTAAAAATAACCTGAAAATGTGTATGTTTACTTTAATCTACATTTGTTTTAAACAGTTTTTCAACCTTGGCACTACTGACATTTGAGCTGGATAACGCTGTTGTGGGATTGCTGTATGCACTGTAGGGTGTTTAGTGGCATCCCTGGCACCAACCCACTAGATGCCAGCATCACCCCATTGGTCCCCAACCAGTGTTATAACATTATAACAACCAACATTGTCTTCAGGCATTGCCAGTTATGACCTAGGATTCAAGGTGGAGAGCAAAATCACCATCAGTTGAGAACCACTGGTTTGAAATAATGACATATAGAGAACTTGGGTTTAAACATCATAGGAAAAACTCTGAAAGGATCTATCTCAAGTTTCTAACAGTTTTTCCTATGGGAACCAGAACTGGTTGGGAAAAATAGCATTCTCTCTTTATTTTATATACCGCTATAATATTGTTTGATTTTTTAAGAAATATATATTTCTTTTGAAATTAAGATAAAAAATCTATTTCTATCGCACTCTCACTTATAGACATGTGCGTGCACAAAGAAAATAAAGAGAATAGCTTGTATCAAGGGCTGTCAACAGCCTTTCCTATGAAGGAAAGACCATTGAGGACTCACTAATGGAGTATAAGGGTCCCCAGAACGCACCAATCAATTACCTGGTGTTTCACCATGTCATATGGCAAGAATGGTGTCAGAGGCATTGTGAACTCCATGGGAAATGTGCAATTATGACCTCTGGTTTTGATTTTAATGGGGTTAAAGTCTTCCATCTTCTATCTCAACTTTCATCTGCAAAAAGGAGCATCTACCTTCCCACAAAGACTTGTAACAGATTGCTAAAGCAGTATCTAGAAGGAGCTTTCCCTTATCAGACTTGATATTATATAAATAAAAGACAGGAACTCTGATTAATATTGAGTTCAGTGCCCTTAGAGCTAGCTATTTTTAAATCAAATACTGAGTCCAATTTGGGCATTTCAAGTTTGGGGAATCTCAGAATGCTGGAGTTTCTTCCTAATATTGAAAGAACAAGGACATTGTTCCAACTCATTGATATCCTATGAAGGAAACAGTTCACCTTTTTTCTCTTTTTTGCTCTGCTAGCAGACAGACTTCTCTGGAATAAAAATACTAAGATCTGTTCAGAAATTAAAAGGTAAACTGCCATGGCTAACTTGTGTGATGCTCCCCCAGTGAGTAAGTTACAACGCCTATCAAGTTTCCTAGCAGGAAAAACAAGCCAGGATCTTATAGAAAATAGTAAACATTTAATCCCCCATGTTGATGCTAGTAAATAACATATCAGATATCCACTGCTAGTATCTTCACCCAGCTGTAATGACAAGATACTGAGGAATTACGGATTTCGAACTACATTTTTAAAACTGGCAAGGAGACTCCTCTTTCCTATACTGGTATTTTAAAGTGATTTGTGACCATTTGTGAATCAAGATACAAATCAGAGCAAAATTTTACATTCTTTATTCATAATGTTTATTTTTTCTTGGTGGAATAACAATGCTGAGAAATTCATTTTTCACTCACCAGCTACCCATGTATATAGGAGTCATAACTTTTGGAACAATTTATTGCTCTTCCCTGATTTGAAGCAGCTTCTTAAAGGTATTTTGGCTTGTGTGGTGATTTTTTTCTTCCAGTTTTACCTTTGTTTGTCAGAACCCTAATATTATGTGGTTAGTTCATCAAGAAGTTAAGCATTTTCTGTTTGTTTCCCCCTCTGAATCCAAACGATCTGCCCCGAGGAGCCCTGCCTAGGACATTATTTGCCCTGCTTTGCTGTTCTCCAAAGTTTGATTCTTCCTGTTCTGCACATCTCATTCTAGGGTAATAGTTGCCTTCAGTGATAGCTGCTTTAGGTCTCAGACTTATGTTAGAACACATGTCACACACAGGGTCTTGGTTAGCAGGCACCTTTGATTAATTATTTTCACAACATACATAGTATTGAAGTTCCTCTTTACCAGTGGCGCAATCCATGGCACCACATGGTGGAACGGCATAGTCATGGTGCTGCCATTTACAGTGGTGATGCTTCCAAGGACAAAAGACAAGTGTAGAGCTGGCAAATGCATGTTTCTCTCTGGCAAAAGCTCAAATCTAGTATCAGAGAACTATGCCCTGCTTTCTCAACAGCATCAATTAGAAACTTCTATCTCTTTGAGAGTGGATTGCTTATTTGAGTTGGTTTCCCTTGGTTTTTGCTGGACCCCAGTTTACTGAAGGGCTATGATTTTTCAGTTTTTGACTACTGTCTTTAAGAACTAGAAAACTTCGATGATTCAATGTGACAGCCAAGATATGGCTCAGGGGTTGGGGTGTAGCTTAGTGGAAAACCATGTGCTTACCATGTATGTGGCCTTGGGTTCAATCACCAGCAAAAGAGGAGAGGAGAAATAGGATGAGGGAGAGGGGAGACGGGGAGAGAGAGTAGAGTATGGCATGGAGAGGGAGAAGAAAGGCGGGGAGAGAAGGGAAGGGAAGAGGAGAGAAAAGAAAGAGGGGAAGAAAAGAGGAAGAGGGGGAAGGAAGAGAAGGGAAGGAAAGAAAAAGAAAGGGAAGATATGGCTTGGGTACCAGGTTATGAGGAGGTATTCAAATGAGGGTTAAAGAATGAGAACTATCCTAGAGACCGATAGCTGTGGCAGGCCACAGTTGGAAGGATTTCTTTCTGCTATGACTCTTCTCTTCTATCCCATCTCCCATATCCCCCATTTAATTCCAGGCCTGCTGTAAAACTACTGGAGAAATATGAAGCTAATCTCACCAATTCAGGATAGGCTTTTTCATAAAAAGACAAGGTATCCTGTATTTGATTTTTCCACAGACCCTGACCCATAGTAGTCCCTCAGTAAACATTAGTTGGTTTGTCTATGACTCATTTCTTATTTATAGGATGATCATGTATTTTTTTTAAATTTCATGTCACAAAATATTCTTTTTTATTTCTTCTCCCAACTATTTTAAATATAGGATGGTAACTCTAAAATCCAGATCTTAGGATGGACAGAGTTCAGACTCTTAGCCACAGGAAATACGATGATGGTGGCTTTCTACTACTGACTACTGTCTCAGTGTTTTTGAGCTCTGAACACTATCTGAGGTCATTGTATCCTTTTGAAGGGTATTTGAAGCAGGTGAGGGCTGGAAATGTCAACAGGTAAATGTAGGTAGTTCCAGACACACAGTCCTGCTCTCCTTAGATCACTCGGTGGGGTACCTATACCATGTGACATCTTGGATGGACCATCCTAGACACCAAGGAAAACCAGCCCTATGAGCTCCCAAAGCCCTCTCCATGTAACACCTTTACTTCTACTCAAGAATATACTCACAATTTTCACAGCGCTGCCCAGTATAGCCTGCCAGGCAGGCACATTTATAAGATCCACTTGTATCCAGGAGGCATGTGCCATCATGCAGACAAGGAGATGATGAACAGGCTGGGGAGGAAAAGACATTCCTTAGTGCCATGGTGCAGTAAGTCCATCTCTCCAAGGCCACAATCTTCACCCAAGTCTTTTACTTGACTTCTTACATTTTTATTCTTTGTACTGAATTCATGTTACTCCTATTTGACAATGCCTAAAACTAGTACTTATTAAATGCTGAATGCTGCTGGGGCTACCTGGCACTTCTGAAGCCCCCAGAAGTTTGCTCAAGGTACCTCTAGTCTGAGGGGCATAAGGAAAGCACAAACGGGAGCATTAAGCATGCTTATATCTCTCCCATAGGCACTCAGAAGCATCCTTGGGTGGCTTTAGAGTGCATTCTTTCAAGAAGGCTCAGCATTCTGGTACCAAGAGACACCAACTGGCACACATCTTTGTGACCTTGTTGAAAATGCACTCAAGAATTTCCAAACATATGTTCTGTAAATATTAGTCCCTTACGATGTTAATATGTGCTCAACTACATAAGCATTCTGGGCTCAAATGTGCTGGGGAAATGCTGCTGACATTCAGTGGTAATTAACCAGGTGTCTTTACTGCAAACCCTCTTCAAGGCCATAATACACATTGTGAAGTTCTAAGAATGCACATGATATTCAGTCTTTTCCAAGCTTGTTTGATCTCAGAACCTACATTTTACAGAGCACTTTGGGGACTATCTCAAAAAACAAAACAAAACTGGGATACACTACTCTGTGTGTTACCCACCATTCCAGCATACAATTATCCCAATGTAGAAATACATTACTTGGCTCAATTCAGCAAATCTGTATGGAGTGTTTGCTCTCTGGAAAGCACTGAAGATATACAAAGATGATTAGGTGTATGAGGACACACTTCAGTGTTTTTACAAGCCTGCATTTCTGTTGGATGGCACTCAGCAGCAGCATGAATCACTTTTTTTTCATACCTGGTAAAGACACTTATGAAAGAATCCAGAACTACTTCAGAAAGTGGCAGGAACAATGGGAAAAGTGCATTAAAAATAAGCAGAAATATTCTGAGAGGGATTAATGGCAGTGTGTGTTACAGCAATAAGTTTTTAAAATATTCATCATGTATTTGATTGTATTTGCCTCCATGGCCTCTACCTGTGATCTCCTCAAAAATGGCATGGAAGCCATCAAAATTCTTGGAGCCATCGGAGTGGAAGAGGACATGGAGTGCAGAGCCCGTGCTCCGGACAGGTGCTGGTCGCTCATTGCCACAGAGACGCTTGATAATGGGGCTGTCGTTTTTGTCTCCATCACGGATCTCCATGTAGTCATACTGGCACATGTAGTCAAACTCCAGGCTCAGCATGACAAACCTGCAGAGGGGAGAAGGTGACAGAAGGAACAGGTGGACCCTAGGCAGTCCTCAGGGACAACATACAAAGACATTGCACCTGTCTTTGGGGAAATAAACTCTGATTAGGAAGACAGATAATAAATAAGCAAGGAAACCAAAAAACAAGGCAATCCCAAAGAGTGCTAAGTGCTTTGTATAAATTACCCAGGTAAGAGCATAAAGTGATTGAGGAGGGTAAATTTCCAACACAATGCAGTCAGGGAAGACATTTCTGAGGGCCTGCCACATGAGCAGAGTCTTAAGTAATGCAATGGAGCCTGACTTGTGAACCCAGTGGGTAAGAGTTCCAGGCAGGGGCTCTATAAGTGCAAAGCCTCTGGGACAGTAATGAGCATAGAATGTTTGAGAAACTGAAAGAAAGTCTTCGATGCTCAAGCTGTGAATGAAGGGCAGAGGAGTAAGAAGTGACGTCAGTGAGAAGAGCAAGAGGCAGATCATAGTCCAAAGCCTAATGGAAAGCCCCTGGAGGTCACACAAGAAAATAATAACTAGATTTAGACTCAGAGGAGAGGAGATTGCAGAGCTACAAAAGTGGAAGCAAGGAAGCCAGTTAGGAGCCAGGACAGCATCCCAGTGAAAACTAGCAGTGGTTTGAAACAGACTGGGAGCAGTGGGGATGGAGGGAGGTGCATGGCCTTGAGATTATTTCACAGGCAAAAAGACAGCTTTTGTCATAGCCTGGATGTGGTGAGTGATAGAAATGGGGGATGATGGACAACTGGTGAGCTTTAGGGATATACACTGTGCATAGGTTCCCAAGTGTTTCCAGCATTACAATCACATTTCAATTGGAGGCTCAGGTTGAAATAGACGGAAAGAAATCCCCTATTTTCATGCCTCCCTCGAGATCTTTCCTGGGAAGGTTGAATGCTTCCAGTCCTCCACTATTTTGTATTTGGGGAGAATCTTAGAGAGGCTCTTCAGAGGCTTTGAGGGGGCTTTTTTTTTTTTTTTTGGTCCCTGAGCCAGCTTTCCTGGTGGAAAACTCAAGTAATGAGCCACACTGCCAACCCTAGGATCTCAGGATATGGCGACACCAGCTCACAGAGAGTTTTGAAAAGGAGGATTGAAGGGGCGGGGCAGTCTTTTGGGATGCTTCCAATTTGGAGTTCTATGTTGCCCCTTCTAAATGACAGAAATCCAACTGGGATGTGACAACCTCAGAGTGAATCGATCCACCCGGAAAATACTTATGGAAAGTTTGTACCCTAGAGGATCAGGGATTTCAATCACACCCTCATCACTGGTCAGAGAAGAGGTAAGTGGACAAAGCGCCTTCAACTTGTAATGCCCAGCTGAACTGAATCAGCATGGTCTGGGCGTGGAGGATCCACCTGAGGATTCTTGCCAATAGCCATAAAAAGAGAACTGGAGGGAAAGCTTGTTGGCCGTTGATTTTCTAGAAGCTTGCTGTGGATGGTTTTCCCGGTGCAAACTTGGCTGTTCTCGTCAGAGGAGGAGCTCAGGGCCTCTCTGTGACTGGGAATGGCTGCGGCTTTCATCAGGGGAGCTCTGATCTTTACCGTGAGCATCACTTCCTGGCTCCAATGTGGATCCCTCAGCTTGGTGGCACAAATCCTTCATCCCACCACCACAGGTTTTCTGGCTGCCACCACTGGCAGCCTTTGGGCCTTTGGTACGGACAAGCATGAGACATTGCCATGGGCTCTTAGCCACTGGCTGAACTTGTGGAGGACACTGCCTTGGACTCTAAGCCTTTAGCTGAACTTGAGTGGGACATTGCTGTGGGATCCAGGCCCTTGGCTGGATTCTTTGGGCCTCTAGTGTGCGGTTAATCTCTTGCACTCCTCCGTATTTAACTTTTGGGGAGAATATCTATAAAATATTGTCTATAGAATAATTCTATAAACTATGTGTCCTGTATTAAATGTACTCCCTCAACAAAATCCTGACCACAAGAGTCTCTATATATATCCTAGGGTTATCAGAGCTACTCTGTCCCCACATAGAGGAAAAAGGTAAGTGTCTGGGAGAGACAGTAGAGTGAAGAATAAAGTGTTAATGTCTCATCTTTATCCTCCATCCCATTACATTCATAATGGCCTCAGATTCCTCAATTCTGGCCCTAGTTCCTCACCTCAGTTGGATGATAAACCCAGGCTTGGCATGAATGGTCCATTCACATCGAGCATTCAAGGGGTAGCTCTCCAACAAAATCTGACCCTTTGGGGCTCGAAGAACCTGGCCACATCCTGAGAAAAGAAGAAAAGGTTGGTACATGGAGATCAGGGTCAAAACAAGAGATTGGAGAAGGTCTCCTAAGAGTCTTTGAGTTCATCCCATACCACTGAGAACAGAACAAAGCAGAATAAGGGAGAGGAAATTAATATTTCTCAAGCACCTGGAAATGTGCTAGGTAATTTGCATAAATTAATTCACTTAATCCGCCTCACAACTTGGAAAGAGGTGTGGTAACATCCCAGTTTTTTCAGCTCAGGAAGCAGAATCAGAGAGTTAAACAGAAATTTGACACAAAGTTTCAGAATAGAGAATCAAACCTAAATGTGTGCAAATGTAAAGCCCAAGCCACTCTATTGTCTCGCCAAGATTCCAGGTGCCAGCTCCAGTTCAAAGGGCTCAGAAAGGAGAAGAACCCACAGCCCATCTTTCCCCTCCCCCATCCAGTTAGAAAATGTTCATGTTAATCTGTTCTATGACCAGTTATGTGGCAGGTGCCTCTTTAATACATGACGTCGAAAGGGAGAGATAGCTTCCAGCCTGTTGGACTGGACTGATAATCTTCAAAGTTTTTCTTACTCTCATTTTTTTTGTTCAAGCTCTTATAAAGACCAGTAATAAAAAAAATTGGAAAAATGCAAGGAAGGCTTCTTTCTCATTGAAGCAGAGGCAGGGGCTCCAAATCCTCGCTCTCTCTCCTCCCCAGTTCCCCTGGATTACCTCCAAAGGCTTCCATCCCTGAGATCTGAAAACTGCTGGGCACAATAGACTTTAAATTACATCATATTTTCTACTCATGGACTACCTAGACCTCCCCTCAAACTAAGCTTGTCTGCCACTCATCCACTTGCTCACACTGCCATAGCCATGCCTGCCTTCTCTGTGATACCAACGCCAGGCTTTGAACTTGCTTTTCCCTTAACCTAGGAGACCCATGTTCTTCACATCTCCTTCCTTTGGGAATCAAGCTCAACTGACACTTCCTCAAAGAGGCCTTCCTGGATGACTGAGCTGAAATAGGTTCTATTTTTCAATAGTCACTATCCTGACTCTTAATTTTCTTTGTAATACTCATCCCTAACTGGAATTATTTAAGCATTTTAAATTCTTACTTCCTTTAGTAGCTCTGGAACCTCTTCTAGCTTGTACACCTAAAATGGAGCAGGGCAAGTGTTCAATAAATATCAATTGAATAATGAATGTGATATCATTTTAAGCCAGGCACTGACTAAACATGTCACAAACTTTATTTCACTTAATTCCCATAGAAGACCTAAGCAAACAATGTTCATCTTCCCACTTCCCAGATGCAGAACACTAAAGATAGAGAAATCAAGTAACTTCCCCAAGATCATATGGACAGAGAGTCAAAAGACTCCATAAATTACTGTACTCATTGTAAAGTTAAGAATAGAAACTTCCAAGTCTGACTGCCCTTGGTTTGAAACTCACTTTCATCTTCACTAGCTATGCAGCATCAGGCAAGTCACTTTACCTCTCAGAACCCCAGTAAATCTGAGTCAGGTGTCAGTGAAGTGATACCTACTTCATATGAATTGTGAGGCTTCAATCTGCTTGTGGGGTGGAAACCCCATAGTGGAAGAATCGCTGCTGTTGCTGCTATTGGCTGGCAGAGCAGGGCTTTGAACTTGGATCTGTATAGTCCTGCTGCTGAGTCTTGACTGGTACATTAAACTGTCTTAGGGACTTCCTACCTCAGCCTCCTCCTGCTCCATTATGAAGCAGCAGGATTTTTCTTCTCCTTCCCAAAAAAGATACATGAAAACCCCCTCCTTGGAAGTGCACCCTCCTTCTTCCAGCACACCTCACACCTTCATCGCCCACATCTGCCTATCTGCTGCAGGGCTACGGAAGTGCTACACTGGGTGTGAGAGACAAAAAAAGAAGTCTTCCTGTGCAGCCCCCACCCCTCAGGGACTGGCAGCTCCCCAGCCTCCAAGGTGCTAAGTCCCAGCTCCCCAGTGAACCTCCTGCTGGAAATCTCAAGTTAGAACCAGCAGCAAATGCTGCCAACTTGATTCCAGTTCCTTCCTCCCTGTGGAACCTGGAATCACAGAGCTAGAACCCTGGGCCCCTCCCCAAATGCAAGAGCAGCTGATGCCCTCCTCATTCCTGGTCCTTAGCAAGTCCACTGGGACTTGAGCCAGCTCCAGGGTTTCATGCAGCTGATGGGGGGTGCTCAAAGCCACGAGCTCCACTCAGAAACCAGACCCGGCCACGTGAAAATGGTGGATCACTTATTCCTGCAGGCCCAGAACACATCCATTGTCTCAGCTCTTCATCATGCTGTTCCTTCTTCCTCTGAAGGGGAGGACAGAGCTGGCCCCAAGATGGGGAGCAACTCCCAACCAACCAGAGACAAAGAGGCCCCTTCTTGGAAATGTGCTTGCAGGCAGGGGTAGTAGGTGAAAAGGAAGGGGAGGAGCAGCCCCTCCCTCCTCACATCAAGGACCTCCTTCAGCTCCCCTCCCACTCTGCAGGGAAATAGTGGCCTGGGTGGAGGGACAGACTAACTGCACCTCTCTGTCCAGGCCAGAACAGTGAACACATCCCAGCGTCCCTGCCAAGGAAGTACCGCTGGCCAACCAAGCAGGTGGTCCTGAATTGAAAGACCGGAGCCAGCAAAGGGCCCGCCCGGAAGACATGTTTGGATTCCCTAACAACGCCTTGCTGCAGGGAGAAGGTGTGTGCGTGTGCGTGTGTGTGTGTGCGTGCGTGTGTGTGTAGAGGGATCTGTCAGTAAAGCCAGACCATCCTCAAATCCTCGACCTCTCCCACCCTTGCACATTGCTGTAGGCTGACATATGGGTGGCTGGAGAGACTCGGCTTCTTCAGAGTTGAAAAGAAACCTGCATCAGTTTCTAAACTAACAAGAGATCTGGAAGATTCCTACCAAATCGAGCACCCCCAGCATTCACACAGATAGCTTGTCATCTCCAGCATTAGAGGTGGGGAGGGGAGGGCAGGAGAGAGAGAGAGACACAACACGCTTCTGAGAAGTGGCCCCGCTTTGTTTCACTTTAATCCTTCCTCATAGAAAGAAAAGGAAGACCTAGATAATCATTCAGGCAGACAGATGCATTTGCATTTTCTTTTCCACTTTCAAAGATGACTCAAGAGCTGGGACTAAGTCAATGAAACCAGACTGAGACTGAAGCTCAGTTCGGTCACTTCCTGGAGAAGTTCACTTTATTTCCTGAGTCAAGGTTTTTCATTTGGAAAGGAGAATATTTTTCTTATTTGCTTGCTTAAGGATTAAATGAAATATTGTATTTAAAGTCCTTGGCGCTGTGCCTGGTTAGGACATAAAGTCTTAAAGATGCTTAATATTGATGCAAACGATATTGTTATTTTTGAGTCTTGTCTGGATTGGAGACACAGAGTATTTTGGCACAAGAATCACTGAGGACAGTCCAGGCTCTGACCCGCTGCTATAGATCCATGAAACTACATCTCATCACTGACTATGGCCTTGAATCCACCAGGCCCAGCCACCCAGACAGTGCTGGCCATGTCAAGACCTGGATGATGCCATGTGAATTGCTCCATGCACCAGCCAGGAGTGAGAAGGAAGCTTCCACCTTCCCCATGGCTTGGGTCACCCCATCATGACAGCCCAAACCCTGAGACCAGCACTCAGAGCCAGGGCCTCAGCTCCTCCATCCTCAAGGGGTTACAAGGTGAGGCTCTGGGGTGAGGCTTCTTAATTTGCTTCTTGGTCCTGCCACTGATAAGCTGTGTGACAGCAGGAAAGGTACCTAACTCCTCTGTGCCTCAGTGTCCTCATCTGTAAAATGGCCCTGATGAGGGCTGCAGTGAGGATTCGGTGAGCACATGAGGGCCCTTAGAACAAGGCCTGATTCATAGCAAGTGCAAAGCAGTGGATTTGATTGTGGGTTCAGGTCTTCACTGGGCATAATGAGGGCTCCACAAGTTACTCCGCCACTCGTCCTGTAATTTAGCTTGTTCATACTTCACGATAATTACTAAACATTTGCCTCTGTTCATGGTACAGTTCTATGGGAGCAAGGACATTATCTGTCTTGCTCACACTTCTATATGTGTGGACCCAGTGTTCAATGAATTCTTAACTAAATAATGACTATCAAATAAACATCTCTCATCTCCTAGACTAATTAAACCATTTTTAAATTAAACAACACCCAGCTCCAGCAAATCTTTTTTTTTTTTAGCAGTCTCACTAAGTTGCCAAGTTGCTCAGGCTGGGCTCAAACTGACAATCCTCCTGCCTCAGCCTTCCAGAGGGCTAGGATTATAGGCATGCATCATCATGTGCAAACCATTTTAACACATTCCTGCCAGTTTTTCCACCTGATGGGACAGTCATGCGTGGACCAGAGCCACTTGACAGTGAGACATATAAATTACAGCTCTGTCGTGAACATATGGAATGACCTGTCCATTCAGAAGGAATGATTGTTCAGCAAAAATTGTATCTATCACTCTACTACAGAAAGTCTTTCCTCCCTGAAGTTGCCAGGGTGCTCACAAAAAATGCACATGAATACAGCTCTGCTTATCCAGCTGTAAGTATGGAGTAAGGTAGCAGAAAGACCTTGGAGTGACTACTTTCAGTCTCTTGTCTGTGCTTCAGTTTGCCTAATTTCTATTAACCTATCTTTAGTTCCCTCATCCTTTCTCTTGTTGTCACGAATAAGCTCTTAATCCTCTCCAATTAATTATTTTATTTCAGATATTGTGCTTTTTCAGTTCTAGAATTTTAATTTGGTTCTTTTTGTTTTTGGTTTTTGGTTTTTGGTACTGGGGATCGAACTAGGGTCCTTGCACTTGCAAGGCAGGAGGAGAAACCACTGAGCTAAATCCCCAGCCCATAATTTGGTTCTTTTTAATATTTAGAAGTCTTATCTAAAATTTCTGATAATCATAATCCATTATAATCATCTTTTCTCTTCTTTAATATATATTATCTTAAAGTTATTCCAAAGTTCTTAACTGACAATTTCAATATTTAGTCATCTATGGTCTATTTCTTTTGACTGATTGTCCTCTTGACTGTAGATTATACTTTCTTGCTTCTTCACAATAGGAAACATATCATCCCTTTTGGTTGGTAATAGGTTTTTCTCTTAAAGGCAGATAGGGTGAGGGATTGATCGGTCTGATTCAATCAGGAGTTGGCTGGTTTGGGACAGGAGTGAGGGTAAAATCCCACTAGAAGAGCCTTGAAATTCAAACACCAGGAATATATGCAAATCTCTCTTTGATTTTTCTACTCCTCTTCCCTCCAACTTCTTGCACTTCCATGTCTACAAGACTGAGACACTGTGAGCCAATGAGACTGTAAGACTTTGAGACCATAAGTTTTTAAAGCTGCATGACTACACCATCCCAAGGTCTGGTTTTTAGCCTTACCACCAGCCTCTGCTTGCTCAGAAAATTAAGAAAACATTTGGCAGAGAGGGTTATGTTTGCTCTGGGTTTCCTCTAGATTTCAGTTCAACAGCCTGGCTGGTTTCTTCTCCTTCTGTGGCAGGCATCCTCCTTCACCTGCTTGCCACCAACCTCACAGGTGGCCACAGGGATGAAAGTATCCTGGATCACTTGTCCACCTAGGAAGAGCTCATCTATCTGGACTTTTGGCTCCATGTTGACAGATATTTTATGGTTTAAAAGGAAATTGTGATTTGGGGGAGGGTTATTTAGTGATTTCTTATTACCTGAGAAGAAAGAAAACTCTTTCATGCATTCTGTACCCTCCCAGAAACTGAGCTATGATTGATGAGTTCTTCAATATATGGAATCCACTGTAAAAGTCCAAACACTAATTTCCAGGAGTCAAAAAGCTTCTCAAACAGAAAATATAGAATATTATTTACTATACAATACTTGTCTTAGGAAGACTACCTCCTCATTCTTTTGTCTCTTAGAGAATTTTCTTCTACTGTTCTTCTTTGCACCTATATTAATTTCTTCTCCCACGGAAAATACACACACATTCATACATACACAACAAATAATACAATAAAAATCTCCTTTCATGACTCTGGTTCAGCAATAAGAATAGCATTAACCATAGCATGTGCTATCTACCAGACTTCATATTAAAGGATTTATAGATAGTATTCATTTAACACTCCAAAAGAAGCCCCTTTAATGGCTACTGTTAATATTTCCATTTTGTAAATGAGAAAATGAGATTTTCAAAGATAGAGTAACTTTTCAAGTCACAGAGGAATAGAAATTCAAATCCAGATCCTACTGGGTCCAAGTGCAAGTTGCTAATAACCACATAATACCAGCCCCAGATTGGACCCGACTGGCTATGGTTCTTTTTCTGGAAATGTCAGGACACAAAGGCTGGATTAAAAAGAGCCAATTTTCAATGACTCCACTCCAGATGCCTCTCTCTCTCTCTCTCTCTCTCTCCCTCCCCTCCCAAATTTTCTCTCAATCATTCCCGGTTGAGACTCAGGTATCAGCCTGACAAACATCTTCTCTGAGAGTGTAGCCACACAAACATTTTTGGGGCATGGCTTATATCTAGTTCCTTTGCTCCTCTGCCTCTGTCCAAAATGTGACTCAGGAGATAAAGGTACTATTAGGGCCTGTAATCCCTCCCCACAAATCCTCTGTCATTTAGGATGCTTTCCTAACCTTCTTAGATCTTCAATATCCTTCAGGGACTGAAAAGTTAAGATCACTGTGATCTTAGCCACTAGCATAGCATCCTGGTGGCTCCGGGACCTCTCACCCTTTTCTCTTTTGGTGGATAAAGAGCTCAGAATGAGAGCCAAGTTAAATAAATGCCACTCCAAGGTCAGTCGGCAGGGTGGTTCCATTTAAGAACTCAACTTTCCAGGTGAAGAAGCTGTGAGAAGGCCTTAGTGTTGACTTCCAATTCCAGTCCCTCTACTAGGCAGTATCTACATCACAGGCCATAAGCACCATTCCCTCTAAAAGGAACCCAGATTCATGGAGAAATGGCTGGTCTCAGGACTGGAGCATAGGAAATAAAGGTGAACTTGAAATGGGGGCGGGGGGGGCAGAGCACAAGAAGGCAAAGAAGTCCTGAAAGAATGATGTATGGAGACAGTATGAAGGTTCTTTGCTGGGCAAACCCAAATCTGATACCATTTGATTATCAAAAGGAAAACTAATGCTAAGATGTGAAAACATGGGGGAAAAAAAAAATCCATGAATCTACAATGCAGAAAGAGAGATGCAAAGCCAGCTGTTGGAAAATGATAATACTAGGTGAATCCAGATGAAGTATAAAAATGTATACACCCTTTCAATTCTCTGTAGATTTGAAATTTTTTAAGTTAAGAAGTTGGGGAAAGGAAGAGAAAGTACCACTAGCTCCTAGTAGAGATATTTTGAGATTTCTAAACCCATCTTCAGGAAGATGTGAATGAGTTCTCTCTGGGATCTGGCGTAGGCAGCCTCCTGGGGTAGGAATGAATCTGCCTGTGTGTAAGAATGAAACAAACTGGTGAAAAATAGTCTTAAGATTCTCATGAGTAGGTTGATCCAATCACAAACTTTGTCAAGGACAGTGAGCAAATTAAGGTCTGTTCAATACTCAATGCTCTGTCACTGGAAGATAATTATTCTGATGCTTCCTGGCATTTGTCTGTGACTCCTCCTTCTTACTAAAGCTCTGTAGGGTACCAGGGAAAAGCAAAGACAAAAACAAAACAAAAAACCCTACGGAGGGCCCTGGGCAAGAAGCCCTCCTCTTGCAGGATAAAGGACGAGTTGAAAGGATTGCTTGGGCGCCATCTACTGGGTAAATGCTTGTACTGCCTTGTGATTCCTCCACTGTGCCCCAGCCGTGACTGGGACATCCAAAGTGCTCAGCAACCCTTAACGCAGAAGGCAGCAAAGCGCCCTGTACCAGGAGGCATTCACCTCACAGTGAAATAAATTACTCCGTCGTATGAACTACCTTCACATTAATGTGGGACCAACGAGAATTGCAGGTGATAGGAACCGAACAAAATCATACTGGTGCCTTCTTAGGGAAAGCCTTGTTCCCACAGATGGATTCTTCACTCCTTGCAAGTTCATTGTATAACCTGGCAGGCAGGCCGGTGCCCCATAAGAAATGCTCCTTGTGCACTTCTGGCTGTGATAATATAACCTGTGTGGAATGAGGCTTTGAGAGCAGGCATGGTGGAATCAGACAGATACAACTGAGCCAATACAGAAACAGAATCAGACAGGAATCTGACCTTTATTCTCTGTTTACTTCATAGCACTGACTACCATTCAAGTTTTGCTTTTTAAAGAATCTCTCCTCTCTAAATTCCAAGCCTTACGTGGCATAGATCATGTCTGTCTGCTTATCGTGATGTGTCCAGCACCTCGGAGCACCCATTCGTGAAATATTTTTGAATGAACTGGTAGATGAACAGATAGAGTCACGAGCTCTGCTCTGCTTGTTTTCTGGTGATGACTGGTTGCCCTGAGCCAGTTCTGCTGTCCCTGAGACCACCTTGATCCTGCTCGGGAACACTGTCACCAGCCCTGCCAGCTAGACTCTGTATAGCTACCTCTCTGTGTGCCCACTATCCTGTCTTGTTACCATCAGATTTCTTGATCTCTTGCCTGCAAACATCCTGTCTCGCCTCTCCCTTTGTCCCCAAAACAAACCCACTTCCTTGCAAGAAGTGTTGCAGTATTTTAGGAAATGTCTGTACCCGCTCCACCAGGATGGAGTACACACCTCGTGTTCTTCACCAATTTGCAGCTTAGCCATGAGACATCCTTCGGCCAGGGGTATGGCAGTGAATGTGATGTGAGAAGAGATGTGACGTGTGCTTCTGGGTCTCGCTTGGCCTCATGACATCTGAAGCACACACTGAGAAAAGGACACCCCATGTCTCTCTGCCTGGGCCTGCAGCTTGGAGCTGCCCCTCTGCCTGAGCCTGCAGTTTAACCCAGGCCAGAACATACAAAGTATGATAAAAATATGTGCGTTTTTTCATAAAAGACATACTGATGCTCACCTGCCTTAAAATACTCGCCCTTTCTTTAAATACACCCATCCCATCATTCTTGCCACTTTCTGAGGCCATTTAAAATTCCTCTTTCGTGTCTTCAGAAGGTGAGATCAAAAGTCCAGGGAATGCTTCAGGTGATTACCTTCCAAGAGAAATGCAGGCTCCTGAAAACACTCCAGTGTGTCCTCATCTACCTTACTTACGAAATCTAGCATGCTGCGACTTCTGGCTCTTCCCCAGTCACATTGTTCATGAAAGGCAAATGTTTTGAATTCATTCAGGACATCGAGGCAGGCATGACAGCCCAACTAAAGGCACTCACAAAAGATGACTTTCAGAACTGCATCAGAAAGTGGCAAGGATGGTGGGACAAATGTGTTCGAACCGAAGGGGAGTGTTCTGAGGCAGATGCAATGTGTCATTTACTGTAATGCCATTTTAAAAAAATTTAAACATTTACCATATTTTTCAATCACATCACATAAAATATTATCCATATACCCCTGAAAGTTTCAGCTTGGAGCTCTACTCTCTGACCACATCACCACTTCCATCCACATTCTCCATTTCTTACTACAAAGCCAAATGTTCCACCTCATGAAGACCTCCAGCCCTCATCTCCCTCTATTAGGCTTTCTGGGTTCATGTCCTTCCCAACCCTGGCCACATTTTAGCCAACTCTTGTTCCAACCAAACAGCTGGTGTGACCCATGCCCAGCTGCCCTAATGGACACATGGGGCACTCCACATAGGGGCTCCTCTGAGTCCCTAACCGGGGTCCTTTCTTGTTTCTTACATAGCTGTCCCAAACCTTTGGTACCATCAAGCCCCAGGTGCACTCCACCCTACTCTCAGCAAAGATTTCACTTCTGATTTTCCAAAGAAAAGAAAGATTTCAGAGGCGAAATCTCTAGTGAGAGGTGGCATAGTACTGTGATTAAGGACAAGGGGTGAGGAATGGCACAGACATTGGCTTTCTTGGGCTTTACCCCTCCGTGTGTGCCCTTGGGCAAATTACTCCACATCTCTGAGCCTCAGGTTCATCATCCAGAAGGTGATAGTACAGATTTCATAGAGCAATTGTACAGACAACACAAGACATTGCACACAGGGACTTGGCACATCTCCTAACATACAATAACTAACAACTGGACATAGGTTCTACATAAACCATCCTCCTCTCTCTGGTCCCAGCCTAGACTAGAAGGAGGAAATTCCTTTTCTTTTAACTCTCACCTTTGTTCTTGGTCTCACTTCCTCCTGACTTCACTATTTCTACTTACCCCTTCAGCCTCTGACACTTATCAGCTCACAAATCTGTTTAAATCTTTTCCATCTTAACCTAAAATTTTTCCACAACTCTGTTTACTACTTTTCCACAACTCTTATCAACTATCACCTCATTTCTCCCATCCCTGCTCTACTACTTTAAAAGTTTTTCAAATATTATTGTAAGTGCTTGTTTAGAAGTTGTCTCCACTCTTTGTCTCTATTTCCTTCCCTTCAAAACTTTCTTCCACATATATGTAGGAAAATGCTGTGGCTTAGGTCACCAGTCACCTTCTCGCTATCAAATACAAAAATTCCTTTCTTATCCTTATTCCTTTTGACCTTTTTGTCTTATTTGGAAACACTACTTCCCCAGATTCTAAAACTGTTCCTACTGGCTCTCGCCACATCTCTCTGATTATTCTTTTCCACCTCTTCCTTGGTCTTCTTTTGTTTTCATTTTATGTTTGTTGTTCTTCTCTGACGTTAGCTCTCTGCCCATCTTATGCTTCTGAGTCTCCCTGTGGCATCTCACTAATGCCCATAAGTGTATATTAAATCTCTGCAGTTCTCCTGAACTCCAGGAACCAATTTCCAAATGCCCGCAGGATCTCTTGCAGTTGCTCAAATTCAATAATAGTAACGTGTGCATTGATTTTGATACAGACTCTCAGAGGGATGGTTACCAACTGGGGAACTTCAGAGGGAAATGGTAAACTGAGAGAGAGAGAGAGGCTGGAATTCCACTTTATTTTCAGATTATTGAAACACTGAAGGGAACTCTAATAAACATTAAGTAACTCTTTGGGATCAAGTAAAGAATCTCTTTCCTGGGACAACCTCTTTCCTAGCATGGTGGCAATTTGTTGTCCATCCCACGCATTAACTCAGGATTCGGAAGTTTACCAATAGAAATGCATATTTTAAATGCACTACTACAGACAATATTTTTGCAGCCTTATTCATTGTTTGCTCCAGAAATGGTCAGGATACAGACAGTGTGCAGAGCACCTTGGCTTCACTAATGAGAAAGTCCCGCTCAGAGAGCAGCTAGAAACCTCCTGGGCCTACAGTCCCAAACAGATGTCCACAGCCCACACACAGCAGATGGAAACACATCTTTTGTTTTCATAGTCTTACCTAGAAAGCCCTCTGGTTGCAAGCTTTCCAAAACTCAGATTCCAATAAGATAAACTTGAGTCCACTGTAAGTGGAGACTTGAAAGCAGCACACACAGGAGCTGGAGCTCACACATACAACAGGTACTTACTCATGCAGTCTCCGCCGTACCAGCCCGCTCGGCACTCTGCACAGTAGAAGCCCTTGATGTAGAAGTCGTCCAGAGTGCCTCCCCATGAGCCATTCCGGCAGCTCTTGCAGTTTTCAAAGATGGTACAACCTGGAATATTTCCAAGAAGAATGTGAGTCTCACAAGTTCTAACAGTCTTCATAGGAGAACAGCTATGCAGTTTCTCAGAGCCTGCTCTGTGAAGAGCTTCTGGACCTAGAAAGATGCCCAAACCCTTAAGGAAAAGCCAAGGAAAATGCAAGAGACACCAGGATTCAGACCAGAGAGTTTAAGAGAGAAGTCTAAGTAATCTGCCCAGTTAGTGGCTGATGTTTTAAAGTAACATGAAATAGTTTGTAGTAAAAGGCACAATCAATCACCGGAGTGTTTTTTCTCTTTACAGATGTATTTCATTTTATCAAAGAAAATTTTTTAAATTGAAGTGAAAGAATTCAATAAAACATCTAAAATTATATCACCTAGAGAATTTTACTGCTAACACTCTGCATATATATATATAAGTATATATGTACTATATGTTTCTTAAAATCAGATTTATGCTATATTTTATACCTCCTATTTTAATAACTCACTTTTTAATTTCGTAACTGATAATAAATATCTTTCTATGTCATAAATACTCTTCTATGTCATATACTTCTTTTTTGCTTTTTGTGGAATTTTGCTGTTTTGCTTTGCTTTGCTTTCTTTGTTTTTTAAGATGGGGTCTTATTATGCAGCCCAGGCTGGCCTCAAACTCACAATCCTCCTACCTCAGCCTCCTGAGCAGCTGGGATTAGAGGCACATGATGCCCTGCCCTACTATGTCGTATACATCTATAAGCAAAGTATGCCACAGATAAAATCTTAATGACCAACAACAAGCTTGCCCTGGAAGGGGCCAGCCTGCCCTCCACCACCAGGACACACCAGAGAGGGAAGAGCAATTCCCAGGCATGAATCATTGCAAACTTGACCTCCTAGGAGTTGGGAATAATGACAAAAGATAGAAATAATTCTGTCCAATTGACCTAAACAGAGAACTAAGTTCTGGTCCTGCTTTGTCTAGTGGGGTATCCTTGCACAAACTGCTTTAGGTGGCCTTAGTGTTTTCACCTGTCAAGCTGAGATTAAAAATTGTACCTACCTCACAGGTAGGTCTTTTAAAAATAAATGAACAGATACCAGGCACATAGTAAGTACCTCTAAACTATGAGTTATGCTTATTCTGCTTTCCCATAACTCCACCTGGTTTATCCACACCACTGCATGCATGTATCATGCTTATTTCTAGCTGCCTATGACCTATTTTCCTGTAATAGACTTAAGTCAAGGACTGAATCTTGTTCATTACATCATTAGCACCTAATATTATGCTGCAATATAATGAGTGCTCGAAAAATACTATTTGAGTGAGTGAATGAATGGCTAATGGACTACTTGTTTCCTTGAGCTTTTAGAATGCTTCTTTGCTTTTGGTTGCAATTAAGTTTTCCTTGGCCTATAATAATACATGTGTGTGGTTTCAATAGAACAGACAGTCATAGCCCTTTCCACACCATCCTGAGTTTACTTTCCCTCCTATCAGAAAAGATGAGTTGCTGATAGCATTCATCAAATTCCAGTAGGTCGTGTATCCTATTACTGAGTCCCAGTTGGGTCAGTGTCTTCCCAAGGCCAACCTCACCCACAGACCAATTTTCTCTTTAATTTCCTATCCTCTGATTCATTGAGGAGGCAAATGGACTCAGAGCCTGCCCTCGATGGCTCCTCCAACTCTCCTTCTTGGTCCTCAGGTGTAAGCTGCAAGAACCAGCCTGGTGATTAAGATGAACAAGGGATGTTAAAAGCTGCTAGGCAGCTCACAGACTGCTGCAGGTCTACGCGGCACAGAACTACAGGAAACCACATTTGTCCACTGAGGGCTTTGTGGTTGCTGGATGCTACTGAACATCACTATCAATATCCCTGCCATTGGCGTCCCTAGACCCTAATTACCCTGCACCACTGCCACCTGCAGAGTGATGATCATCTGTCATGATACAAATGGAAACTAAACCACATTGAGACCCCATTTTCCACCTACAAGGTTGACAAAAATACAGAATAACAATCTGTTGCAAAGCTTCGGGAAAATCAGTACCCTCATACACTCCCAGAGTAAATGCCAAATGTGCGGAGGAGAATTTGGCTAAGGCTGGAAAATGGTACATGTACCTCCCTTTGATCCATTGATTCCTCTTCTGGGAATCTACCTGAAAGGTACACTGCAAAACTCCTAAATTATGTATGCTCAATAGTACTCACTCAATAGTACTCAAAATCTGAAACTTTTTGCATATCAACATGACACCACAGTGGAAAATTTCATATGTGAAATCATGTGACAAGGAACAGCCAAAATGCAGTCACACCAAAAACACTGTGTAAAACTACCCTTAGGCTATGTGTGAGGAGGTGTATATGAAGCAAATGAATTTTGCATTTAGACTTAGGTGCTATCTCCAAGTCATCTCATTACATATCTGCTATTACAAAATCCAAAATAATTAAAAATCCAAAACACTTTTGGTCCCATGCATTTTTGATAAAGGATACTCATAATAACAAAAGGTTGGAAACAATGCAAATGTTCATAAATTCTGGTGAACTACACAATGCAGTTATATGCAACTGTAAAAAGAAATGAAGATACCTTAACACTGATGTGATAATAAGTATGTACTATAAGGAAAAAAAATCAAAATAGTGAAGTTTTGCTACATTACCTTTTGGGTAAGACAAAACAGTACATGAATGAATATGAATATTTCTTTGCACTTTAATTTACAGAAAACTATAAACTTATCTGCATATCAAATACATAGCATAACACAAGGGAAAAAAGCTACATCAGTTGATTTTAATAGGTAGTATGTTGACTGTGTAGTGAGATATATTCTGAAGTCAACAATAACCATAAATAAATCACTTCATTCAGTGGTCTTACTGTAGGTAATAACACTATGTTATTTATTATAAATATATTGTGTCATAATATAAGATAAAGCAAATAAGTGATTAGATTACTATTAATAGGAAATAGGTTTTCACCATGAGAGAAAAATAAGTGAAGAACCTTGTTATTTGAACTTGAATATCAATATACACTCATTTTTTCTTTTAAAAAATACAGTTTTTAGTTCTTCCCACTAAAGAAATAAACCACCTAGAAACAATAACAGTCCAATGGCCAGAAACACCCCAGTTTCCCAGCTTGTGGTCTCAGGATCAGAGTTCCTTGGTTGCTGATATTGGGCAGAAAATGTATGGGAAGCCTGAAATATCACTGGAGAAATTAAGGAAGCCTTCTAAAATCAGTATGCTTATATCCAAAGGACACAGAAAGACATGAAGGTGCTTCTAGTGTGTTAAAATTCGACAATGCACGTGTTGAAATGAGTAATGGCTAATATTGATGAAACTACACATATAAATAAAAATGCAGAAATTCATAACATACACAGAATCCACTTTGATCCCCAACCATGGCTCCTAGGACATCAATTTACTACTGTATTCTACAAATTTATTTTGCCATTCCTTTCAGGGTAACCAAATGGTTCGTTGGAATGTGCATCTCCCATTTGGGCGGGACTATCGGCTGACTGGTCCTGTGTAGGCAACACCGAGGCTCACTCTGTGGTTACCCAACAATAGCCACGGGAAATACTGAAAATCATTCAGAGACTTCCAAGGACCCGTAGTATCGTGACCTTGGTTTTACTTTCAAATTTTACGAGAAAATTTGGGGGCATTTCTCAACCATTTCTTCACAAACTACACTTATCCATCAGGAAATTGGTGCAGTGGGGTTTTCTCCGGAATCAAATGAACAAAAATTATACTGAAGTCACTGTGATTTTAGATATATTCTATTAGTGTCTGTTAATTAAAAATATTGTACTTCAAGTGTTATTTCATGTGTATATAATAAATCTTCATCACGTTCATCCCCCGTTGCTTTCTCTTATGCCCTCCTATCCACCTATTCCCATCCTCTTGTTTAATAACAGCCCCCTTCTACCTTCACATCCCCTTTTTTAGATTCCACATATTGATATTTGTCTTTTTGAGTCTGGCTTATTTTGATTAACATAATGATGATTCTCAGTACCATCTACTTTTCTACAAATGACATCACTTTGTCATTTCATTTTTTATGGCTGAATGATACCCTTTTGCATATACTACATTGTATTGATCTATTCACCTGTGGATGGGCACTTAGACTGGTTCCATACCTTGGCTATTGTGAATTGAGCCACAATAAACATCAGTATGCAGGTACCCCTATAGTATGTTGACTATAACTTCTTCAAGTATGTGTCAATAAGTGATATAGCTAGGTTATATGGTAGTGCTAGTTTTAGTTTTTTTGAGGAACTCCCATGTTGATTTCCATAGGGACTGTTCTCACCAGCAGTGTAGAAGGATTGATTTTTCTCTGCATCTTCACCAGCATTTATTGTTTTTTATTGTTCTTGATGACAACCATTCTGACTACAGTGGGATAAAATCTCAATGTACATGTAGTTTTGATTTGCATTTCCCTAGTAACTAAAGATGTTGAACATTTTTTCATATACTTATGGGTTATTTGTACTGCTTTTTTGAGAAGTGTCTGTTCAATTCATGTGCCCATTTACTGATTAAACTCTTTGATTTTTTTTGTTAAACTGTTTAGTTCTTTATGTATTTGAGATATTAATCCTCTGTCAGAAGAGCAGTTGGTAAAGATTTTCTCCCATTCTGTAGGTGGTCTCTTCACTTAGTTGTTTCTCTTGCTGTGCAGAAACTTTTTAATTTGATGCAGTTCCATTTGTTGATCATTGCTGCCATTTCCTATGCTACTGTGGTCCTATTCAGAAAGTCTTGCCTGGGTCTATGGCTTCAAGTGTTTTCACTATATTTTCTTTGAGCAGTTTCAAAGTTCCAGGGGTTATACCTAGGTCTTTGATCCATTTTAAATTGATTTGTGTACAAGGTGAGAGATAGGGATCTACTTTCAATCTTGTACAAAGCAATATTCAATTTTCTCAGCACCATTTGTTAAAGAAGGTTATCTTTTCTCCAATGAATGTTTTTGTTTCCTTTGTTAAAAATCAGGCACTTGTAGACATGTGGGTTTGTTTCTGTACTCTGGAGTCTGTTTCATTGCTCTATATGTCTATTTTTGTCCCAGTAACATGCTGTACAACTGTGGTTTTGTAGAATACTTTGAAATCAGGTGTTGTGGTGCTTTGCACCTTACTCTTTTTGATTAGGATTGCTTTGGCTATGCAGGGTCTTTGTGTTCCCACATGAATTTTAGGATTGTTTTTTCTAGTTCTGGGAAGAATATCATTGGAATTTTAAAAGGATTGCATTGAATCTGTATATAATTTTGAATACTATGGCCATTTTAACAATATTAATTGTTTCTGTCTACAAACATAGGAAGTTTTTCTACCTTCTAGCATCTTTTTCAATTTCTTTCTTCAGTGTTCTATAACTTTCTTTGTAGGGGTCTTTCACTACCAAGGTTAGATTGATTCCTAGGATTTTTTTGAAAAAGCTATTACAAATGGAGTTATTTTCCAGTTTTCTTTCTCAGCTACTTCACTATTGAAGTATAGAAAAGCCATTAACATTTTTAATGTTGATTTTGTGCCCTGCTACTTTTCTGAATTTATCAGATCTAGTCTATTTTGTGGAGTTTTAAATTGATTTAAGTGTAGAGTCATATCACTTGAAAATAAGAGTAATTTAGTTTCATTTTTATTTGTATCCTTTTTATTTCTTTTTCTTGCCCAATTACTCTAGCTAAAATTTCAAGTACTATATTTAATAGAAGTGCTAAGACATCCTTGTCATGTTCCTGACTTTAGAGAAAATACATTTAGTTTTTTTCATTTAGAATTATGTTGGCTGTGGGTTTGTCATATATATCCTTTACTATATTGAGGCATCATCTTTCATTATCTAGTTTCTTCAGAGCTTTTATCATAAAGTAATATTAAATTTTGTTGAAAGTTTTTCTGTATCAACTGAGACAATTATCAATTTTTATCCTTGATTCTATTTATGTGGTGTTACGCTTACATTTATTGATTTGCACATGTTGAACCATCCTTGCATTCCTGGTATGAAACCAATTGGATCATGGTGTATAATCCTTTTAATGTGTTGTTGAATTAGGTTTTCAAGTGTCTTATTAAGGATTTTTTTCATCTATGTTCATTGAGGATATGGGTTTGTGACTTTCTTTTTTTGCTGTCCTTGTCCAATATTGCTATCATGTCAGTTCTACTTTAAAGGTCAGCATTACTGTCTTCCAAGGAGAGAGGTGGATTAGAAGTACCATTTTTAGACTTCAGTTTCATTTTCTTTCCTCTTTCATAGCTTCCCATGAAAGAAAGTTAGTTTCTGGTACCAATGAGGATCATTCTCCACGTATTTTTTTTTTCCTTAAGAAAAAGAAATACAAAAATGAGAAAAATTCCTGAAGTATTCTTTTGATATCCTTTCATCCTTCAGTCTTTGGAAAGATCATTTGAAAATCTTGACATTCTCCTTTCAACCTGACCTAGAGAGGGAAAGACTCCTAGCAGAAGTCAGAAGGGTAAGACAGCAGGACTTAGTTACTTTTCAAACACCAAGAAAATGTTTAATGAGTTCCCAATTACAACAGAAACATATCCTTCTGTTTGAGGCTCAGGGTCCCCATTGGACTCCATCAGGTTGGAATTTTGGTGCAGTTATCAAATCTCCAATCATTAAAAAGAAAACTGCCATCCTTTCTGAAGTTGGGGCAGGAGAGGATGGCAGTAGAGTAGAAGTCAGGCCCAGGATAAGGTAAGGAAAAAGAATGAGCAAAATGGCCTGGGAAGATCTTACCTCACCCAATGACACTCTCTTATTCCTGACACCCAAACATCCCTCTCAGAAGCCAGAGCAATATCCTTGACTTCTGCTCCTCCCTTCCCTTCCTTTGCTGTCCAGTCTATCTTGAAGGTGTTCAGCTCTTTAATGACTCCCAAATCCCTGAACCTCCCTCTAGACATCGGGCTTCTACCTTTATTATGATCACCATTATTTCTCTCCTGCCTCCATTCATCACCATCTCCATTTATTTCCCCATATTGCAGCAAAAGACAAAATTTGCTTTCAACTCTTTACTAAAAGATTTCCAACTTCTACTACACCACCACTCTTTACCAACATATCTTCAGAATATAGCCTAAAATTCCCTCTACCTAATCACTATTCTCATCCATGCTGCCACGGGACCCTGTGTGTCTCTCCCTTTGGACTTACATGCACCTATGCAACACTGTATCATAGCTGCCTCATCAGCTGTTCTCCATCTCCCTCATCAGGCTATAAGCTCTTGGAATGCAGGGTCTGTGTCAATTTCTTTTAATCACTGTGCTCGCAGTAAATGACATGGAACAGAGGCGCTACTCAGTCTACTTGTTAAATTAATGAATGAGTGGATGAATTCATATTTGCAACTTTAACAGTGAAAAGAGAACTGACTTCTCTAATGTCTTTGCCTGAAGTCAGAATGGGCTAACTTGTGTCACTTTGAATAATCATGGCACCACAGCCTCCTGATGGCTGCCTGCTGGAATTCAGCCTATTCTCTCATTCCACACTTACCTGGGTGAATCAGACAGGAGTCACATTCATTCTCCTCATTTCTGCAGCAAGGGATGGTGTAACCCACAACTTCTTTCTTGCCAGGGCAGATGCATTCAATCTGATCATATTCACAACACTCCCGACACATAATATTCCACTCGGCTCCAGGGCAGGCTTCGTTGATGACTGTGTATTCTGCAACAGAAAGACAGCAGGTGAGGACAGGCCCTCGTGGGAAAGACAAGACCTGAAAATTCTCCACTGTTAGGAATCAACCTTGACCTACAAATGTGTTGCCCTGCCAGAGAGAAGAACCATGGGAATTCTTCAGAGTGCTATGCTTCCAAAGTGGGGTGGCCAACCCCAGGAGGTACTGAAAAACCATCCACTGGAGCCCAGGTGAAATACGTTACAGCTGCTATTAGCTTTATTTTTATCTTCAAAAAGTCAAGTTTGGGCCAGGGATTTAGCTCAGTGGTGCCACCGCCTGCCTCGCAAGTGCAAGGTCCAGAGTTCGATCCCCAATAACAACAACAACAACAACAAAAAGTCATGTCTAGTAGGCTGGGAGTCTAGCTTACAAGAGGCTCTGGGTTTGATCACCAACACTGCCAAAAAATAAATATATGTTCAGCAATATGTAATCTAGGTGGATTCATAGTAGAACACGTACATAATTAGTAAACAAATGCAAATGTCTTAGGTTCCCTGTTCAGTTCATCTCTCTACCCCTCTATCTCTATCTATCTTTCTATCTCCATGTATTTCTATCACTATCTCTATCTCTGTCATTTTTTCCTGTCTCTCCTAGTACTGGGGATCGAAACCGGGACCTAACACATGCTAGCCAAACACTCTACTACTGAGCCACACCACCAGGCCTCATTTCTATCATTTCTATTTTTGTTGTGACACAGTTCACTAATTACAATTACATAGACTGTGCACTGTGCAGCTCCAGAGGGAACACAACTGTGTAGAGCAGCCCAGTATTGGGAGCCATCAGAAAACCGGAGACCACTCTCTAAACTAGGCCATTCTAGTACAAGACTGATCGTCAAGTGGACATTAAGCTACTGCTTCCAAACTTGGCTCCTCAAGTTTGCAGCATGCCATTTTCATAGTATCTTCAAAGCTAAACCAACACAAAAGACAAAAAGTACCTTAATTAGTATGTTTGGGAGAATTTCAATGTTCTACAAGGGTGAACTCATTAGCCCAACTTTATTCAGTCCCCAAGTACAAACAAGAGTTCTTTCCCATGAGAAAAAACTGTCCCTCTCTGAGTCAGAATTTTTCCCTTTCATATATATGAAAAAATATATATAGGAAAATATATATATACCTTAAGTATAAAGAAAGCCATAGAAGAGGAATCAGTCAGAGGCTACACAGAGGAATTCAGAGTAAGAGACAGAACTACTAGCTTTGCTTTGCTCTTCTGTTTTTCTCATTCTCCATTTCTAAAAATCTTGCATGAAGATGATGGTTAAAGTAGAAATGGGTCAGATATTTGAGCAAGTCTGGGCAAGGTCCCACCAAGCCTTCCCTAGAAATTCCAGGCAGGCACTCCTGACATACTTCATTGGCCCATGGAACCCAATCCTAGCATGTGTGGTTCCTTCTTAATCTTTGACTTTCATAACCTAGTTTTATTTCCCCCCCCCACATTTGGAAATCTGACACAGGATTTCTTACTCTTAATATGCCAAACAGAGCCTCTGAAGAACCTATCACCATTGATGCTCAGCATCCAGTCATCAGAACATTCTAATGTTACGGAAAAGAGCCATTTACATAGTAATAATAGTTCCTTAAATAGAATAAGTTTAGTTTCATGAACATGTTACTTCCTTTCATCATTTTGTGCAAGTATCGGGGACCGGTGAAGATCCACACAAGGCCACTAGATTGGCATCAGCCATCACAGCATGGTCACTATGGGAGGCTTTGTGTCCCCTCTGCTCTGTGAGCTCCTTTCAGAAGCCGGCAGAACTTCCCATGCTTCCACTGGCTGGTGAAGGGACTGCCGTCTAAAATCTAGATGAAAACTGAATGGTTACAAGTGAGGGAAAGCAGGGTAAGACAAAAGGGCCAATCTCTGTGATCTTGGATTTGGCAATGAACTTTTAGAAATGAAACCAAAAGCATATGCAACAAAAGAAAAATAAACTGTACTTCATCAAAATTAAAAACCTTTTTTGCATCAAAGGACATTATCAAGACAGCAAATGGATAACCCATGAAATAGGAGAGAATATCTGAAAATCGTATATTTGATAGGGATTTAATATCCAAAATGTATATTTAAAACTCCTACAGCTTAACACAAAGAGATAAACCAATTTAAACATGGGCAAAAGACTTGAATGGATATTTCTCCAAAGAAAAAAATACAAATGGTCAACAGGAGCGTAAGAAGATACTCAACATCATCTATGAAAAGCAAATCAAAACCACAATGAGATACCACTTACTGGATGGCTAAAATCCAAACTGAAAAAAAATACAATAAAAAATAAAAACAGAAAACAATTGTTGGTAAAGATTTAGAGAAATAGGAACCTTTGTACATTGCTGATAAGAATGTAAAATGATATAGCTGCTGTGGAAAATAGTTTGGCAGTTCCCCTGAAAGCTAATGTACTACATGACCCAGCAGTTCCGATCTTAGGTATATATCTAAAAAAAATTGAAACAGGGACTCACAGATACTCATGTATCAATGTTCATTCACAATAGTCAATGGGTGAAAACAACCCAAGTGGGCCGGGGATTTAGCTCAGTGGTTCTGCTGCCTGCCTCACAAGCGCAAGGTCCCAAGTTTGATCCCCGGTACAAAAAAAACAAACCCAAGTGTCCTCCAAGAGATGAACCGATAAACAAAAAGAATTGTGTATATAAAGTGGAATATTACTCAGCCATGAAAAGGAGTAAAGTGCTAAAACATAATAGAACACAAACGAACCTTGAAAACATTATGCCACACACAGAAGGACAAATAGTGTCTGGCTCTACTTGTATGAAATATCTGTGGTAGGCAAATTCATAGAGACAAAGATTTAGCAGATTAGAGATTACCCAAGGGTGAAAGAGATGCTACTGCTTTCTGTTTACAGACTCTCTGTCTGGGATGATGAAAAAGATTTGGAAATAGTTACACGTGATGGTTGCACAGTAAGTTGAGTATAATTAATTCCACTGAATTGTACATTTAAAATAGATAAAATGGAAAATTTTATACACACATAATTTTTTTATTGTTTGTTTGAGACGAGGTCTTGCTATTTAGTTCAGGTTGGCTTTGAACTCACTATGTAGCTCAGGATGGCCTTGAACTTGCACCAATCCTCCTGCCTCGGCCTCCTGAGAATAGGATTACAGGCATGTGCCACCACTCCCAACTCACACACACAACTTTTTAATGTTACACAAGGGAGGTGGGGAAGTGAGAGAAAACAAAATGTTCAAAGGGCTCAAGCATTGGAGTCAGCTCTCCATTTGGAATCCCATCTTTGCCACTTACCAGATATATGATGTTGGCGAAGTTATTTTACTCTCTCAGCCTCAGTTTACCATCCAGAAAAATGAATACATTTCCTCCAACTCAGTACTGTTGGAAGGACTGGATAAGATAATGTATATAAAAACCTGAGCACAGTGCCTGCTATATAATAGGCACTCAATAACTAATGCAGTGGACCCTTGACTTACAAACTTAATTGGTTCCCGAGGGAGGGTTGGTTGTAAGTCAATATAGCTGATATCTGGATGTTTACCTAGGTACATGCTGTAGACAGCAAGAGGTAGATGAATCTTCCATTAACCTAATTAACCAAAGTTGTTCATATATCAGGTCAGTTGTAACTTGAGGGTTCACTGTAGTTTAAAAACAAAACCAGGGGCTGGTGATTTAGTTCAGTGGTTATGCCTCCTGCCTTGCAAGTGCAAAGATCCGAGTTCGATCCCTGGTACCAAAAATATAAACAAACAAACAAATAAATAAATAAAAATAAGAACAGTATGGAACATCCACATTTCCTACTCTTAAAAAGTGTATTACATTGGTTTCTTGTTTCAAATATTCAAGTTGCCTTCACTGCATTTGGAATAAACCTGAAATGCTGCTCTGTTGGCTTACAGGACCTTGGGAAGCCTGCTCCACCCCATCCCGCCAACATTTTCTCAGCCACTATTTCCCACCTTCTGTTAGTTTCTACAAAACCAACAAACTCTCGCCCACTCCAAGCCCTCCACACTTGCTTTACCTGTGGCTTCATCATTCCAATTCAGTGCAATATGACACCTGCCCAGAAAGGACTTTCCTGGCCTTCTCATCTGAAATGCACACTCCACAGTCCTGGCCTTACTCTCCCCTACACTATCTTATTTGTTGTCTTTTAGCCCTTATCACAATTTATAATTGTGGTGATTAATCTTGTTTAGTAACTAGATTGGCTCAAGAGCCACCAACAGGATTAGTAAAGCACACTCTAGGTGTTTATGGGTGGGTCAGGGAAGGGTGACCTTGGGGACTATATCTTGTCCTTGGCCCCTTTTTCTCTGCAGGTCTTCCCTTGTGCTCTGTTTCTGAGCCACCAGGAGTGAACCACTTTGCCTCACCATCCCTTTCCACCATGATGTTCTTGCATTAGAATCAACCTAGCATGGCCTGAATCCTCTGAAATCATAAGCCAAATTAACCTTTCCTCTTTTCAGTTGCAGGTGTCAGGTGTTTTGTCCCAGCAGCGGGAAAGCTGGCCAACACAATAATTATTTTCTGTTTTATCCTGTAATGACTCCTCTCCCTCTATTCACCCTGGGGAAAGAACTACATCCCTCCAGCTTTTCTAAGAATTTATAAGTTTTAATAACTCCTTGAAAGGAGTCACTACATGATCAAATTAATCTGAAACTTTTATAAGACTTTGTACTCAAACATGGAAAGCCAAGTAAGGTTTCTTCCACTCTAGCAGATGGCAAAAACTGTTCCTCTCCAATTAGTGGGTTCAGTTACCCCAGCCTGTCTGTAGAATACTGGGGGCTCCTTTTATCCAGAAATTAATTCTATAAAGTGCTTTCATTGTCATGTTTCCTTACTCCAATGAGCAAGGCCACCACTACCCCTGTTAATCCCTTCTAGTTACTTCTCAGGAAAGATCAGTCTTAGTCCAGGGGATGATTGCAGGGGAGCCTGGCAGAAGGGATTTTGCAGATGTGACTCATTTAAGAATCTTGAGATGGGAAGAGTATGCTGCACTATCCAGGTGGGACCAATGTCATCACATGACTGCTCCTAAGAAGGAAGAGGGTGAGTCGGAGTCAGAAAAGGAGATACAGAGACAAAATGCAGAGCTTGGAGTGACGAGCTATGGAGATGAAGAAAGGGATCACGACCCAGGGAATACAATCAGAACTAGAAAAGTCAGGGAAGCAGATTCTCCCCCTGGAGCCTCCAGAAGGAACGCAGCCCTACTAACACTTTGACTTGAGCCTTGTTGAAAGTTCAGTTCTAACCTCCAGAACTAGAAGGTGGTCATTTTATGCTGCTTAAGTCACTACATTTGTGGTCGTTTGTTACAGCACAATGAAGGGCAAACACCATGTTTTCTCAGAGGAAAGGGTGACCCTCAGCAAGTCATGTAATCGCTCTGCTCCGCATTTCCCCCCTGGGCACAGTGCCAAAATCATGGGTGAAGGGATGAATGCATTCATTCTTTCCTCAAGTATTTATTATTGAGTGTCAGTGTCCCAGGTAGGAGGCAGGGCACTGGTTAGATACAATGAGGAGGAAAACAGACACCTTTCCTGACATCATGGAGTTCACAGTTTATAGAAGAATAGACATTAGTCAAATGACCTCATAAATACATAATCATGGACCATGACGGGGAAAATTTAGAATCCTGTGAGAAAGCATAGTTATGAAGGAGTGTTAGAGCATCGGATCTACAGACCTCACAGGGTTAGGAGATTTAAACAAAATCACACAAAGAAATGAGCCTAGTTGCAAAAATAAGACCACTTCCACCAAGATGGAGGTGATGGTTTTGATGATTTCATGTCTTGGCTTCTTACCCTCCATCCTTCTTACTCCCTCAGCTTGGAAGAAGACAGAGCAGGAAAATGCCCCCAAAATGGACATGTATGAAATACATAGATAGGTGAAATATCCTATGTGAAATATCTCAAGTTGACCAGCTAAAGAGATTTAGAAATGCAACAGACAAGAGCAATGTTCTAAATTTTCTTCTCCATATTTACATTTACATCTCCACAATTACATTTGTAGAAAGGGGACACTGGCCATTTGGCTTCAGCTATACAAATTTCAGGGAATTTCAATATGGTGCTAGAGGCCAATTCCAGAAACTAAGATTGAGTGAAACAACAACAGCAGTAGAAGTTATTGAGTCTTTTCTTATAAGTATGCTAAAGTGCTTTAGCATTTCCATAGTGAAAGTACTTTTACATTCTTTATCCAAATTCGTCATCAAAATTATTTAGCAGGGCTGCTAATATGTTTTCTTTTAATTTAAAATCAACTTCTCCAACCCTTTTACTTTATTAGTGAAAAGGAATAAATAGGAAAGCATGGGTCTTATTTATGGAAGCAAAGAGAAATGCCAAAGAATCTTTTTGAGGGAGCTGATTCTGAGGGAAAAAGAGGTCCATAGAATTCCAGGGCTTGGGAGAATGTGAGCAAGCCTGCCACTTCGAGGAAACAGGCTCAACCAACCTCCGGTTTTGTCGGATACTAGAGTTGAGTAAACTTTCTTTGCTTTCCACATTTGAGAACAAAGCCTTCTAAAAGCTGCAGGTGAGTCTTATACTGCCAGAACTTCCAGTAAATCAGCACAAATGAAACCCAAAGGATCCACGAAGCTTTCTCCTGGTATAAACTGAGGCACTGAGCGGTCGAGCCATGTCATGATCACATAACAAAATCAAAGTTATGATGTTGTGAGTACTACACGTATTCATTCATTGTCAACACTTCCACGGGATAAAATAGTTATTTATTTCTTTATAAATCATTTTTAAGACTTCATTTTAAAGCAATTTTAGATTCACAACAAAATTAAGTGGGAAGTATAGAGATATTTTATAAACTTTGCTGCCAGATAAGCACATCCTGCTCCATGATCAACATGCCCCACCAGAGTGATACATTTGCTGCAATTGATGAAACTATAAGGACACAGCATTATCAGCCAAAGGCTACAGTTTTACATAAGGATTCATTCTTGGCAAAATAGCATGCAATGTATGTGACATGTGTCCACCATTGTGGTGTCATACAGAGTGCGTTTGCTGCCCTGAAAATCCTCTCAGCTCTGCCTCTACATCTCTCCCCACCCATTCCCTGGAAGTGATACACTTTTAGTACAAAAAATCAGAAACAAAGGAATTCCTTTTCAAAGCTTTGGGAAATGGAGAAAAGCATAAGAAATGGAATAAAAAATATTCACCAAAATAACTTCAATATTTTGGTGTCTATCCTCCAAGTTATCTGTTTTTTGCACACATACAGATTCATATGTAGGGACCGAGTGACAGGTGAATAGTTGTCTGACCTCTCAAAATTGGTAACATGCTTGGTTTTAGAAACTACTTTTGGGGGGTTTTTTTTGTCATGAGTATTTTCTCTTGACATGGAAAAGTCTTCAAGTCATTTTAAATTGCCACCTAATTATCCTATTCACATACATGTTCCCTTTATCCCTTTGTATAAGAATCAGAGTAAGCAAATGTGAAGAGTATTCTTTGGCTTGATCCAAGCCCTTCTCTTCACTTCTGTGCTTAGGAACAGCCATCCAAGTATCTCCTAGCCAGAACAGGGAGTCCAGTCACATTAGCCCAGCCCTGACTCTTCCAGAGTTCACTTTAGCCTCTTAGACATGTTTTACCAATGAGAAAACCACGACAACGAAAACAGTGTTCACCAACTGCAACAAGTTTTGCACATATGGTAAAATGAATGAATGAATGAATAAGGGTTGGCTGCCATCATTGCTATTATCCTCCTTATTTTGGACTGAGTTTGACTGCTCTGGGATGCACCGGCAGTTTGTTTTAAGGCTGTCTTGTTTCTATTGCTAAATAGATGGAGAAGCAACCCCTTCCACAAGCAGGGGCAGGAGGACCAACTGTGCCTCGTAGCATCATCTCCAAGCCATGTTTTTCAACAGAATATTAAAGAAATATGTTGGCATGGTGACTGTTAGGACTGGTCTGAAAAGACTCTGAGGAGTCCTTATGAAAACAAGGTTCAGCTTTTTCCATAGCTGATTGAAGTATCATTTGTCAGAGCAAAGGTGCTGGCCAAGACCACCCCAGAAGGTGGCAAAGAAAGGCACCTTTATCGTGACCCAGGTCCTCCTTCTGGATGCCAGAACCTGCCTCAGAGTCCACCAAAAACCATACAGCATTTCCATCTAACCACATATAATTAAAATTCCTCCTGAGAGGTTTTTAAAAAACATCTTGCATTTTATGAATCTTCTGAGACCAGAGGGGGGAAAAATGAAGCAGGAGTCAAAGAGATGCACACTCAGGCAGCTTGAGCTTCTCCCTCACCGCCCCCTCCCAGAACTGCTCCTCCTGAGCTGTCTGCACTCCCCATGCTGAGGTTTCCAAGCACACAACATTCCTGCCCACTGGAGGGTTGGGCCACCAGCTCCTGGGACTGATGAGTAGGCAAAGCCCAGGACAGAATGACAAGACTTAAGTCAGGGTGTTGGATGTTCGCTGGGTCCGTTGGTGACTCTATTCCTCCTCCTGAGCCTTAAGAGCCATCTTGGCCCCTGGTGACCTTCAGCCCTCAGCCTCAGTGCATCTCACCCTCAATGACCTCAGTCCTCTGCTCCTCACAACTCATCTTGCTAGTAAGGTAACAACTAGAAGGTGAGATCTTTGTTACTCTGGGTAGCAGAACTTGCAATGGATTCCTTTGAAAGCTAGTGTTTAGGATCATGCATACTGGGGAGGGGCAGAGAGCCTTTCAAAAATTCCTCTAAGCAACCTCTTCTACACTGTCGCTCTGTCTTCATTCCCCTCTACTCCCTGGCTCTCACTGACCACAAGGGCTGCCTCTGAGTCTTTGACATATACCAGCTCACAACCCTTTAAAGCAGCCATTATTTTCTTCATTTAACAGATGAGGGAACAGATAGAATAAAGAAATTTCCCCAGGTCATGCAGCTTTCAGATAAAAGAAGAAAAATCAGCTTTTATTGGGGCCAAAGCCTTGTTCTTGCCAAAGCACTAAATCTGTTCTCAAGAGTTCACAGCTCTGACTTTGCCATTTAATAAGAAAATGGTATTAATGAAGTAGAAATATGTGAGAAGCACACAGCCTATATTTGAATCCTGGCTCCACCAGTTATGTGGCCTTGGGCAAGTCATTGAACTCCTTTGTGTCTCAGTTTCCTGATCTGTGAGATATGGATACTGACAGTACTTTGCTATGGTTGTAAGGAAGAATACAAGAGCTAATAAAGGAAAGTGGCTTAGCAGAGCACTCAACATTCTGTGTTATTACTGTCTCTATGATTCAGATGCTTTGGGTCACAGCTGTGGTCCATCCAGAATAGAGCTCTGCTTTAAATAGGGACAAAGGAAAGAGCAAGGAAGGTGCTATTAAACTCCAAAATTACAAGTGATGAATAACCTGTTTTTGATAATAACAGCACATGTGCCAGACAGAGTTCAGGTTGCTCACCTGTATTTACTCATTTAATCCTTACAGCAATCCTATAGTACAGGGACAATTAACACCACCATTTTATAGATGAGGACACTGAGGTACAGAGAGATTAAGCAATATGGACAAGATCGCACAAGTAGTAAATAGCAGAGACAAGATTCAGGTTTCCAGAGTCACACCATTTAACCATCACACTGGCCTGGCTCTCAGATATGTCATTCATAATTCTGAACATCAACAACCATGAACATATACTGAGAGCTTGCCCAGAGCCAAGCCCTGTCTGAGTGCTTCCCAGGTGTTTCCGTGTTTTATTTCATTCTAAATGGCATTATCATTTTGCATTTTATAGATGAATAAACTGAGGCACAGAAAGTTTAGGTACCTTGATCAAGGTTACACAGTAAGTGGCAGAGCTGAGACAGTCTCTGTGGGTCAGAAGCCCATATTTTCACCTCCATTGAAACCACCTAGATGCTTGTTACAGTCTAACTCCTGGACCCTAAGCCACATCTAATCTCTCAGGATCTCTGGAGGTGGAACTGAGTCCCTGCTTTTCAAACAAGTATACTTCTTTGAGAATCCCAGCTCCATGATGCTGTTTATGTTAATCTCATTCCAGTCCACGTAAAGATGTACTTGCTATTGGTTCTCCCTTCCCAAGTGCCTAAAGATCCAAGATCATAACTCTGACTTTTAGTGGCCCTGAAAGGTACTTTGACCTTCTTAGCTATCTTCTGGCCCTACATCCATGGAATCTGCCCCAGATTTATGCTGCTGGACAAACAGACAAAAGACCTTACCACATCATTTCCTCAAAGCCCCAAGAGGATGGAGATGTACTGATGGGATTGTTGATGTCCCTGCAGTTGAAGGTGACAGTGCCCTTAAAGGGCACTGGAAGAAAAATTGCATATATGTCAGACATCATCACTGTTTTCTGTAGAATTTAAAATCACATCTTTGGCCAAGTTACAGATAACTAAGAGAACAACAAGGATGAGCAACAGTGTGTCCTGCAGAGGCTCACACACAACAGCATGTTCAAGCAGTCTGTTCATGTTTCTATCAGAGCTATCTGGGTTCGTTCCTCTTGCTTTTAGATTTTTTAGTCTCTTTTTTTCTAATACGGTATCTCTTATCTGAGTCCATTTTCCATTGGTACAACAAAACACCTGAGAATGGGAAATTTATAAAGACTAGAGGTTCATTTAGCTAGTGGTTCTGGAGACTGGGAAATCCGAAACCAGGGTGCTGATACCTGCTCAGCCTCTGGAGGGGGCCTCCTTGCTGAATGACATGGGAGAGGGTATCACAGGGTGAGGCAGAACAAGCATGCCAGGGAGAGCTCACTTTTACAATAAAGCCATTCCCCCCGTAACCCACTAATCCATTAGTCCACCAATGGATTAATCCTTTCATCAGAGCAGAGCCTTCATGACCCAGTCACTTTCCAGAGGTTCCACCATGACTCAACATATGAATTAGAAGATTAAGTTTCTAACATATAAGATTTGAAGGACACATGGAAGCCCTATGACATCCTATTTGTATACCATTTAAGTGGATATACCTCATTTCCTACAGCTTCTATTTTTAGAAATAGAAACTCTATACCGGTAGCCAAAGGGAACAAAATTCAAACTCTAGCATCTTGGAAGAGCTCCCAGTTGCCATTATACTCAACAACTGCAGTGCTGAAAATCTTTGAAGGACAGCTGTTTCTGGTTGACTTCAAATGTGAGAATGTGAATTGAACAGATATTTTTATTAGCATTGGTCCCTGAAAAAGAATTGGATAATGCCTCTGAAAGTACTTGGCAATAGAACTCGGCAAATGTTACATCAACCAAAGAATTACATTGGCTCTGTTGAAAAACAATGAAATGTGTAAGATATACCCAAAACTCAGACCTCAGCATTCTACTGATTAACCAACCTGTTCTGAATTTTTCACTCTTCAAAGACTTCTGAGTCAGAGTATATCAGGGCTACACTGGGGGTCTTGGTCTACTGTAGACTACCTCTTTGCCAAGAGTTTCCAGAGTTAGCTTTATTGTTTTCATATCTAGGTTGATTAATGTCAAGCAGATGTCATATTTTTCCTTCTACCAAAGGCAACTGGCCAACAACAGATGTCAAGTGTGGACAGATGTTAAACATGAGTGATGCTTCCTAAGCCCTGGACTAGTGGTAACTTCAGGAAAGCTAGCCCTCACTATAGTTGCCTCCCCCAGCTCTGCAAGCTAGAACAAGATGAAAGAGAGCTTCTTTTTGTGAAGTATTTCTGGCTCCATCATTGGAGCCCAACCGGACAGTCATTAGACACATCTAATCTCCAGACTTTCAATGGGGGACTCAGTGTTTGGGCTGCAACATCATTGGCTCAGAATCTCCTACTCTACTAACCACTGTTCCGTAACTCCCTGCAAAAATCTGCTCCCACCCCTACTTCAAACACTGAGACACTAAGTCACAGCACACGGAAGACATTTCCTTTAAATCTGGAAGGTGGATGCATGAAAAACCAAAGGAACAAAGGAAGTCCCAAGAGATAAATGTGTAGTGAATTTTCTTTTCTGACAGTCATGGATAAATACAATGGGACTATGAACTGATAAAGTGAGCCTCAAGAGGATTATGTAAGTTTCATCCTACCATACATGAAAACACCCAATATTGCTGCTGCTTCTCAATTCCTTGTGAAATTTGTACTGATGGGAAAATACAAGAAAGGAGAGGAGAATGATTTCCTGAACACATCCTTTCTACCAGGCAATATACTAAGTATTTTAAATGGATTGTCTCATTTAATACCTTCAACAAACTCATAATATAGATCTGATTATTTCAGTTTATAGATTGGAAGGTGATAAGACCACTCTAATGAGGTAGATCAACCTGTTCTAGAAAACTAGTCATAAATGACAGAGCTATTCTTCAAACCCTGGCCTGTGTTTTGAGCCATAATACTCTATACTCCATGCAAAAAACCACGCATATATATACAAGTATGTACATGTCCACATCTTGTTTTTATTCTTCTATATGCACATATATTCTTATGTATGCACATACACCTATATCCACACCAATACACCTACATCAAAGATGAATCCCATACCCGTGGCAAGAGAGGGCTGAATCTTTACTGAAAAGATCATTGGTTCCCAATGTCAACTTAAACAAGATACCCTTTATGAGAACAGCTGGTTTTATTCCTCACCCACAGCCACTGTGGCCATTCCATCCAAAACAAGTCCGGGCGGAGAGAGAAGGCATGCAATGCTAGGACCAAGAGCGAAACCAAGTTGCATGACAACAGGAACAATATTTAGTTTTGAAGGTTTTTTTTTTCGGTACCAGGGATTGAACTCAGGACCTTGAGCTTGCAAGGCAGACCTGGTGCCACTGAGCTAAATCCCCAGCCCCAGGAACAATATTTAGTAAAGGAGAAACAAAGTAGGTTCTGGAAACAGCAAACAAGGAATCAACGAAGAGTTCAAAAGCACATGCTATCTCTAAGAGATACAGCTCCAGTGTAAACAAACAGACCACTCTGAGTCATGTGAATCGGGATCACTGTGACTGAGCTGCAATAGAACTAACAGAATAAATAACACAAGAGTGGAGACAAATCTCTAGGGGAATAGGAGTGTTAATTGAGGATGAATGAACCTCAGACTCCTTGTTCCCAGGGATTAGAAGGATGCTCTGTATTCTTTTCTTTTGGTATCAGGGATCAAACTCGGGTCTTTGCGCTTGCATAGCAGGCGGCGAAACCACTGAGCTAAATCCCCAGCCCTCAGTATTCTTATTTTTAAAGGGAAGACACATCCAGTTAGAAAGTCGCAGCTTTTATCCTCCCCAGAACTGCCAGATCACCATGATCATTAATCAGATTCATGCCTCAATTTGCCCAGGGATCTCAGACCAATCACTTTGCTCTAAGCAACCTGAATACAGAAAATGAGTTTTCTCAATGACCCATGCAGGTCAATTCAGGCAAGGAAATTTTTCACAGCAACATGGATGTACCATCATTTTCATGGTTCTTTCAACATCCCAGCAAGCACTGGGTGACAAGGACATCAGACTTCCTGCTTATACTTCATCAAAAAATCTGAAAAGAAGCTCATGTTTTACAGGCTTCCAAATGCCTTTCTTACTCTTTTCTATATGATGGTAAGACATTCTTCACTGTTTTATTCATTGTGAGCCAGAGGCCAGAATTTTTAAAACTGTATTCCATGGAACACTGATTCCACTGTATGATATGAAATATTATGCCAAAAAGCTCTGTGGTCAAATAACTTTTTAAAATGCTAATTTTGACTTTCTTCATTGCGGAACTTTGCCAGTCTATAACATGCTCTGTGTGTAGATAATGTCCACATCTCCAAGACTAATTTCATCATATCATTCTGGGTTTTGTGCATTTTTGCTAAATATCTACCAGGATTAACAACCCATACAACCTACTTTGTGAGGGAAACGGCAGGCTGGACCATAAGTCCTCTCAATAGACTGCAAGTGCCTTAAGAGAAGAACTTTGTCTTATCCTGGTATCCCAGCACCTGGACACATACCTGGCTTCTGACAAGTGCTTATTAAAGATCACTGCATGTGATAGCCAACCTAACTCCATTTGTGTAAAGTCGAGTAATTCCGGGTGGTTGCCTTCCCCTTCTCCCTTGGGAGTGCCCTCAGTTAATGCATGACAGACTGCCACATCCTATGTGAGTTTGCAACTATGTTATCTTTACTGCCTTGCAAACAGGATTCTCTGCACCTGTGTAAGTCTGCAACTATGCTATCTTTACTACCTTGTAAACAGAAGACCCCTGTGTGATATTTTGTTTTAATTAAACAGAGTTTTTGGAGATGTGAACCACTCTGGAATGCCAGCTATGATAATATGACTCCATTTAATTCAGAGTGTGCCGCATCTCTATGGTTCCAACTTGCCTGGCCCTATACCATGAACAGATACATGAAAAACAGATATATGAGACACATATGATTCCCAAGATGAAGGCTATTTGTGACTTACACTTGTATTAGAATATTCTCTTTCTATGACATTTCAGAGTCTCTATTGGGCAGCATGGGCAATCCATTGAGTCCATTACTGCTGAATATTGTTCTCTAGCTTGTAACATCACCAAAAGGGATTGGAACACCTCTCCACTCTCTTCCACCACTAGTTTGGCCAGGGAAGCCAGGTTTACTCAGAAGAGAGGCTGAACACCATTTGGAAGCAGGCAGTCCACCTCTACTGGCAGAAAGCCAGTCCAAGAAGACATGCAACAAATGTTCTTTACCGCCAGCCAAGTCTTTCCTTCTGCTTGCATCCAGGTGAGCCATGAGTACAGAAACATAGGACTTGATGTCATCAGCTGGACATTAACCCCAGGGAACTTCTCCTAGAATGTGGCAGATGTTTTTTATCTCCCAAGGAGGGACCTCATGATGCAGGGGTTCACTGATCACCAATGAAATTCTTGAAAGTAAATAGAAGTCAAAGTGAATTTGAAAAACATTGACATGATAGTTTCTCAGAGTTCTCAAACAATTCATTTAATTTGGAATAAACTGGGCCAATACCTCCCTACTCAATGGTTTTGCATATAAATGGCTGGAATGTTTTGGGGAAAATTTTAAACAAACCTAAACTCATGTTATGAGGACAATTGTTGTGCCTACCCATGAGCTAAAGTTGGCTGAATGTGCTCCTCACTTCATGCTGGCAGCAGTGGTCCAGGTTTTCCAATCACTAAACCAACTGACCAGACCTTTACTTACACAGATGAATGCTGCCAAGCCACTAACTTAGCCCTGAGACAGCCAGAAAACCAGAGAGGGCAGTGATCAAAACAAGACTGCACGAATCAAGGCATTCATCTGACTCCAGAGGCCAAAAGGTGACAGAAATAGGTGTCTTCATTTGCTGCTCAGCCAGATGGGACACTGGTCTACCCTACTTAAGACCCAGGACATTTGTGTCTGGCAAAGAGCAGATCCTCATTCAAATTTGAAATGAATTGGTTAAACTCATGCTAGCATTCATGGAAAGGGATTGAGTCTCCATTCTCTGCAATATCCATCAACTATATATGCCAAAAAAAGAAGGAAGAAAAAATAAAAAGCTTTCCCTTATTCATTCCAAGCCTGGTCCCCCCATCCCAAGGTTTAAGAGTATATCCATTGATGAACTTGGCAGAGCAAATCCATGGAGGAACAGACATGCACAGTGTTAGGGCCAGTGTTATGCTTTAGATCTAAAATAACCCCTAAAAGTCTCAGGGGTTTCGAGGTGGGACTTTTGGAAGGTGATTGGCTTTCGGGGTGCTATACTCATCAGTGAATTGCTCTGTCGAGGAGTTCATGGTTACGTGTGCTGTCAGGATGTAGGGCCTATTCAGAAGGACCAGGTCACTGAGGTTGTGACTGGGAAGTGTAAACTCTTGTCCCCTGCTCCTCCCTTCTCTGTTTCCTGGTTGCCACTGGTAGAACAGCTTTCCTGTGCCCTGCTCCTCCGTCATGCTGTTTCTGCCTTGAAGCCAGCCAACCATGGACTGAGCCCACCAAAATGGGAGTCAAATTAATTTCTCCTTTAAGTTATGGATATCAGGTATTTTGTCCCAGCAACAGGAAAATGACTAATACAGCCCTAGCTATCCCAGAAATGAGTCAGATTTTTCCCGTTTCCTCTAGGGAATGGCTCAGCTTAGAGTCCATGTGGTTCCCTGGCGGCTGTTGGCCCTCTCCTTTTTCTGCATCCTCTGCACACAAGTAGCAGTGACTTAGGCAAATTCGAGCACCTGGAACATTCAAGGAATAATCAAGCCTCTTTATTAGCACCGAGGTATCTTATTTGGCTAAAAACAGACAGCAGATCTGTCACTGTTGGACCTGCTGTTTACAGTGACGGCATTTCAGAGTGTGCCTTATAAAGTCAGACTGTCTTAGTTCAAAACTCAGATATCTAGCACATAACATGGACCTAAGCTCCTGTATAAGTGAACTGGGGCTTGTGATGACAGTACTTACCCCTCACATTTGTTATGAGGCTTAAGAAAGCACACAGAAAGCATATAAGAGCACCTGCCGTTTATCACAACCTCAATCAATTACATGGGAGTCAAACTTGGGATTAGGTCCCTTAAATATGATAGGATAGAAGCCCATTCAAAGATGCCTCTGCCCTCGATATTTCTGTCATCAGGGGTGAAGAATTGATGAGCCTCCTGTACCTACTCCACTCTCGACTCATATTGACTCTGAGTCTGTCTCACAGGTACCTGCAACCTAGAAAAATAAAGAGTGGAGTTCGGTGTGGGGACAGAAAGTGACATTAACTAGAGAATGGAACATCTCCAACTAGCTCTACTTCTCTGCCTTCCTTGAATGGCTTTGTTCACAAGTATAAAGCCTGGTTTGTCCTGTATTTTTTACATTTTTATCTCCAATGAAAATGGACAGCTTTGTCCTAGATGTTGTGTTACCTGACAAACAGAATTCCTTAAACACAAACCAGGTTTGGAATCTGACAAACTTTCTGCCACTGATCTGGTAGCTTTCAATGCTCCAGCTGGTGTCTGGGTCCTGTGTCTGGGATCCAGGAACTGAGAAGAATAAACACTGAATTTTTGTCCTCCTTCTATGTTTTTTTGCCTGTTAGTCTGGCTGTTAATCCATATGTATGGTAATTTATAAAGTGAATGAAAGAATGAATGAATCTGATATTGGCAAAAAAAAATTTAAAGGGGGTGAGGAGAAGGAGAAAAAAAGAATTGAGATGTGTTATGTACATGTACTAATTCCCACAATGAATCTAATTATTATGTACTACAAACAGGTACTAATAAAAAAGTTTTAAAAATATACGAGGGGAGGGATTTTCAAATATCTACAGAGTGAGGGCACAGTCTCCTCTAATTTATCATGAAAATGACACTTTGCCCAATTTTCACAGAGCCAGAATCAGTGGCAGCTTCTAGAGCTGGTCTCAGGGGAGCCAGGTAAAGAACTTTCTTCTTGCATCAGTGAGGCAGATGGAAATAATTTTCTGGTTTAAATCCAATCATTCACTCTCCACAGACTCTATTGTCTTGGGCAGTTCTATCTCAGCAGTATAACCCAGAGGTAGGCAAGGCCAAGTCTAACCCATAATCCATGCCAGTGCATTCCAAAGTCCTCCTGAGACTTCTGGGTATTCCCAGAAGGGACTTGAATGCTTTAAGTCACCTCTGCTTGGATTCCATATCCAAAAGTGCTTGGCTCACAGTTTGTTGAGCCAGACATAGCACCCAGTTTTGTCCCCAGTTTCTACCAGAAGTTCATGCTCAAAGTCATGCGTAAGAATAAAATGTACCAAAGAGTAGGAAGTCACAGTGAAATGTGAGGTTATGTCTCATGAAACAAATTACAATCTATTCAAGACTTATGAAAGTCTCATATGGCACATGCTTATAAAAGTCCTGTTAGCCCATCGATTCTTAGCAGTTTTATTCACTTGAACTTCTCCCCGTTCAGCATCCAGCCTTCCATCTTCTCTCTCCCTCTCTTCTACTGCATCCCTCACAGGAATAGAGAGTAAAACCTCCAATAATGGTTAAGATTAAGAGGTATCAAATATGTGGACTGAGAAGGTGAGGTGTCAGACCATGCAGCAAATCCAGCCTGCCTCACAACATTCAAATTCAAACATCTTACTAAATTCTTCTGCAGACCACGTGGCCTGAAAGCTGCCACTTTAAGACCCTCAACTCTGCAGGCTCCCACTTTGCCAGAGCCAGCCAAGACAAACAACAGAGACCCCAAAACAGGAGCTAGCAAGGGCTTTCTCCCCTGATACGTGTTTGTCCTGAAACTTGACGAGCCTAGAAGTGCCCCAGCACCATCATTCCATATGCTCGAAGTGTGAGTGTGAGTCAGCCAGGCAATGGGTAAACTTGGATTCAGATATGCGACAGCCAGGATTCACCACAGTGCCCACTAACCTCTGCCTGAATAGCCTTTATTTTTTATTGTGGCAAAATATAAGTGACATAAAATTACATTTTAACTATGTTTAAGTGCACAGGTCACGTTGTTGTGAACACCCATCTCAACAACTTTTTTATCATTTCAAATTGAAACTCTGCACTCATTAAACAATAACTTCCCATTCCCCCTGTCAACCACCATTCTTTCTTTTCTCATGAATTTGACTCTTCTAGGTACTTTATATTAATGGAGTCACACAAGGTTGGTCTCTTTGTGTCTGACTACTTTCACTTGGCGTATTAGTCTCAGAGTTCATTCATGTTGTAGCATGCATCAGAATTGTCTTCATTTTTAAAGGTAGATGATATCCCATTGTACATATATAGCACCTTTTGTTTATCCACCAATGGACATTGGGTTGACTTGGGGAGTAATGCTGCTACAAACACCAGTATACAAATATCTACTCTAGTCTATGTTTTCGATTCTCTTGTGTATTTACTCAGAAGTGGAATGCCTAGATCAAATAATAATTCTATGCTTAATATTTTTAACAACTGTGCCCATGTATCCTTGATCTGGCAATAGATCACTGAAACTTACCTACAAAAGAAGGACAATAAAAGCACATACCTTATTCATGTGGTCTGAGGTGTTTAATCTCCTTGTCCTCTAAAACTGAGGACTCAAACTAAAATGATCACTAAAGTCAATTTTAGCTCCAAAAGTCCATGATCCCGCTATGAAATTATTTTTCTATTAGGGTGCCAGAAGTTCTCATAGTATCTGGTAGGGAGACACCTTCTTCAGGGTCCCTACAAACATCCATCCCTGCCAAGAAGGCCCAACTTCCATAGCTCTCTCCTTGGAATGTGCTAGCACAACCCATTATACACCAATATCTAATTTTTGTGGCCATGCCTCTTCCTTTGCTTGCTTTCCACATTCTCTTTCTCAGCTGACTGCTCCAGCCCACTGAATATCTGTGCTTCAAATTATTTTCCCCTGTTGTATTTGTGTTCATTCCCCACAAGCTGATGTCTGTTGAAGCGACACTTGTGCAGTTATCCATATTATGGTTTCATTTCCCAGGAGTCCCATATTTTAAATGAGGTTTTCCTCTTAGGCAGAGTCATGCTGGCAGAGCTACTGCTATTTGGTGAAGTCAGTGGAGTTGGGTTTCCCCCTCACATGCTGTTTATGTTAGGTTTATCACTTGGCCCAGGATTTGGATTCTCAGCCTCCGACATGTATCACATGCCCATGAGCAACAACAACCCCCAGACCATCCCAGGGAATGTTTACATTTCATCAGATACTCTTTTTAGAAAAGTAATTAGAGGAAATATGCTTCCAAGCTTTTCTTCATGGGACCAGATTCAGAATTTCAACAGGGAGTGTACTCTTCCCTACATGAAGAAATATTTTCCTTTCTCACCACCACCACCCCAACATCTTTCCTCTGACTGAATGCTTAACAACTGCAATACCCTTGCTAAACACATGAAGCTGCTCTCTGCTTCAGGCAGCAGCTTGGCCCACAATAAACAACATACCCGCCCTCCAGCTTTTCCCCAGTAAAGGGTAAAAGAGATTCTCAGGTCCACAATAAATGGGTTTTTCGGACCCTGGACAACTGAGCTTTGTTTTTCTAACTTTTACAGGCTTGAGCTATCTCACTTGCCACATTATAAAAATGGAACAGGACTGATGCAGCCATAAGGAATCTGATCCACTGGGACTCTAAGAAGAACCAGAGTCCTCTGGAGTTTCTCTAAGGCTACCACACCCTGGAGGTTTGGTTCTGAAAGGCAGAGATGGAGTAGGGAGGAGTCCTAATGCTTCAATTTTACGGGCAAGTATTTAGGCTTATGAATTATCAGTCCCCCTGGACAGGATGAAGCTTCTTTATTGTCTTTGGGCAGCTCCAGCTGCCATGGAAGGAAAATTCAATCGAAACACTCTCACTATCTTGGTGGTAAATCGCTAAGGAAGATTTATCAGGGGCAGGAAGGCTCCAGGTGGATAGAAAATATTAGCCAAACTGTGAGTGGGTGAGGAGCATGGTCATGTGTCTCGGCTTTGTGGGGTGATGAAGGCCTGTGCCTCAGGCTGAGCTCCCCACCAGAGGGCCAATCGCATTTAGTGTCCCCATTATGCCACTTACCATTTTTCTTTCTCAGGCACCTGCCAGCCACCTGCAGAGGCGGAGTATCCAGCTCTCAGGTAGAGCACTGGGGACAGGCGGCCAGCACAGCAAAAGCTCACTGCTCTGTCAGACCTGTGCACCTCAGCCTGCCTGTGCCTCATGAGGTCTCACCTGACATCGAACACCTCACCCCTCAACCCATATGAGGACAGACCAGATGTTCCTAAGATATCCCTGCTTCCCTGCCAGCCAGTGAGCCATTCCCAGAGCTGCCGTTCCCTGGCTTCCGCTCCTTGCTGGCTCAAGAGCCCCAGGAGCTCTGTGGCCCGTCCCAGCCTCTTTCCCCCGGGGAACCCCGCTGACCTGGGAATTGTGGCTCAGGAAAATGGCACGTTTGAAAAACCAAACCAGAGCTTTTTTGAAACGAACTACACATCCCCAGAAACAACTTGGACTTTTAACCCCAGCTTTTTTCTTCTTTCTCATTTTTATCAGGCAGGAAAGATCTTAAGTCTGTGTCAGAGTCTGTCCAGATATCCTGTTAGACACAATCAAGCCCAAGTGAGCCCTGCTCTTCAGTCCTCTCCTCTGCTCACCCCCTTGGGAGCTCTTTCCAGGAGAAACTTTGTTCTTGCAAAGTTATCAGTTATCAAAACCCCATGTTCCCCAAGGTAACTGATGCTCTTTACACAGATAAACTAAAAAAAGCAGATAAACCTGGTGCTCTCCCCACCGCCCACTTCCCGAGACAGTTCAGTCCCACACGTAGAGATGACAAAATCAACCGTGTCCCCTTCTTCCGCGCCACCAACCAAGCCCCAAGGTTGCCGCTGGGAAAAGCACCCCACCCGCCTTGAGCCTTGAGCCTCCGGTCTCGCAACCCAGAGGCCCCCAGGAGGACAATGCCCCGTCCCGCAGCGTCCCGGCCCCACGCAGGGTACCTCTCGGCCAGGACGAGATGAGAAGGAGCTGCAGGAACACTAGCCCCAGCTGCGCCCAGCGGTCCAGCTCCATCTCTCCCGCGGTGGTGCCCGAGTGAGCAGTGACCGAGGCGAGGCGCGAGAGGAGCGTCGCGGGAGTCCGCGGGCGGGCAGGCGGCCCTTACAGGGACCTCCCCAAGCCCGGCCGGCCGAGTGGGAGCTCGGGTTTCAGCTCCTCGCCAGGCGCTCGCATCCTCCTTGGAGGGGAACCACCTTCAGCCAGAGCAACGTCAGCCCCAACCTCTGCTCTCCTTAACCCTTGCGGGGTCCGGGAGGCCGGCGCAGGTCCCCCTGCGCTGGGCAGAGACCGGACCGGGCGGAGAGTGCGGTGCGGCCGGCCAGAGGGCCAGGGATGGGAGCAGAGGTGGGTGGCACCCAGGGAGGAACCCAAGGGAACCCATGTCTCCCTCTCCCGACCCTGAGCTCTTTTTCCTTCCCTTTGCTCCAGGTGATCACAGTTTGGAAACAGTGTCCTTGGGGTGATGTCCATGACAGTGAACTCAGCAGCAGAAATCACCCCTGCGCACAGGGCGCTGGGCTCCGAGGGAGTTCGAGGTAGGTACAGCTACTGCAAGGGACACCTTGGAGGGAGGGGGAGGATCCCTTAAAGATAGGGACTGTGGGGTCAGCTTTTCTGTATCAGGTCCCCGATCTCCTTTATTCCTTCCACAAACCTATCCTCTCCCTCTGACTTGCAGGGAAATTGAGCCACTGAGAGTTCAATAACACACAGTCACACAGTAAGGGTGGAGCAGGGTTCGAACACAGGACTCCTGAGTCCAAAGGTTGTAGCCATAGCTGTTTGACTATACAGCTTCTTAAAGTGCTACCTGTATAAAATTGTATTCAACCATTAGAGACGCAATTCTGCCTGTACAGAATTACATTTAATCATTGTAGCCACAATATACAATATGCAAAAATAAAGACTCAAGAGATGCAATGACTTGCTCAAAACCACACAAGCCTCCTGCCTCAGCCTCCCAAAATGATGAGATTACAGACATGCACCACTATGCCCAGCTAAGACCAGGCAGCCGGAAATGGCAAAGCAAAACAGACACAGGTATAATGTAGAACTGGGGCCTTTGGGTCATGCGTCATCCCAGTTTGTACTGTCAGATTAAAAACCAAAGTTACAGGGGAATGGGGAAAAAATAAGAACCAAGATACATCATGTAAAGGTACAAAATCCCAATGATGAATGTAACTGTATTGTATACCTAAAATGTATCAATAAACTTAATGGGAAAAAAAAAACAAAGTTAGAAGTGGGTGATCATTCCAGGCCAGTACTAGGGGGAAATCCTCCCAGAGCCAGGAGGCTTGCCCCACAGCCAGAGAAAGGCAGGATCCCAGTCCATGGCGAGAGGAAGAAAACTCAGTTTCTCCTATTTTCACAGTTTAGTGCTGTTCTAAGTCAAGTCATCTCAATCTGGGGGTTTCATGGAGTCTATTGAAAGGGAAGTTTTAGAGGGGCTTGCACCTCTCAAAATTGCATGCAAAATTTTGCCCCCAGTTTCTGGAGTAAGAGGGAGGTATGGCCCCCATGTAAAGTCTCACCTGCAAACTCCTAGCTTCCTTTAGAATCACTGATCTTCAGAAGATGAAATTTGAAAATTGACCAAATATTTCTTGGGGTTAGGGAAAGTAATTTTGTGTATACCGGTAAATATAATTGCTGTGTCTAGGCTATAAATTGCACAGTAGGTATTTTTCTTTAAAGTATTCCTGACTTGCTTGGATCATGCTGCCTAGTATTGAATCCAGATGACCCCTTCCTATCTATGTGTACCTGGGCATGTCAGTTCCTCCCTGATGGCCTCAGTTTCCTCATCTGTTAAGTGGAAAGAATGGTGAGGCCTGCTTCCATAGGGTTGGAGTACAGAGCTCAGAACACTGCCTAAAATATATAATAAGCTTATCTCTCCCTCCTACCCTTACCTCCTACAAATACCCCAAGGAGGACTAAGTCACAAGAAAGGCTATGGATGAAAAGGCAAAGTTACAAGTTTGGAAGTAGGAAACAATACCTGGAATTAAAATTATCTACCTACGACCAGCACACAGAAGTTAGCAGTTCGCTGCAGTAAATGGAGTCCAGGCCACCCAGTTCATTACAAGTCATAATACCCACTAATTTTCACATCTAAGGATGGGGCTCTCTAACAAGCCCATCTTTTTTTAATGCCACCAGGGAAGTTGGCTGTGTGTGGGCACATGGAGAGCAACAGTAGAGAAAGTGGCCTTTGTGAACGCCAACACATCCTCAATCTCCATGCTGCAACTTCTGCAGATCAGCCTGTGAACAGCAGCCCGAGGGGAGAGGGCTGAGTGGAGAGTCTGCTAACCGAGAAAGGCAACCTAGATTTCTGGTGATCAAGTTTGTTTCATCAGCTGCATGAAACACAAAGTTCAAGTTAAGAAGGGCCTGAGGTAGAGAAAGATAGCACTGTAGAAAAGACAAAAGGCCTTTCCAGCAGAGCCTAATATAGCAGGTCCCACCGTGGACATCTCCAGCCTAATAAATCCTGACTGTTTACCTACACAACAAGCAGCCACGTTCTGCCTCCAGATCTGGCTGAGCTCCATTCCCTTCCCACTGGGAGCCAGGCAAGGGGGTAGGTGTGTCTGTGGTTCTGGTCACATTCTTCTGACTGGATGTCATTCTTCATGCAAATTTCTGAAAGCAGGCAAGCTTCACTGCTTCAAAGTTAAAGGGCTCTTGAGCCACTGGAGGAAATCTTGAATTCCACTTGTGTAAACAGAAACTTCAGTTTAAAGGGAAAAAAGTTATCTGCTATGCAACTGACCTAAACAGCTTTACAAAGAAAACTGGTGAAAAGCCTGTCTACAGTCCAAATGGCTAGCCCAAGAGTTAAAAGCACTGAGTTGTCAAGGATGCAGGGGGAAAAGAGCCCTTAGACACTGTTGTGGGAATGTAATTAGTACAGCCACTAGGGAAAACAGAATGGAGGTGCCTCAGAAAAGTAAAATTAAAACTACCATTTGATCCAGCTATACAACTCTTTAGTATATTCTCAAAAGAATTAAAGTCAGCATACTGTAAAGATACCTATTTATTGCAGTACCACTCACAATAGCTAAGTTACAGAAACGGTCTAGGTGCTCATCAACTGATCAATGGATAAAGAAAATGTGGTATATATCCATAGTGGAATATTACTTAGACATAAAGAAGAACAAAATCATGTCATTTGTAGGAAAATGGGTGGAACAAGAGATCACCACATTAAGCCAGAATCTGAAAGATAAATACCATAGGTTTTCTCTCATATGTGGAATCTAGGGAAAAAAGAGAGCATGATGACCTGAAAATAGATTGGAAACTTTTATAGAAGAGGAAGGGAGTCAGGGGAGGGGAGGGAAGGCCAAGGGAAGTGTAATGGAGGGTAAATGATTAAAGTGTGTTATGTGCATGTATGAATATGCCAAAATGAAACCCTTTCTTTTGTATAAATAATATACAACATGTTTAAAAAGCAGTTGAGCCATTTGCATAGGGAAGGAAGCCAAAAATAGTGTAACTCCAAGAGAATCCAATAGTTTGGGGGTGGATATGGTACACAAAAAAGGGACTGTGGACTATAGACCTAGGATGGAGTAAAACTCCACAGCCTACTGGATGTGTGAACTTGGGCATTCTCTGAACTTTTAAACCTCAATTTCTTTGTCTGTAAAATGAGGGGGGAAAGGAGGTAGTAGCTCTGCTATGATTTCAGTGAGATTAAAATGAGGCTGGTATACCCAATGGGAGTTCAATCAATGTGGACTATTACTATCAACATCTCATTATGGAGTTTTCAAAAAAAAATCCTGCTTTCAAGTAGTTAACCAAAATTAAATGAAGTAGGTACAGATTTCCTCAAGGCTGTAATTTAAGTTGCCATATTTGTTTGAATCAAACACATCTGAGAAATGTATTGCTTCCAGTTTTGGAAAGCTGGAGACAGTATGCATCTGCTGAAGGGCAAAATTGAGAGGCATGTTCTAATTGGATCCTGCCCAGGATCTAGAAAATCTCCTGGAGGGTCCTAACACTGAATATCTGGTTCTATCTTCCACATTGTTCACTAAGGTAAGAACTTTTTTTATAAAGCAACTTGTCTTCTTTTATAGAAGTAAAGGACATAAAACAAATAGTTGCTAGGTGAACATCATTTATGCACTTATTCAACACAATTGATTGCATGTCTACTATGCATGTTATTTAGGGGCCGGAAAGTATGGCTGTGAATAAAACCTGTGTGGTCCCTCACTTTGCAAACTTACAGACCAGACAGGAATTAAACATTCAGCAAATGAGATGAGTAACCCAAGAGATGACAGAGTGTTCTGGAAACTGGCTCTAGGAGGCCCCAGTCTTTTCTGAGTGTCAAAAGGAAGTGACATTGAACTTCAGACCTAATGGAAAATTGAAGAACGAGAGTAGAGAACACAGGATGAGAATGGACTATGTAATAAGCAGTCTAGAGATGAAGCAATGAATTTTATTCTAAGGACAATGAGAAATAATTTGTGCTTCAGTCTCAGCTGTCACTGCACACCACATTCAAGAGGGTGGAGAGAAGTCGTTTGACCCTGGAAGTCATGAAGAGGTAAGGATGGGTATGTAGGGGATGACAGCAAGGGAGCAGTCACAGATGCCTTCAGCCTGATGGCCACATGGATGTTGTCTAGTACATGTGCTGTGCTGGCGGAACTAAAGTGTCCTAAACAGTCACAGAAATGAACAGTGACCTGATCCAGTAACATGACTGCAACCTCAGGAGAGACCCCCACCCAGAGCTAAAGCTGCTCCCAGATTCCTAACCCCCAGAAACTTGGTGAAATCATCAATTTTCTTGCTTTAACTGATAAGTTATACAGTGACTTAGTCCATTTGGGCTGCTATAACAAAATGCCATAAACTGGGTGGCTTATAAGCAACAAAAATTATATCTCATTAGTTCTGGAGGTTTGGAAGTCAGAGATCAGGCTGTAGTCTGGTAAGGGTTGTTACCATTTAGATCTAGAATGTGCCTCCCAAATTTCTCATTATTCAGAAGTATAGCTTTTAGAAGGTGATTGAATCTTGCAGATGTGTTGCTTATTGATGGATCAATCCACTGGTGAATTTACAGTGGAGCCTTGGTTCACAAACTTAATTCATCCCACATTTCTGGGGAAGATGACTGCATGCGTGTTTGTGTGGGGGAGATGGCTGTGGTCATGTTTGTCACTCGATGTGGAGTTTGCAAACAGAGGCAAACTTTTACTGAACACTCTGTGCTAGAAGCAAATTGTTCATGAACATGAGTATGACTGTATAGCATATATGAATGTGCTACAAGGAAATAGCATCTTGTTGGAAGTAGATCACTAGGAATTTGACCTGGAAGGGTGTATTCTTGCTCCCACTTCCTCCCTTCTCTTTCTGCTTCCCGGATGTCATGATGTGAGCACCTCTCTTCTTCCAGGCCCTTCCACCATGCCATTTCCGCCTTGGACCCAGCCAACCATGGACAGAATGCTCTGAAAACCATGAACCAAAATAAACTTCTCCTGCTTTAAGTTCAGGTTTTGTTCCTGCAAGAGGAAAGTTACTAACACTTATTTTCTGATTTATAGATGGTGCCTTCTGGCTATTTCCTTGCGTGCTGCAAGGAAAGAACTCTGCTGTCTTCAGCTCCACTTATGGATTAAAGATTTTCTTGTCCCTCCCAAATTCAAATATTGAAACCTAATGCCAGTGGGGTGCTACTAAGAGCTGGGGCCCTTATGAAGCCATTAGGTCATGAGAGCAGAGCCTTCACAAATGGTATTGGTGCCTTTACAAAAGAGGCCTGAAGGAGCTTGTTTATTCCTTCTAGCATATGGATCCTCAGCAAAAAGGTATCACATGTGAGACAGAAAATGAGCCACCAGAGGCACTGAATCTTCTGGCACCTTGACCTTGGATTTCCCAGCCTTCAGGACTGTAAGCAATCAATTTCTACTGTTTATAAATTGCAGTCTATGATATTTTTAATGTATCAGTCCAAACAGACTAACACAGCTCCTTATAAGGACACAAATCCTTTTCATGAGGGCTCTACCCTCATGACCTCATCAGCTCTCAAAGGCCCCATCTCTAAACCCTCACACTGAGGATCACGTTCCAACGTATGAATTTGGGGAGGGGGGCACAAGTGTCCAGACTGTAGCACCCAGCAACAAATTGCAAATACAAAAGGTTATGAACTGAGAAATATGGATTTAGTGGAGAAATTAAAATTGTCTCTACCCCAGCAGATCTGCAGCCAAATAAAAACTGTTAGCTTAGCGATGGCATAAGGACTCAACAATGAAAAATGTTAATAGAATGAGACTATCATAGGAGCTTTCTAGCTGTACAAGACAAATCCAATTCATATGGCTTGAATAATAGGGTATTTTATTATGTCATATAACAATAAGTCCACAGGTAGGACAGTTCCAAGGAGTTTAATTCCATGGCTCAACAATATTAAATATGCAGGACTAAAGTACCAAAAATACATACAGCATTCAAGCTCTTATCTAAAGTCTAAAAACATAAAAGGCATATATTATTTATGAATACAAACATACATATCTTGAACTACTCAAACATGTAAACAAATGGCATTCTCAACCTTCAAGATAGCACTTATGGAAATGAAAGAATAGAGCAAAATATCAGGTATGAAATTTTAGCTAAAATATAAAAGAAGAAAAGAGAAATATGAAATTATTTAAGCAAAATAATATCTTTCATCTTGGAACTCAGTACATAGATTACTGTCTGAAATTTTAGTATGTTTGGATTATTTATAATTACATCTGTACTTTATAGTACTAGAGAGAAGGTGTAAAATCTGGATGCATAGGAAAATGTTTTGCAAATTGGTGCAGAAGACAAGCATTAACTCACTTAAGAAAACATCTTGAGTATCTGCTATGTATTAGGCACTGTTCCAACCAGTAGGGATAGAATGGTGAAAATGCTAAATGATTCTTGTTTTCATAGAGCTTACACACTATAGGACAAAGACGTATAATAGATAAAGAAGACCAAGTGGCAAAAATGCTATGCTAAAAATAAAACAAGAAGGTCAGCTTTCTGTTACTGCAACAAATACCTGAGCTTAATCAATGTATAAGGATGTAAGGTTTATTTTGGCTTGTGGTTTTAGAGGTTCCAGTCCACAGTGGTTTGACCTTGTTGCTTTGAGCCTGTGGCTACACAGTACATTGTGGCAGGAGTGTAAGGCAGACGGTGAACAGGAATCGGTTCCACCACTTCCCAACACCACCACATGCTGACAGCCAAGCCTTCCACACATGGGCCTTTGGGAAACATCCAGATACAACCTGGAGCACAGGGGAATATGCTAGAAGGTGACTGACTACTGTGGCTTGTGCCATCAAGATAGATCTCTGCAATAAGGTGACATGTAAACTGAAAATTGGGTTTTAAAATAGAGAAAGGCACCCACTGGAGTATCTGAGGAGAGGCCATTCCAGGCAGAGGGGACAGTAATGCAAAGGTCCTGAGCTAGGAATGAGCTTGGTGTTTTTGAGGAATAGAAAAAAGGCCAGAATAGCTGCCAAGTGTATAAACAACTTTTTTATTTTTATTCTTCAGGAAACAGAGCAGGAGAGATGATTTAGTATCCATGTGTTACACTCAGCCACAACTGAGAACAGAACTAGTCCAACATGCCACAGGTCTGGGCAAAGACCAATGGGGCTGCTCCAGCTATGAACAAGGTGAGTTTCTCTGAGGTGGTCTTGGTTATTGGATGGCACTGAAGGTCTGACCCACTGAGACACATTCTAGACAGCAGCATGCAGTCCAACAACTTGTACCAGCAACCTCAGCCTCCAGAACTCCTTATTTCTGCTTCTTTGGCTTCCATGGGTGCACAAGCTAGTGTCTTTGTACCTCTGCCTCATCTTCCTTCTTTTGTGCTTCAGCCTGAGCATTCACTTCTTCCTCCACTTGGCTCTCAGGGTGTAGAGGTTTCTTATATGAACAACTCTTTAAACAAGAGAGACTATCAGAAGGGCCAGGAGAAATGTCGAGAAGGTCAAGGTTCTTATCAATGTAATTTCATCACTTTTGAGCATCAAGGAATGCTTTGAAAAGTCAACAAGAAGCTCTGTGCCCTTGAAAAATACACACAGGTAAATTTTTTTTTAAATGTGAAACATTTCACAAATTTGCTTGTCATCCATGCACGGAGGCAAATTTAGGATATGCGCCAACAAACCAACCACCACCCACACAAGCTTTTGCTTAATTTGTGATACATGTGGACTCTTTGAAGTCTATGCAAAAACAACCTATCACCTGTATTTAAACCAAGGTCATGTTCTTCCCAAGCAGCTCCCATTTGGTGAAGGTACAGAGTGAGAGCCTACGAAACAGCTGACCCCTCCACAAAATAGTGAAGAAAAATACTGTCACACTCAAGGAGGATGGTGGAGACTGCTGCCACCCTTATGGATCTAAATGATACACTGGTGGCCATCTCTTTCCTATCTCTCTATCTCAGTGTAATTCACCATTCTGGAAGAACGTAGAATGACTGTAGACTGCCACATACACAGACAAGTAGTAGTTCCAATTATGGCTGGCCAGTAAAAAGGCATGGCAGAGAAAAGCTGCTCAAACCTTGGCAGATAGAAAGCAGAATGAGGGAGGAGAAGCTGGAGTCAAAATTACATCCTTCAAGGTCACTCCTCCAATGGGCCATCTCCAACCAGGCCTCACTTCCAAACAGCATATTTGGGTACCAAACTCATCAGAGGATGCATCCCCAACATCCAATCACCATCCAAACACATGGGACTATTGGGGAACATTTTAGCTCTAAAATAAATGGACTTTCAAGTGTTGAGGGAAAATCTTTCCCATGGGTAGAATCTTGAGTGGTAACCCTAGTCACCTGCATTTTGGTGGAACAAGAAGGAGTTTGAGGAGAATACATATATAGGCTCGTGGGCAGTGGTGAGGGCCTGGCTGGCTGCTCAGGATCCTGGAATGGATTAACTGGATGGCTAGAAACAAATAGGTCTATACCACCAAATGTGACCCAAAAAGTGTGACAGGGTTAGATAAGAAAGCAGCCACCCTAAAGGAGGTACTGAACAACCACGTATAGATGGCCCCCAAATCATGATGGTGCAACCTGCGATTTTTTTGTCTTTATGATGCTGTGAAAGTGTTACACATTCAATATGAACCATACTTTCATTTATGAATTTAGATCTTTACCAGAGTCAGTAATATGCAGTACAATATGCGATGTTGGGCAGCAACAGTAAGCTGCAGTTCCAGTCAGCCCCACAACCAGGAAGGTGAACAAGCACACTCCACAGTGCACTGTGTTACTGAGCTGGGGTGTTTGATAAGTTAGAGGTATGAAATGCACCTTCAACTTACAATATCTTCAACTTGTCATGGGGTTGTCAGAAATTAATCTCATCGTAAGTCAAGGAGCATCTGTAGAGAAAAATAGCTCAGCCAATTGACATTAGCCAGTGTTGGTCATCAGGCCCCCATACCTGCCATGAACATGACCATGTAGACAGAGATAGAGGTTACACATAGCAATGCAGTGTGTGTGCCAAAGCCAATCTGACAGCTGCTATCTCTGAATATCCAACCTACCAATGACAAGGCCCAATGCTGAGCACTGATAAGGCACTATTCTGACTCAGGGCTAGGGCAGAGATCGTTTGCATTTCTAATAAGGTCCTGAGTGATGCCAATAGTGCTGGTCCATGGACTACCTCTTGAGGAGTAAAGACTTCAAGAAGCAGGTGTTACTTCCTCTAAGGTCACAGTTTAGAATTTGGAGAGGCAAATTCTTTCAGTAGAAGCCCAAGGATAGTCATGAAGAGTTTTAGCAGGGAACTCCTTTTTCCTTTAAGCAGCCACAGAGAATGCTGGCATTCAGAGACATAGCCTGGCTGAACTAGGAGGGTTTCAAGGTATGCTTCCTGGGAAAGAAGGGGTTACTGCTTTGCTCAGTGGCTTAGAGCTCGAGTTATGTTGCATCATGAGGAATTTAGGATTTCTAACAGTCTTCTCTCTTCCCTCTGCCCTACTGGCTTGACCATGGGGCTTAAACTTTCAATCTTGAGTTTCCATGACCTGCAACAGAATTGTCACCAGGAGAAGCATGCTGCTCTCCAAAGGAGTTGGAGGTCAGGGGAAATTATTCGACAGGGGTCCCTCATAAATCCAAATCCACACATGCCTCCTTGGGCTCTGCAAATCTACTTTTTCTCTTCGCCATAGAGAGCCTCCCAGTGCCTCAGGATAACCATAAGTCACACTGATATTGACACCAAGCTCCTCGAGAATGTCTCTCCAGTGGAATGGGCCTATTTACCTGTGATTTGTCTCTGGACTCTTTTTTTTTTTTCCTTATTGTATTTCATTGGAAAACGTGATCTCATTTAAGGATTGTGTTTCCAATTCTGTTTCTGGGCAGGTAACTAGTGGAAGGCAGCCAGGGAAATGTAAATACTTAATGAAATCTAACAGGGTCCACACTTTCAGCGAGATTTCATGCCTCCAACAAGTCCGTCTCTCATATTTCCTCCACTGGCTCCTTTCTCTTGGGTATAGCCTGGGTCTGTTTTCCATCATCATGGAAAGTGCTTCAGGGAAACACAGGTGTCTGTGATCATTAGACATTCAAATCCACCTGCTAGACCATGCATGCAGAGGAGGGCAACTCAGGGTCAGGCTCACGTGGTAGGTGGGAGATGGCTGTCTGGCCAGGAGCCCAGAGGGGCCCATTCATCATGCCGGTTTCTAGAGGCAAGAAGCCCTCTTGGGAGTCAGGTGTGAGGCTCACTTGCAGCCAGGAGGCGGGATGCTGTTAAACAGTGGCCCCAGAGGTCTTAAAGTGGGTGTACTCGGTTCCTTACACTCTGGAAGCAATTTACTGCCCTTGTCTGCTCCTTCTCTTTATGGATCTCTCTACACATCTCTTTCTGTGTATGTGTTTGTTTCTCATTTTCCCTCACATATTTCTCTCTCCTCCTCCTCCTCCTCCTCCTCCTCCCCTTTCTCCCTTCCTTATGCCTTGTTCCCTTTTTCCTTCTCTTTGGCTCCCTCTTCTCATCTCTTGCCATCTCCTTACTGCAGAGAAGTAAGGCACAAGAACCTAAATGTGAGGTCAGACTGGAACATCACTTAAATAGGGAAAGGGGATTTTTGAGCCTACAACTGATGCACATCAGACCATTTGAAACCAAGAAACCTGCCTGGAGGAGGCAAAAGAATACACTGGGGACCTCCAGGGTACATTGGGAAGTGGGCCATTATTCCATTATTCTCCACTTCCACTCCTTCCCCATTTTAGCATCTGCTCCCTTTTCTTGGCAACCCTATGGGCCTCCCCTAGGCCCTTCCATCACTCAAAGTTAATGGCATTTCTGCTAGTGCTGCAGACTTCAGTCTCATCTGCAACCCTTCCCTTTCCCAGGCTTATGTGTGAAGCCCAGTTCCTCAGGAGTTGTTTTTGCTATGGATAATTGCTCCATTCAAAGCACCTTTGTTAAATACAGTTTCAGTCCAAAAGAAAACTTTGATGGAAAAAAATTCCTGAGTCCAGGATATGCCATCAGGGAAGGGATCTCAGGTAGGCTGGCTTTCTTCTGTCTTTCCAGTCACACTGCATGGATACTCTCCTTGTCTGTAGCATCAATCCACCTTCCAGGTCTCAGTGGTCTTAAGGAGTTATCAGTGAGTGATACATGTATTGGATATGATTGAAAAATAGGGTGAATATTTACACTTTAAAGTTTTTATTACAGTAAAAGACACGTTGTCATTAATTCCCCCTCAAAACACTCCCCCTTGCTTTGAATATACTTAGCCCCATCATTCTTGCCACTTTCTGAAGCAGTTCTGGAACTCCTCTTTGGTGATTGTCTTTACTTGCACTATGTGGCTGCCTCAGTGTTCTGAATTGATTCAAAAATCTTACCTTTTGTGGCCATTTAACTTTAGAGAAGAGCCAGAAGTTGCATAATTCCAGATCCCGTGGATAAGGTGGATGAGAACATACCATACGGTTTTTATGACCCTGCTTTCTACTGGATAGCACTTAGAAGCTAATTCAATGTATTTTTTATTACACCTCCTAAAAGACATTCATGAAAGAAGACTTCCAGAACTGCTTTGGGAAGTGCAAGAACAATGAGATAAGTATGTGCAAAATGAGGGGAAGTATTTGGGGGGATAAATAGCAATGTGTCTTTTATTGCAATTATTTTTTAAAATTTAAACATTCACCATATATTTGGATGTCTTGTAAGTTTCCTAAACTCCCTTGACTACTAAGATCACCAAGGCCAGGACTCAGATTTCCATCTCAGCTGCCTACCGTGGGAAAACCAGCCTTTCTCTCTGGATTCTGATTTCCTTTGTGGAAAGTGAAGGGTTGGACCATTGAGCTTTAAAGTCTTCTAAGCCTCTAAACTCAGTGGACTTATGCTCTGTACAGCATGACTTTTCAGATTTCTCAAATCTATGTACAGAAACCAGTCACATGTCACAGCCATTCCCACATACCAATGACTCTCTCTCCTCAGGTCCTGGAGAACAACAGCACCCCATGAGATCTCAGTCTCTTGGTTCCTGGTGTCTCCTGGAGGTGTCTCCCAGATGTGCATCAACCAATTAATCACCGTAAACACATGGAAGCCATTAATATTTTATCTTCTCCCACCCAACTCCCCTACATTTCCTGTACCTAAATCCTCCAAGAGCTCAGAATTGATGCTCCCAGATGGCATACCAGTGTCAACACAAAGGGCACCAGTGTCCAGAGTGAGGGGCTACCTACTCCTATTTTGCAGCTGCTGGTCCTCAGATGTCAACAGGGAGCTGTGGTCCTAAGAGGAAATCATCCCTTGCCCCAACATGGGGTCATCCACACCAGCAAGAAGCCCCACTTGTACCCTCAAGGATCACAGAATCTAGGCTACAAATAGTTCTCCTGCCCCCTCAGAGCCTCCTTTGTACAGGACTCAAATGCAATGCAAGGCTGAGTTCAGGTTCCCCTCCACATTCCCACCTCCTTGTTCCTTCCAGCTAAGGGTGGGGGCACTTCCCTAAAAACCACCTCCTGATGGTCCCCACCACTTCTACAGATGTGAGTTCCATTTTAGGCTCAGCTAAGACATTCCTAAGCCCCATAACATATATATAGTACATCCATACATACATAAATACGATCTTATAATTTACATCATCACAGCAAATAAATCAAAATAATATGTGCATATGTGAGTATTTATATCTATATATGGATATATATACACATTGCATGAAAGATAAGAGGACTTAAATAAGAGTTTTAGCCCAAGTAGCTCATTCTTATGCCAAACCACAATACCAGGTAAATATAAGAATTCTCTTCTCCAACTCTTCCCCACAATGTTTCCTAGAAGCAGGTCTTAATCACCAAAGGAAACCTGTGACAGTTTTGCTGATGTCTTTCAAAACTCTGTGCTTGCTGTCCAAACAATCAAATTGATGAAGAAATAAAATAATATACTGTAAAGAAAGTGCTTTCAGTGTAGGGTGGCTGGAAGCAAAAATATAGGCTGGATGATAAGTCTGGAAAATCCACATGATTCTGTTTTTAGAACAAATGAAAAGAGTCTTGTATAAGGACAAGGCACAGTTACAGCTATTTTCTTCCCTCTAGGAATAAGGAATAGAAAGTGGTTATTAAGAGTCTGAACCCAAAAATCTGAGGAGACCTGGAATCTGAGCTTGCCTTTTTGATTGGTGCTTCTTGCTGGCAACTTGGAAAGACCAAGTCCTGTAAGAGAAATATACCTTCAATTGGTGACCACTTAATTACCAATACTGCACATGCAACCAGAAGCCAACTCAGTTTAGGGGATCAAGAAGGCCTCCTGGAGGAAGTGTTACCAGAGCTACACCTCATGGGGTGAAGAGGAATTGATGAGACAATGGATGATACTTTAGCTATCAATGGAAGGAATGCTTGAAAGGAACATGGTATATGCAAGGAACTGAAAACAGATAGAAGTAAACTGGAGCTATGATCAACAGGGAGTACTTTCTGGGTGGAGGCTGATGAGGTAAGCAGGTGTCTGAGCAGGTGAAGGGCTCTGTCTTTAACATAAGAAGGTGTGGTCACCTGCCTCAAGATGGTGTCCCATGATCTCCACCCCTGCCAGGCACAAATTTGCATGGTTCCCTCTCAGTGTTCAGGGCTGGTCTGTGTGACCAGAGACAGGGGGGCAGGGGATGACAGCACAACACTTCTGAAGTTAGGCTTTGAAAGGCAGTGCCACCTCCATCTGGGACCCCTCTGGAGTCATGCATGCTGAGGGACCTCATGTTCTGAGCAACCCTGTGGAGACAGTCATGTGGCCAAGAACTGAAGCCACCTGACAGCAGCTGTGAGAAAAGATTCCCTGGCTGGAGCCTTGCAAATTAAGAGTAGCAAAAAGACAGATGAACAAGAACAAAACTGAAGTTTAGTAATATGTGCATGGGGCATCCACATGGGAGCTCCCAGTGAAGAGCAACTCAAAGGAGTGGTGAGAAGTTGGGGCCCATACATCTCAAAACAACAGTACACTGTAGAGAAATGGCAAGGCAAAGGGGAAGGACTGTGAGCTCCCAAGGGGCAGCAAATTGTGGGATGCTTAATATATGGCAGAGCTAATGGGAGATAAGCGCTAGTCAGTAATGTTTGCTATGGAGATTCCTCTGGCTGATGAACAGTCTAGGGTTGTCTCTGCTGGTAAACTTCTGTCTTTCCTTGGTAGACAGGAAATAGGGGACACTTTTGCAAATTCATGTTCTACTTTTAGGCAGGTTCTTCTTGTATCTCTCTTAGGTTCTTCTTATATCTCTCTGCTTCTGCTCCCGTTGCTTTTGGCTCAAAATAATTCTTCTGCCGAAGTGGACTGTTCAGGGAGGCATGTTCTGGTGCCTTTCCGAACCATCTTGGAAATGGATTGTGAAGCCCCTTTCAAGTCTTCAGAAACAACAGCTCTACCCAACAACTTAACTCTAAACTCATAAGAGATGCTGAACAAAAAGCCACTCCTAGATCCCTGAGCCTCAAAATCCATGTGAAATACTACATATTTGTTGCCACCGTGTGTGTGTGTGTGTGTGTGTGTGTGTGTATGTACATATGTGGTACTAGGAATGATTAAACTCAGGGGTGCTCTACTATTGAGTCATACCCCCAGCCCTTTATTTATTTATTTATTTATTGTTTATTTATTTTTATTTTGAAACAAGATCTCACTAAGTTGCTCACACAGGACTTGGACTTGCAATCCTCCTGCTCTGCCTCACAATTAAATGGGATCATAGGTGTGTGCTATTACACCTGGCCAAGATGCTATACTTTAGGGGCCGGGAATTTAGCTCAGTGGAGCTGTGCCTGCCTTGCAAGCACAAGGTCCCAATTTCGATCCCCGGTACCGAAAAAAAAAAGATGCTATATTTTAGGGTAGTTTGTTATGCAGCAATAGCTAACTAATACATAAGTGTAGCAACCAAATTAAATTTGTTAACTGTGTGAATTTGAACAATTCACTTAACTTCTCTGAGCTTCAGTTTCTTTACCTATGAGAGGCACAGACTCAGGTAATAAAATGCTAGTCCAGGAAATGATTTAGAGATAAACTTAAACCCTGAAGACAGACCAATGGGCAAAGATGGAGACCTAGAGTTACTCAGCATAGAAGCATCTAGGAGTTGGGTAATGAAAATAAGAACCTACCATTTATTGGCCTATGCCAGACATGGTGGATGCATTATCTCATGTATTCTTCCACCTACCTGAGTTAGACACTACTAGCTCACTCCCATTTTATAGGAGAGAATATGATGCACAGATACATTAAATCAATGAGAAATGCTTCCTTCAATGGTTCTAAAGTTGGGAGAAAAATTGTTTCCACATAAAAATAACTTCCACAAACAGGCAAAAATCACATGCTCTTCTGAAATTTCCTTTGTTACTTTTCATACCACTCCATTAGCATCCTCTAGCAACTCCTCTCAAAATGACCCTATCTACCTCATGGGTACAAAGTCCCAATTTTAACCCCCATTTGACCCAGGAATTTGGAGATTGGGACCCATGATGGTGGAACTCAGTAGTGATGGTGAAGGCCAAACAGCAGCCACAGATGTGCCTTCTAATCATCCATTTCTTAACAAAGCCCTAAAAAATATGCTCGGGGAGTTTCTCCAAACTCACTGGAATTTGGGGTCTTTGTTCCCATGTCTGGAAAGACATCTGCTGCCTAGTCTCATAACGGGGTCTACAATGACACTCTTGGCCTTCATTGTTGTTTCTGGCACAAGCACTACAAGTGCTTCTTCATTTTTTTAATCTTTAAGTCTCACTTTTCAGGGAAGATAAATCAACTGTAAAAGTATGTTATGAAAACCAGCTTGGCAAGCCAGGTCTTCTGCAGAGGAGCAGGGGTAGCTTTATTTTCCATTATCTCAGTGTAAAACAAATAGATTGATCCTTTTAAGATGTTCTTGTAAGGTCACCAAGAGCCCTTGGCCAACTCAAGTGCAGAGCATGATCTAATCATGCCTGGAATTCTCAAAAAAAGAAGAAAAAGGAAAAGGATAAGCCTAGATCTGAGGGTTTCAAAGTTATCTTAGTACAATGAAGTTTTCCTTTTCTGCTGAAGCCTCCTGGGAACCTTCCAAAGGAAGCCTGATTCTCCACATCTTTTAAAGATTCTTTTGTTCTATAAAGTGAGTGAGGTTAAGTCTAGGCAGACCAGAGCCTTTTGTTTTCTTCATCCCTCTCCTGACAGACTCAGACCTTTTTCAGCTGTATGGCTCTGCTGAGAATGTTAGTCACTGAGTGACCTTGCATAAAGTATTTAACAAACCTGAGCGTGCTTCCTCCCTCATCTGTATGGGTAGAATCTGAGCTCAAGGCAATGGATGTAAAGGGGTTAGCATGTTGCCAGGCTCATCCCATCAATCCATTTAGCTGACAAGCTCTTAAGTGACCAGGAGTGTAAGTACCACAGTTAGAGATGCTATGTTCAAATCTTGGCTCCATCATTAACTAGCCACAGGCAAATTAGTTAATCTCTCCGAGCCATAGTTTTCTCATCAGCAAAACAGGGCAATAATAGTATGTGTTTGGTACCTCATAGGATGGATCATTAGGAGGATTCAATTAAAGAATGTCTACAATACCCCAAGAACAAAATAAATAGGAAATAAATGATAGTACAACTGTGACATTGAAAATGACAACCATGACAATCGCAGATACTCTAATGTTACTTCCCAAGTATTATTATTTAGTGTGCTTTGACTACTAAGCAAAGCAAATCACTTCTAGTTAACTTATGAAAAAATAAAGTTTATTGGGTAGATCTTTGATAGCTGACGGAATAGAGAGCAAGTTGAATGGCCAAGCTTCTCCAAGGAACAAAAGTTCCCCAGATAGGAATTAATGTTATCGTCAAGGTGCTGCTATCAGAACAAACCAGTTCCACCAGGTATCATCTTTGTATCACTCTCCAGAGGGAGGCATACACTCTGACTTCTCAAACAAGACGAGATACAATGGGAAGGAGTAGTTATCCAAAGGAAAATCTGTAACCAAAAGCAGGCAGCTGGGATTTTGGACAAGCATAAATAACTGTTGCCAACTATAACTGTGATCAGCCCTACCATTCTTACTACTAGCATTAATATATATAATAATAGCTGGAGTATTGGCTGCTAATATTATTCATTCAGGGAAGGGCAAAGCCAACCAAAAACACCAATGCAAACGGTTCAACCTGAACTTCATGGATACTGTGATTCCTAGATAATCAGAATAGCCACTAGGCTAGCCTTCTTTATTCTTCTTTTGGGAAAACTAAGTTTTTTTCAAATTATTTTGTCTTTTGGGAAAACTTACAATGTCCCTGTGATTAAATGAAGATTATCATTTTCTTGTCTGCTTGCTAAATGTTTGACACTGTGTTAAGCACTGATATATTTCATCTCACTCTCTGTGTTGCCAGGTCATCTAAGGAGAAGTGATTCACCATTGTTAAATAAAGTTTAATGGAAACAATAAAAATTAATGTTGAAGCCATAGTAATTTTTATAATTATTAATAATTAATAAGAAGCTATGATAGTTTTTAATTTTGCAATACAGCTTCTTTATATAATGAATCGGTCATTCAATTCACCAGGACACACAATTAAATCCAGGCAGCTATCTGCCCGAGTTCATGCTACATAAAGTTCCACGGGTGAGAAGCAGTTCAATCACCAATCAGTGACTATAATTTGGAAGGTCTGCCCTTGTAATGTATTAGTAGTGAAACAGGATAAATGGATGAGGACAGCTGATGTTTGTTCAATTAAGCGATTCAGAGCACAGAATTCCCAGGTGCTATCACACCATTTAAAAAATTCTTTGGGATAATTGTACTGCTTATTCTCTAAACAGCATTAACTTTAAGAAATTGAATTGCTGTTAGATTCTTTGGCTTAATCCATTTAGGGCTCATCTTTGAAACTGCTGCTTGTTTTCTATCTTAATGGAGAGCTAGTATTTAAGAAGAGCCAATGCAAGATCCTTTGGGTTAGAATTCTGTCGTGGTGACTGCAGTGAGAGCTTGGGCTTCTCCCACTGACCTTCAGTTGGTTCCCTTAGCTTCTCTCTGAATGCAGTCTCAGCAGTCCCAGAGTACTGTGATCCATCATATCAAGCCCCAAATCATCTGCAAGAGATACACAGTTCTTTTCAATATAAGGAGTGTGCTGTAAGCTACCTTTCCTGGGGAGGTGATGAGTTTGCATTGACGTTTGTATCCTCCCTTAACATTTTTTTGTTTGGATTTTGAATTGTTGTCATTTTTTTAATTCATTAAATTTATTGGTACATTTTAGATATACAATATAATGATATTCATCATTAATATGCACCTTTACATGACATATCTTGGTTCTTATTTTTCTCCATTCCCCTGCCCTCCCTTCAACCCCTCCACTCCTCCCAAGTTACAAAGACTTTGTTTCCATTTTTTCCTTTTCTCATACCTATTCCTTTCCCTTCCTTCCTTTCCCTACCCCTTCCTCTTCTCCTTCCCCTTCCTCTTCCCCTTTGGACATTTGCTTCCTATTTCACATTGTCTATTATATCTCTTGATCCTCATTTACACTTTCAGTTTCTCACAATAGAGAAACTATTCAGTATTTACACATGTGTGTCCTATTTATTTCACTTAGAAGTATTGCCTCAATGTGCATCCATTTAGCTATAAATGTCTCTAGTTTCTTATTCCTTATGGCTGAGTAGTACTCCATTTTATTTTTTTTTAAAAAATCTTCTTTATCCAGTCACCAGTTGATGGGAAATTGGGCTGTTTCCAAGCTTTAGTTATTATGAACTGTGCCGCTATAAATGTGAGTGAGCATATATATTGCTGTGGTATGATTCTTTTAATTCTTTGGGGAAGATACCCAGCAAAGGAATAGCTAGGTCAAATGGGACCTCTAATTCTAGTTTTTTGAGGTGTCTCCATACTGATTTCCACAGTGGTTTCACCAGTCTACACTTCCACTAACATTTGAGAAGGATTCCTTTTTCCCCACAGCCCTGCCAGCATTTGTTATTGGTTGATTTCATGATAGCAGCCATTCTTTCTTGAGTGAGGTGGAATCTCAGTGTTGTTTTCATTTGCATCTCTCAAAGGACCAGCGATGTTGAACATTTTTTCATATGTTTATTTGCTGTTTCTACTTCTTTGTCTGAGAAATGTCTGTTCATTTCAGATCCCCATTTTTGGATTGGGTCTTTAAATTTGGGAAGTCTGATTTTTTTAAGTTCTTTATAGATTCTAGACAGTAGAACTCTGTCTGAGGAAAAGCTGGTAAAAAATTTTTTCCCACATTGAGGGCTGTCTCTTCACTCCATTGGTGGTTTCTCTTGCTGTGCAGAAGCTTTTTAATAAGATGAGATCCCAGTTGTTGGTTCTTTGTGCTAGTTTATGTGCAACTGGAGGTTTTGTTCATGAAATCTTTTCCTACACCAATGTCTTCAAGAGTTCTACCTAACCTCTGTTCCAGCCAGTTCAGCATTTCTATTTTAATATTTAGATCTTTAATCCATTTTGATTTTAGTTTAGTGCATGGTGAGAGATATAGGTCTAGTTTTAGTCTTTGGCAAGTTGAAACCCAATTTTTCCAGCACTATTTATTAAGAAGGCTAGCTTTCCTCCAGTGAGCCTGCCCAGACACCAGCGGCTCTGGTGCAAAGGCCCCAGCCAAAGGCACGCCAGGACAACAGCAGCGCAGGCACGCAGGCCCCAGCCAGAGGCCCACCCAGACACCATAGGAAAGGGTGCCCAGGCCCCAGCCAGAGGCCAGTTGTGACAGCAGCACAGTGTAGGGATCCAGATGCCATTATTCTGAGCCCAGGAATTGGCACAGTGGTGAGGAGCTGAGAGAAGGCCTCTCCAAGGCTTTTTGAGAATTGAAGCCCACTGAGAGAGCAGAGTCACCTCAGTAAAGGCGCAGCAGACTGCAGCAGTTGATGACTTGTTGGGGTCAACACCTCCTACGGAATCCAGACTTGTTTTGGGGGAAGGGTGGCTCGAACCTGCAATAGAATCGTGCAGAGTTCAAACCCAAAGGAGGTCAGGAAGCTCACTTCCAGCCTCACAGCCAGAAACCAGCCTGAATTTCAGTGGACTACAGCTGACTCACTGAGATCAGTCGACACACATTTGTGCACTACCCACGTTGTCCACTGGGGACAACAGAGATGTGCCTTGAATGGGACTTTTTCTCCTTCATTCCTTGCTTTTCTTGTTCCTGTTTTTGTCCTGATTTTTCTCAATTGTTCTTATTTTTATAGGAGCGAGAATACAGTTTCTGGTTTTTCTGTTGCTGTCAGTTTGTTCTGTTCTTGTTTCTGTTCCTTCTTCTCTCTTTTCCTCCTGTCTTCACCAGTTTCCCAAAGTTTGCATGATCTTCCTGTGTCCTCTACCCTTACTTCTAACCTTTCCTTTGCCTTCTATTTCTCTATCCCCTCCCCAATTCCTTCTAACTCTCCTCAGAGGGCAAATTCCACTATACTGAAGGGTTTATTTACTGCAAATATATTTCTGGTTGGTTCTAGATTTTGATATATAACCACAAGTCTGGTTCGTGCAGTCAAAGGTAGTAGATTAATAGTTACCAGTTTGCCATTTTCCACTGACATTTCTACTGTGCCCAGCAAAACACATTTGCAATACCAGGAAGCAGGGACAGACTTCTCTGCAGAGCTGACTGTGATAGGAGGACTCATTTATCCCCCTTCCATTGGCCTCCTTAATGAGACCTAGACACAGTGAGAAGAAAAGCAGTAGTGAATGTAAGGATGAGCCCACACAGGTCGCCAGGAACCATGCAGCTGCCTGGAGGCGGATGGAACATACTCTAGCAGGAAAGCTGTGGAAAGTCTTATTTCATAATGGTACTGAAGCCATTTATTAAAGGAGAAAACATCTCCAGAAGAATTCTTTCTCATCCTCCCTGGAGCTGCACATTTGGTACTGAAGTATGCCTGCTGGCCTCACCTCCTGTCTCCAAACCTTAGGCACAGGAAGAGGAAGTGGGAAGCAGGGAGGTGCTGGGGGCAAACTTACCCCATTTAATCATTTTGTAAAAATTTTAACCCTGCACCTTCTCCCTCATTCAATCCGTCTCCTCTCACAGATGAGTGTTAGCAATCCAGTCATCTTACTCAGACTGAAGCAGTTGGCCGAGGAAAGGGAACTGAGGAGGTAGGACAGAGCCTACTTGGAAGGCCAATGCAGAAGAAACATGCCAGCTATGGCACCATAAGCCTGTGCAATCCTAGCACTGGAGAGGCTAAGGCAGGAGAATGGTGAGTTTAAGGCCAGTCTGGGCTATATAGTGAACCCTGTCTCAAAAGAACAAAAGAAAAATAACCATCCAGTATGCGTCATAGGGCACTGTGTTAGTCTGCTTTCCATTAGCTTAATAAATACCTGAGATAAGCAACTTAAAAGATGAAGGGTTTCTTTTGGCTCATTGTTTTAGAGGTTTTAGCCTATGGTCACTCTCGATTGCTTTGGGCTTGTGGTAAGGCAGAACATCACGAAGGGTGTCCGAAGTAGAGGAATCCTGTTCACCAGAGAGGCAGGAGCAAAAGAGAGAGATGGAGAAGGGGAGGGGATCCAGTCCCACTACCTCATTACTGTAACCCCAATGGCTTAATACCTCCCACTAGGCCCCACCTCTTAAAGTTTTCACCACCTTCCATTAGGACCAAAGCTGGGGCCCAAGCTTCAATACTTGGGCCTTTGGGGATGGTCCACATCCAAATTATAGCAGGCACTATGTTCCAGGCAACGCAAATGTATGCCTTTAGTGACCCATTAACCACCTTAAGGGATAGGTGTTATTAACCTCAGAATTTCACAGAAGAATAAGGAGATGATGCTCAAAGAAACCATCATTTGTCCACAGTGCACCCAGAAAAAGCTATGATTTGTCCAAGGTAAACTTCTGGAGCTGGGACTCCTGGTCAGAGGCCCTGCCCCTCACATCAGTGTATCTCTGAGTCCTGTGGTTCTCCATCCTGGCTACACATTACAATGATCAGGGCAGATTTTAAAACCAAGGAGGCCTGGATTCTTTCCATGACAATCCAATCAAATCAGAATCTGTAGGGGTAGAGACCAGACAAGGGCCCCAGCGTGGTTGTAGGTGGGCCAGGGTTAAGAAGCACTGAGACAGGGGATAGGGCAGACTACTGATGGAGGGGACCGGAAGTATTCCTCTTTCCTCCCTCCAGTCAACATAAAGACCTTTCGACGACCAGAGCTCCTTACTACCCTCTCTGTCCTACCCAAGGCCAAGGTGGAGCTATTGCCTCCGCCCTGTGAGCTCAGGGAGAGCATCAGACCTGAGTCAGAAACAAGACTTGACTCCGCAGCCAAGAAGCCTACAGATATATCTCTCATCTGCTGTGAGGAGGTCACAAGCAGATTAGGGGGGAATCCGAAGGGAAATGAAAGGGCACAGGATGAAATATGTGGTGAGGGGTCTGGAGGCTATTGGGATGTTGGAAGGAAAGATTAATGGAGGAGGAAAAGGGTACAATGGCCTCTACATCTATGGTTCTGAATCCTTCAATTCAGTCAACTTCAGATTAAAAACATTTGGGAGGTTTGAGCATATACAAAATTTTTCCTTATTATTGTGCCCCAAATAATGCAGTATAACAATTTAAATGGCATTTATATTGTATGAGGTATTATAAGTAACCTAGAGGTGGTTGAAACTATAAGGGAGAGTGTGGGTGAGCAAATGCTATATCACATTGTAAGAGAGACTTGAGCATCAGGCATTTGCACGTCCTTGGGAATGGGGTGTCCTTAAATAATTCCCTGCATATCTTGAGAGAAAGAGAGGGGAGGTGTGGAGGTCTTGGAGCCAGATCCTCTCTTCCAACAGGGTCCAGAGAATCTCCACAGGGAGACAAGCTTGGCCCAGCTACTCTAGGATAGAAGGAGAGGGATGCTCTCCTAATGGGCACAGGTGGGCAGTGGTTGTGGGTTTGCTCAAGCAATCTTACATCTCGGCTTTACAACTGGTCTCCCTCCTGCCACCACCCGACTCCTTCTCCTTTTTCCACAGGACCAGATGATCTTTGCTTCTCAACTGCATAGGAGCTTAATCCTTCCATCCAAATCCTCCAGGCCCCCTACTGTCCACAGGCTCATGTCCAAGTACATTAACATAGCTAAAAATCCCTGAAAATCTATTGCCCCCAGCCTTTCTTTTTCTCAAACTGATTTGACTGCCCTGAACCTCTGCACAGCCTACTCCTTCCTCTTGAAACTCTTCTCACCCCACTTTTTACTCATCCTTCAGGACATAAGTTAGGCATCACTCCCCCTCTACGAAGTCTTCTCTGATTCCCCCCAAAGTGTGTGAGTGCCTATTTTAGCCCACATACCACATTATAAATGCTTGTTTCTTAGTCTTCTTCCCTTTACATGTAAACTCCCTGAAGTAGGAAACATTATCACACTGTTTCTAGCATCTAGCTCAGCATTTTGAGGGAGAAGTGTCCCCAGTATTAGAGGGAAGAAATACTACAAAAAGTAGATTGAGAATAGCACATCCAAATGTACATGCTTTTAACCAACAAAAAACCCCCAATGCTTTATATGATATTCTAAACTCAGGACTTTGTAAGGACATCATAAACTCAGTTTTAAAGGGCTAGAAAAGTCATAGAAGAATAAAGGCAGAGTTGGGGAAAGCAAGAAGTTTGCAGACCAGTCCCAAGCCAGATGGTAACTTCAGCCTGGCTTTCCCTGGAGCCCAGCATCCTAACCACAGCACCAACAGCCTGTCCCACTCCACTCTGTCTCTGGAAGGATCTCCTGGCCCTGGGTGGAACATGTGCCCACTGCAAATACAGGTGTACTTACTAGGCCCTTGTGCAAAAGAAACAGAGTACGTGCGCAGAATCTGAAACCCTGCCTCTTCCAGGAGCTCATAACATCTTTCAGGCATGTACATTCCACAGCCCCAAGCCACTAGTACTTTCTCACCAGATGGCTTCCCCTACTGGGAACCTGTTTCTCTGCAGTGCTGATGAGGGACCACATCCATCCTTCCACAGAAAGATGGCTGCATCAAAGCAAGAGTCATAAGAGTAGGTTTTATCAAATGATTCCTGAAGTCCAGGCCAGCTTTCTCTCCAATGCAACCTCACTAAACCACTCTGTTTTATATTTATCTCATCTCTGGATTTGAAGTCAAGATTCCAATTGGAACATTGGATCTGTACCTTGAGACCTGGGTAGCCTTGGAAATGTCACAACTCAATCTTCCTCTGTGAAATGGAATTGTACTTGTCCAGTGGGACTGTTGTGAAGAGTTAGATCCCATGACACAGCAAGTTCCCAAGGCACCAAATACACCTGGGAAATTTGTATACTGCATATATGGGCATAAGCTAGGGGACAAGTAGTGGACAGAATCTAGCCTTGGTTCTACTGACCAAGCCATGTGCTTACAGATACATACACCTAAAGAAGGCTTGCACAATTCAACCCTAAAAATAGTTTTGGCAGAGCTTGGTACACATTAGGTCTCAGTAAACATTAATTGAATCTTAAATTCTTTATTATCCACACCAAGAGAAAGCAAGAACTGTTGTTGCTGAAATAGCAATCATTTGAGCATACTTCCCCCAGGTGACAATCTAGCAGAATAGCTAAAAACAGAAGCTTTGGAGTTAATCTGGGGTTTGAGTCCCAATTCTGCCACCAACAGTGCTGAATGATCATGAGCAAGGTGCATAACCTCTCTGAATTTCAGTTTCATCATCTGTAAAAGGGGAATAATTTGGGAGGATTAATGGTGACTATTGTAATTACTATCTCCTGAATACCTCATGTTTCAAGTGTTCCGAGACCTAGCTTTATGGGGAAGTAGACCCCAGATCACCAGAGGTAATCAAACATTCATTACTATAATTGGTATTTATTAAAGTCCTAATGTGTTTTAGGCTCTGGAGAGTTTATACCATCTAGTGAGAATTTCCTGTTTGCCAGATAATGTGCTAAGTACATTATCCACATGATCTCATTTATACCCACAACTACCCTAGGAGTTGGAATCTATTATTATTTACCTGAGGGGAACTTAGAAACTAGTTAAGAAGGCAGTGAGTTAATACTTGAAATCATTTGAGTAAACACTAAACAAGTAAAAACAAATTGCTTTTTTTTTAATACTGAGGATTGAATCCAGTGCCTTCACACTGAGCTACATCACCAGCTCTTTTTAAACTTTTTATATTTATTTTGAGCCTGGGTCTAAGTTGCCCAGGCTGGGCTCAACCTTGTAATCCTACTGCTTCAGCCTCTCAGAGCTCTGAAATTATAGGTGTCCACCACCATGTCCTGCTTAAGATTACATCTTTGAAGAAAACAACTACATAGATGTACTTTTGAGGGAGGTGGTAGATAGGAACTGGACTTGTTGGAGGCAACTTAGATGCCTGTGTCTAAGGAGTTTGTTGTGAATAGATAATGACATGTTATACAGCAATCAGAAATAATAATTTACATCTAGGAGTGGAAATTGATCTCAAAAACCACATCCAACAGAAAAGTGAGTAACAGGGTAAGATTCAGAGAAGCACAACAAAACAAAACAGTATTGCCAAATTGTGGGGTGAGCACTGAGTCTTCACTCATCTCGAGTGGCTTCTCAGCCCCAGGAATCATCCATTATGGATATCTAGTGGTAACCCAGATTTACCCATTCATTCTGGATATTGCCAGCCATTACCCACCAAAACCAATGGTAAATAAAACAGGGACCCTCTCCTCAAGTTGCCATGGTCCAGGGTGAGTTCTTTGAATTAAAACTTCTGCCAGAAAATTATCTCTGCACATATGTCAGCTTCTCTCTTGTAATTATTCCTTTGGGTGGAAGCTTCATTTTTCTCTCCCAAATGTGCTCTTATATAATGAAAATAACTAAGGCCTGATCAAAGTAGGGAGTGACATTAGCTGAGAGTGCCTTACCATTTCAAAGAAACTAGTTAATGTAATACTTAACAAGTTGTTGAATTAAAAGAGGCTTCTTGGGAAAAGAAAAATAGATTCAGCATTCTGTTTGAGTACCTGGAATACCTTCAGCCCTACATAAGGCCCTTAACAGTACAGGCTAATATGTGTGTGCATGCTTGTGTGTATGTGATGGTGGGTATATCTTGGATCTACAAATGTTGAAAGACTAAGACTTCCTCCAGCCTCTGTCTAGCTCCAAAAACCCATTGGCTTCTGCCAGTGTCTACTTGACTATCAAACTTAGCAGTACTTGGGTGAATGCACTGTCTAAGGTAGCCCCAGGACCTGTGCATATATTACCGCCACAAGTCTCCAGCCAGTGGAAAGACCTTTGGCCGTCACCTTTTCTCACCTAACCGATTCTTGGTTCTTCAGAGCTAAAGACCACTCGATCATCATCTATCACCTCCAAAGTTTGGTAATAGAGAAAGTCGAGGATAAATGCTTTGGAACACAATAACTGTTCAATATTGCCTCCATGGGGATACTTGGGACTTAGAGCAGGTCGGTTCAGAACTTAAACACAAGCTTTGATTGGTGCCATTTAAGAGACAATGGGGCCTCAGTAATATGTAAAGGAAACAAAATTTAAAGTCAAAGTATTTATTTGAAAGGGGTAACAAACAATCAGTGGCAAAAAGAGAACTCAGATATGTGGCAGGGTTTAGATTGGGATGAGGTGTTAGGTGAAACCACCAGAATAGAACAGGAAGCAGGATGTCTCCTAGAAGAGGAAGCCACTGTTCTTTTGAATAGACTTGGATGAAGTAAAGACCACTAGATTATACATAAACTCAGTAATAGCAATTCCATCCTGATTGCATTGGGACAATACCTGCCTTTTCTTGCACCCTTGGGTTTCACACGTATTTAGATTTCTAGAAGTCAAAGATAGAAAGACAAATAACCCCCACTGACTTAACACCATTTTCAGATAGGAAAATAATTCCAGGGAGAAAAAGCAACTTGCTCAAGTTTAAGGACATTATTAGACCCAGAAAAATTGCTGTCTTCCTTTTTTGGTTCTTATTCTTTATAAAAGAACAGGCTTCAACGTCCTGTGTCACAGAATGTGTTCACTGGTTCAAGGTCATTCAGAGCAGTCTTTTGATTTCCCGAATGGGAAAACAGAGCCAGCACACTTCACCATCAGTCTAGGTGTGAATACGTGTGGGCCACTCCTCTAACTAGCCAAATATTTTCAGGGCTCCGACACCAGGAGTCAGGCCCCAGGATAACCCCTGCAGGTGGCTGACCATACAGATGGTGAAGCACTACTTCCTGGTGACATAGAGACTTGGAATTTAGAAAGAGTCTCAATGATCGAGGTGTGGAAGGGCTATCTTAGGGCCATGGCCGCCAAAGATAACAAGATAAAATGTATCCTTTGTCTGGAGATGCATGTGCCACTTTTTGAAGGCAATCCCAGTTGCTGTTTCTAACACCAGCCTTGGCCTTTACTTCTCTCTCCCTCCCATGTTGGACAGGGAGGCAGGAACTCTAGATCAATCTGTCATTGTCTTTCCCCTCTCTCTTTCCTAATCTATATAGTACAGTTGTCCCTTACAAGAGATAAATTCCCAAGGCTCACCCAAATCCTCACCCTACAGCCCTAGCCCAGACCACTAGGCTTCCTCCACTAACAGTGAGACTTGGAAAAGTTAAGTATGTTTGTATAGATGTCAGTCTGTTCCATTTACTGCAGGAGAGACTTCTGTGTGCTTACCTTCTCCTGTAGATTCATAGGTAGGCTTTATCTCTAGTTTCTCTTGATATGTGATTTTGGTCTCGCTAAAAGAATGTGAGGGGAAGTTATGTATCCTTCCTCCATGGTTGGACCATAAAACACCCTGTGAAAACCTCTCTCTCTCTCTCTCTCTCTCTCTCTCTCTCTCTCCCTCCCACTCATCTGCCAGCAGGATGGAGAAGGACAGAGGGACAAGATGAAAAGATCAAGTGTCCATGAGTCACCATTGAAAAAAAGCTAACCATGAGCACCCATACTGACTGTTGCCAACGTGAAAAGTATTTTGCTGATTTCAACTACAGAAATGTCAGGAAAATTTGTTAATAGCAGCTAGTCTACTTTGACTAATACTATTCATTACTGTTTTCCAGAGATGATAATTTAAAGTCAACTCAAGATAGAATAATCCTTTGGCTTCAAGCATCTTTCTGTTTATCATAAAAGTATTTACAGAATAACAGATGGCAGAAAATATTTGCAATATATCTTATAGTCAAGAAGTTATTATGAATAAAGAACACAGCAAGTTCTAAATATAAAACAAGAAAAATTATCAAAAGATATAAACAATTCACAATATTACAAATGACTAGTACATGTATGAAAAGATGTTCAACTTCATTAGTGACCTGGGAAATGCAAATTAAAATAGCAATGAGATCATTTTTCATGGATTATATTAGAATAGATTTGATTAGCTTATCTAAATAATATTCAGTGTAGGCAAATGTTTGGTGGAAAAGAACACTTCCAGATAGTTTTAGAAAGAATGTAAATTGCTGCAATTTTTTGAACAGTAATTTGGTTCCACCTATCAAAACACAAAATGTGCTATCAAAATGTAAAATATATGTACCCTTTGGCTCAGAACATTTGTAAATGTTCTATGAACATTTATATAATGATACAAGGATATATATTAAAGGATTATTCATTGCAGTATTACTTGTAATATTAAAAACTCAAGGGCCAGGGATTTAGCTCAGTGGTTTTGCCACCTGCTGCACAAGTGCAAGGACCCGAGTTCAATCCCCGGTACCAAAAAAAACTCAAGTTAAGAATAGCCATCAATATGAAAATGGTTAAATAAATTATGGTGCATCCACATGTACCATTATTTAGCTTTTAGAAAACTGTAGAATCTGTCATCCAAATGAAAACAGCAAAGTTTAGCAGTATCAATGAGTCTATATGAACGTAGAACAGTTTACGAAGAAAGTTTCTATTGCCTTTGAATTCTGCTAATGCCCTGTCTTAGTCGCTTTCCACATTTCTGAGACATAATACATGATACTGCAGCTTAATGGAGAAGACATTTATTTTGGCTCACATTTTTAGTCCATATTTGGCTGGCTCCAATACATGGTAAAGGATCTGACATAAGAGAACTGCTCTCCTCGTGGCAACCAGGGAGCAGAAAGCCAAGGGTAGAGCCAGGGAAGGAGATGTGCCCTTCCAGCCATCATGCCCCCAAGGACCTGTCTCTTCTGCCCAGACCTTGCCTCTTAATAGCAAGTCTGCTACAGCACCCCCATAATCCAAACACCATTCAAAAGTTTCACTTGAGAGCACATGAGGCTTTGAGCGGATGTCTAGATATAAACCTGTCCAATGCTGAAAACAAGTGACAAACACCTACTCATTCTAAAGACAACTTCTAGCTTCATCCACTCACTGGATCCTTCACCGTCAAACCTCCTAGCCCCCCTTCCTGGTCATATAAGAAAAGGTTGAGATACACACAGAAGACTTTTGGAAGGAAATCCATGGAAGCAAAGAGCATGACCATGTTTCTCCCCACTTACCCTCAAACTGAGGAAGATGCTGTCCAAGAAAACCACTCTTCAAGTCTTGTTTCCCTAAAAGGCAACTATGTTTCACTCTTCAGCTTACTGTAACCTGAAGATAATTCATAAGGCCACCACCTGGTGCTGCTACTGACTAGAGCACAAGACTTCTGGGAGAATCGGAACTGTAGCCCTAGTTTGAGAAGTATGGACAACAGGGAGATCGAAAGGCCTGTCTCTAGCCTAGAGAGGCATGAAGGTGGGAGCCTGACTGGAGCTACCTGTGATGTGGGGAAGAGAAGGAAGGAAGGCAGCAGCAGGACCCACCTGTGCTTGCAAGCTAGAGTGGGTCCAGGCAGCATGAGTTTCCCAATGAAGGGAGTCATGTTCACCCCTAATCTTCTGAGGTCCACATCAAGGGTATACATGGAGACCCTATGTCTAAATAGAGTAAAAGTATAAATCAGGCTAAATAAACCATATTCTATTTTCCTACCCTGACAAATATGCCTTCATAACAACCTAGAAAACAGCCATCTTTAGTCACACCACCCTGAATGCACTTGATCTCGGAAGCTAAGATCACAACCTGGAAAGCCAAATTCAAGTAAAGGATCTCATAATCCTTGGAGTATACTCTTCAATACATGAGGCTCTACTAAACCTCCTTTTCTTTCCTACCTCCATGTTCCTGCTCCAGCACCCACAGGAGTGCCAGCCACAGACCAGGAAGCAGCACCTCTGCACTAAGGTTTGCATGAACCCAGGGCAGAAGCCCACAAAGGCCTTGGAAACCACTTTGAGGTCATTGAGGCAAAGTTCTGGAGTCCTGTCACCCAAAACAAGGTCTAGAAGAGTTGTTTGAGCTCCAGATAGGAATATCCTTGTGGATAGTTAGGTTCTCCCCCACTCAGAGAGCCAGAGAAAAAAGTGGGCAATAATAGGATTCTTGTGCCTAGAGTTCAAGGCTGGTGCCTTTCTTGCCCAAATCAAGGGAACACTTGAGCTCTGTGAAAGGGAGGCCAGGGGGCAAGTAGACCCCAACAAATGCTGTCAGGGGTAGGGGCCAGGTCTGGGGGGCAATCAACTTCTCAAATTGTACAGAGAAAATTTTTCTGAAGAGCCATCACCGGGGCCTCTGCCACACAGATTGCAACAGTACAAGTCAAGCAAGACTTTGCTCTTTTCTTCCAATTTCATCTGCCCCACTCGGAGTGAAACAAAAGTCACAAAGGACATTAGGGTGTGAGAAGTGAGAAAGAACAGAATATACCACCATTGACAACATATCAGGACTAAGCTGGGCTCAGAGGTATAGGTGGTGTTGGCTGCGAAAGAAACCTTGAAGGAGATGAGAAATTGAAGAGTTAGTTATACCAGAGAAGACTTTTTGCTAACTAATAGTAATCAAAAAGCTATAACACCACTCAAGATGCCTTCAAAAGATCAGAAAGGAAAATCACAACAGCTCATTTAAGCAATGGAGAAAAAAAATTGTACTAATTGTTGACTATACCCAACTGTAAAAGTCACCTTTCTCATCTCTGGGATGCAATGCCCAACACTCACATGGTAAAGGTGGAGAGGTTTAATTGGGCTCACAGTTTCAAGGGAAGTCAGTGCATGGCTGGCTGGCAACGAGGCTGAAGTCATGCACAAGGGCATGGCAGAGCAAAGTTGCTTAGTTCACAGCAGCCAGGAAGATGAATGGCGGAACAGTGCTAGAGAGGCAGGGCTGAGGGAGAATACAGACCTCCTGAGTCAGGCCTCCATAACCCCCAGATACACCCAGAAGTGTGCTCTGCTAATCCCTGGGGGAATTCTGGAGCCAATCACATTGACTGTCCACTTTAATTGTCACACCTACTAAGGCTCACTCGAGAACAAACCAAACAAAGAAAACTGAAGCCAATTAGCAACACACTTGTGTGTACATGGGAATTTTATGATGGTTTCTAGAGTAGTGGTTACCCCGGAAGAGCAAGTATGAAAAGGGAGTGGGGTGATTTTGACTTTTCAATTCAGACATTCTGACTTTTTAAAAAAATGTCTAGAGAGGAGTATGAGGTCTTGAATGATTACATCCATTTGCCCAGTGAAAGCCCTTGCAAATCTCTTCCACCCAGAAGAAAAAAAAAAAAAACCCAAACACGTGATCTAACTGGTGTGTTATTTCCCTTCCAAATGTTGCCACAAAGCCAAATTGTCTGATTTTGCTAGCATAAAAAGAAGTTGTTTGTTATTTCAGGGTTGCCATAGCAGTCAGTGTTTCCATGTTATCGTTCTTTTCTCCCCAGACATTACTCTTCTAATACATGTTCCAGACCTACAGTCCTAGGCATTTCAGCCAGGAGGAAATAGCCTTGTGCTGCTGTTGTAAAATCCGAGGAGGTCAGCCCTGTGGTTAGAGTCTGAGGCCCAGCATTTTCAATCACTGTCTCAGCGAGGAAGAAAAAGTGGAGCTGTCTCTGGATCTGGCAAAGCAGAATCCTGAAGAACTGAATCCAGTCCCAGGATCTCCCATCTTCCCCCACCTTAGGGACACATTTGGTCCTAGCCATCAGAACTTAGATGGTCTCCATAAGAACACACAAAAGAGAACAGAAACCTGGAAGCATAGAGAATATAAGCCTACTGAACTGAGAGCTTGAGCCTGGTTATATTTACGTCAGCATAATGAAATGAAGACTCAGGACAACTCTTTGATTCTCATCAAGATACCTGTTGCCCAGAGATCAGAGATGCACAAGTCTCCCGGGCTTAGTGGGATGGGAGTGGCCCTTTCATTTATCATTCAAACAGAATAGTCAATGGAAGCAATCAGAATCAGTACCATTAGCCCAATAACTCTGAGGATTCTTAACATTTCTGCGGCCACCTTTCATCCTGATTTTATGTTTCTATTGAATTCTCTCTGTTCCATGACTCACTTCCTCTGAGTCTGGTCTTTCTTCTCCCCCACTCATCACACAAAGCACCCCATTCCTTCAACCCTTTGATGTATCCTAAAGTATGTAGCAGACTTTGAAGGTTTTAAACAACAGAATTAGTTTAATAAAAATGTAAGAATTTGCTTACATTTTAATCTCTTGTGTCTTTATATCCATAGCCCTGGAAGCATGAGCTACACAAAATATGGAGTCAAGAATTCTAGAGAGACTCACTCATTTAGCAATTATCAATGGAGTGCTCTAGGTACCAGAGATACATCTGTGAACAGAACTTATAAAAAATGCTGCCTCAGAACCAGGTATGGTGGCGCATGCCTGTAACTCCAGCACTCTGGAAGGCTAGGACTGGAAGGTCACAAGTTCAAGCCTAGCCTGAGAAATTTAGTCTGTCTCAAAATAAAATTTTAAAAAGGGTTGCAGATGCAACTCAGTGTGAAGGCCAAGAGTTCAATCCTCGGTACTATAAAAAAGAAAAAAACTGCTGCCCTCACAGATTTTATTTCATCAAGGGGAAACAACATAAATGACAAATAAATAAACTATACTGAATGATAAGTATATGGAAAAATAAAACCATTAAGTAGTTATGAGTCTGGAATTTAAGAGAGATGTTTGGTAGAAACTTAAGTCAGGAGAAATTGGTACACAGAATGTTCAAAGATATGATATCAGATGAGATCATTACGGTAGAGAGTATAGACAGATTACTGTCTGATCTGACTGGCAGTAAAGATCATACATAAATGGTTTATACAGTATGTTAATCAGCTTTTCATTGCTGTGCCCCGCCCCCCAAAAAACACGAAACCTTAGAGAAGGAAAGATTTATTTTAGCTCATGGTTTCAGAGGTTTTAGTCCATGGTGAGCTTGTTCATTGCTTTAGGCCTGTGGCAATGCAGAAATATCATGGCAGAAGAAATTGCTCACCTCACAGCAGCTAGGAAGCAGAGGGAGCAAGAACAAGGCAAAGAGGATGGGCCAAGGCCTGGATGTACACTTCAGTGGCACACCCCCAGTGACCTACTTCCTCCAACTGAGCCACACCTCCTGATAGCCTTTGAGCTATGAACTCTACACTCTCATGATGCAGCCACCGCTGTAGGCCTCACCTCTGAACATTACTACATTGCAGATCAAGCCCTCATTACATGAGTCTTTAGGAAATGCTTCATAGTTAAACCATCACAGACAGTAAATTTGTAGAATTAAAATATCATGAGTGGGGAGAGGTGGTTTAAAAAGTATCTAAAACACCTTCTTATGGGAACAATAATGTAAAAAGAAAGCTCGAGAAACATTGATTAGAGAGATAGTAGAGGAAATGAATTGGACACACAGACATAATGCTCTAACGAGTCTATTGCAAACAGGATCAAAGAACTAGAGTAGCAGCCAAGGGACAAAGCAGAGTTAAGAGAAGCTGCTCTAAAATGTTTCTTCATAATAATAATAATAATAATAATATAAATATGAAGCTTATAAAGTGCTTATGCTAGGCCAAATATTGTTCTAACCCTTACAGGTGTTAATGTAGTTGCTGTCCTCAACAACTCCACAGGGCGGGTACACCATTGTACTAATGTCATAGTTGGGAAGATGAGCGAAGAGAATTTAAGAAACTCACCTCCCAGGATCATGCAGCCAGAAGAGTCGGACCTAAGGTTTAATTAGCACAGGCAGTTCAGGCCCTGGATCAACAATTTAGATTTACCCTAGATTCTATTATAGCATTTGTATTTTTGTATTGTTTATAGTCCTTTATAAAAAGTAAAAGAAACAAACATACATAGAATCATTCAGTTCCAAAACTCCATATTTGCCATCTTTCTCCTAGAATCTGTCTACCATTCTGTGCTAGGGGGAAACAGCATGTATCGGTTTCCTTCATTTTTGTGTCCTTGTCTCTCTTGGGAGACATTCTCTGCTCTGCTCCAGCTGTCAGCACCTCAATTCCTGTTCTTATGACTTTACATTCAGAACAATTTATGCTGCCCATCCAGATTCAACCAAGGTAGGTCTTACCTTTCCCAATCCTAAAGGTTCGTCTAGGCTAAGGAAAATGATTTCTTTCACAGAAAAGCCATCCATTTCTAACACTAAATTAAATGTACACAGTAAAATTTAAAGCATTGAATTGGCCCTTCCCCTGGAATGTAGAAATGCAGCCAGCCATTTTATTTATTACATTATAATTTTTCTGTTACACAGAAATCTCAACACCCTCCTGCCAGTAGCATTTCCACTCACAGGCAATGGCTCAATTAGCACAACCCAAAGCACTGTGCAGAAATTTCAAGTTCTAAAAAAATTAATTAGATGAATTTTTCAAGGAAAACTATATTAGAAAGCTAAATTATTACCATAATTGTCTTAATTCTTCACTTAATTTAACAGATTTATACCAACTCAGTGGTAAAATTGTCTAATATTGGTAGATAAGCCCCAACAAGCAGTTAGGATGCATATGTTCCTAGCAAATTATTTTCATCAGGGTACAATTTAAGAACAGAAAATGTTTTGCCTGATCTATCTGAGGCAAATGGAATGAACTGATGAGAGAGCAGATCATTTTCTAAAGTGTCCTGTTACAAGAAATTCAGGGAGCGCCACAGTTCCCAGTCTCATTTTCTACTTTTGGGTCTGTTATTCTCACTTCCCCCCGCAGTCAATACTCCTGAGTCAAATTTAGTTAGATTAATTAGGATTAGAGAAGAGCACCAGCAAGACTCACCCCTGGCCTCTGCCACTCATGGCCCATAATTATTCTAGAATGCTCTTAAAATTGGTGTACAAATGGAAAGTAGAGCCTCATAATTCTCTCTATTGTCCAATTCCTAATTGTTGAAATCAGACATATCTACTCACATACCAAAGACAAAAATCAATTTTAGTGTGGGTGGAGTCAAATCATAATAAGAAATATTTTATTTTTTCCATAATTTTCAGTTTGTCAGTCTCTCTCTCATAAAAAGTGAGTTCCTCCTGCTACTATGCAAAAGTGTTATTTCCCTTTACCAACTCCCAACTCTGACCCGTTCAAATTTTGTCCCTCAAGTAGCTGAGTGACATACATCCAAATTATTTTTTGTTAGCTCTATCCTGAGATGAGAGTAGCCACACCTACGAAGAATATTCAGTCTTGGACCAGGGACCATTCTCCTCCTAGAAAATGTAAAAAATGCTTTTTTCATCTGGATTATATGATTTTTTAATTCTCTAACTGCACATTTTCCCCACTGTCATCTGCTCAAGAAGAATTACAGGAATAGAAATGTGTGGGATTGATGCAACTTTGAGGATAATCTCAAATCTACTCAAATTTATTATCCTAATTAGTAGCTCATATCAGTGTTTTGCTACCAATGGTAAATTATTTGTGAATTATCTGGCAACTGAGTTCAGATACATAACAATTCTTTGGTTGAGTATTTATGGTAACAAATAATAGAATGAGGAAATATACACAGACAAGATTCTTTAAAGTTATGAGTACTAGTTGGGCATGAGATCAAAAGTTCCATAGTAAACTAGTATGGAGAGTCCTCAAAAACAAAACAAAACAAAACAAAAATAGAGCTACCATTTGATCCAGCTACCCATTCCTTGATATATCCCCAAAAATGTAGTCAGCATACTATGGAGATACTTGCATACCCTTGTTTATTACAGCACAACTCACAATAGCTAAGTATGCAAACAGCCTAGGTGCCCATCAATGGATGAATGAATAAGAAAATACAGTATAAATACACAATGGCATACTACTCAGCCACAAAGAGGAACAAAATCATGTCATTTTCAGTGAAAGGGATGGAACTAGAAATCCTCATAAGCCAGAATCAGAAAGACAAATATTGCATGTTTTCTCTCATATGTGGAATCAGAGAGAGAGAGAGAGACAGAGAGAGAGAGAGACAGAGAGAGAGAGAACATGAAAATAGAAGGGAGGCTGTTAGAGAAAAGGAAAGGAACAAAGGGGAGGAGGAAGGAAGAGCTGGGTAGGGAAAGTAGAAATGATTAAACTATGTTACGGCTATGTACCCATTATTCGGTATAACTAATATGTAACAATACCAAAAGCAAAAGAAGTGCCATGACTGAAAGCTTAAAATATGAGGCCAAAGAGAATCTTTAAACCAGTTCTGCACTGTAATAATCCTAAAACTTTAGACAAGTTACTTAAAATCTTTTCTAAGCCTAGATGTTCTTTCTTAAAAGGGATAATTCAGTATACACCTCAAAATATTGTCATGAAAACTACAAATAACAATACAAAAGTACTAAGCAAATCCTCAAAGGGCTGGTTACATCCAATGATCAAAATCCACATAGTCATGATCCTATGGGAGGAGGAAAAGAAGGCTGGGTTAAAAGTTTTGCAAAATAGTTCCCCTATAATTGATAAAGAAAATATTTGAATCCATTTGCACATTGAACAGATGTTTTAATTTGAAAAATATGTAGCTGATTTTGCAATAATGTGAAGTTATTGCCCAGATTCATATTTATATGATGGGAAACTAACATTCTGAGACAATAAAACGGTTCATATATCTTTGCCTGTTATCTAGATGAGCCACTTTGAAAGTGCACAGCTTTGAAATCTGTCTGGCATCCAAGCTATTTTGACTAATTGCTTTGAAGTTAAATAAAGTGAAACTTCTCCAGAAATCTCAGTATTCAGATAGATTTCTAAAAAGTTTTAAATTGTTTAGATTAAAAATTCTTAAATAGTATGAAAAGTTACAAAAATATTTTGCCTAAGTAATTTGATTTAAAAACAGTTTGAAACCAAACTCCATTGACTGTTTTAAAAAAAAAAAAAAAACACTTATACCAGTATGTTACAGAAACCACATGAAATAGATCCCAAATCAGATAATTTTAAGAAAACCACTCCAAAAGCAGTATTTTGAAAAACTTTCCAAATTTAACTATTCATGGCAATGACTCTCAAAATTCCAAAGAGACCAATGACTAAATCGAAGTCCAAACTTTACAATATATCTCATTCTTTTCCACTCCAGGTTTATTTTAGCCTTATTCCTAGAAAACTCAATGAGTAGCAACCTAACAACATGCAAAGAGGAAAGATAAAATAGAAGCAGGAGAGGAAGGAAAGGACCTGATTTTGCCCTGAATTCCTCCTCTATCATCTACTGTCTGGAGTCCCTTGGTACCACCATTACCCTCTGGAATTAGTTTCTGATTTAGGCTGGGCTCCCCAGGAAAGCAGAGCCAGGTCAAGAGCTTTATGTAGAGCCCTGCCTCCGTCCAGTGCTCCTCTCCGCGGGTCATCCAAGCAGCGTGAAGCTCCTGGACTGCTTCCCAGTTCCTGGCCACACCATGGTGAGGTCCCAGGAGCGACTTGAAGCCCCGCCTCCATCTGGTGCTCCTCTCCGCAGGTCATGCCTCAGTCATTTCCCTTGGATCTCTCTGCTACCATGCACTCTCTGTGAGAGTAGAGATTTTCTATCTCATGTATCCCAAATCCCTGGATCAGAGGTGCTCAGGCATTATTAGTTTAACAAATTAATGAGCCCATGGGGGGGGGGGTGAGCTGATTAGCACCTCAAAAAGCCCTCAGTCACTCCTTCCAGACAAAAATAGCTGTCGCTCCTCTGTGCTCCCTGAGTTCTTCCTGTTATAGCACTTAACACATTGTAATTACTTGATGTGATGCCTGGCTTTCACTGTTTGACTTGGGACTTGCCAAGGAGAGATATATTTTTTTTCTTGCCCTGATCTTTGTCTCCTAAATGCCAAGCAGCACTGGGACTATCCCCTAGAATGTACTCCAAAAGAATAGCTGAATGAATGAGAAAGAAAAGCAATGCAGCAACATCACATGTTCACTCCTCTTCTTTTATTGCTAATGCTAGAGATTCTTTTGCGTTAAAGTTAGAACATATGATAAATGAATCACTCCCTAGCTTTTTCCAGAACTCTGAAGAGGAGTGGAAAAACAAGATAAGCAAAAGGAAAAGCCCAATGGGCAAATGTTGTCAGTGATTCTTGGCTCTTCAGCATCTGTTTCTGAAATCCAAACAGATGTATGATTCAGGAAGAAGGATATAAAGTTCTTGGAGGATTTAGTAAAAATTTTCAAAACTGCAATTCCATAAGGAAAAAAAGACCCAAAGGAAAAAAAACAGAAGTTGTTAATACTTTACAGAATCATAGGGATGGCATTTGTGGCAAATACTTTAACCCAGCCTCTTCCTCCCACCCTTCACCATGCCATCATTGGTAGAAATCTCTAATCAGAGTACTTGTTTTCATCAAGGACTCAAAGTCCTTCCCAACAGGCATGGAAGAAGAACTATGTTCCTCCTGGTCTACATCCAGAGTTCCCTAACCTGGATGACCTTCAGGCTCAACTGAGATCTCTTTAAACCCGAGATGCCTGAGCCAGCTTCCTATCAGTCTTGGTTCAGTGGGTTGGAGGGTGGCTCAGGAATTTGAATGCCTGCAAGTCTTCCTGTGAGGAGTTTGTCATCCTCCACCTTCTTAGTTTCAATAGTGAGGAGCCTGAACATTGTAACTTAAACTGACAATAGGCAGATTAGCAAAAGACAAACAATCATATATGTTATGAAATTCACAAAGAAATATAACTGGAGGTGGTAGAAATAGAAGAGAAAGGATACTTAATGGAAAAACACATGACTTTTTGGAAAGATAAATGAGCCCTTAGGAAAACAAATGTGAGATGTAGTATTCAGAAAATGTCTATTTGGTGTTGGGATGGGGAGCTGAATTTTCATCTCCAGTGATAAGAGTCATTCTTCCCAGATGGCTTTTAGGCAGGTAATTTATGACAAGCAAGTTCTTTCTAGGAGGCTCTGCTTCTATGCAGATAAAGAATTTCAGAAAACAAATGTCTTCAGCTCCAAATAATTTTTGTTGTACAGTGATGTATTCTGGAATCCCTCAAGTATTTTGCCACTGACATGGCTTAGAATTGCAGGTACATGGTGATAGTAAAAAGCAGAAATAACTTTCGATCCATTTTATTATTGTTTTTAAATATTCTACAGAGAATATGCTCCCTTAATGCTGGAAAAGGAAAAAGGCATGCGTATTGGTATGCAAGTGAGACATTAACCCTACCCTTAATACACTGCTGCAGAGCATCCAGCTCCTTTTGTAATTCACCTTCTATGTGTGTAGACCAGAGCTCCACAAAGTCAAAACGACCCATTCTTTTTTCACTCTCGTCACTTTATTCCCCACACCTACCAAAGCTTGGCCCAATGTAAACTTTCAAAACTGTCTATTGGGCCGGGGATTTAGCTCAGTGGTTTCCCCGCCTGCTGCACAAGCGCAACAACCCGAGTTCAATCCCTGGTATAAAAAAAAAAAAAAAAAAAAATCTGTTCAGTTGAATAAAGAAGTCAACTGAGATGTGAACACAATGGTGTCAGACACCATTATGCACCTCCACTCACCTCAACTGGATCTAAGTCTCAGGCAAACAAACATGGTCACAAATACCTTCATAAAGAGAATACAAGAGAGGGAAAGTAATTCATTTTTGATTCATCTAAGTGTCTTCCTTTTTCAACAATTCAGAGTACAATCATGAGTATATGTGTGTTATAGTAGCCTTTCTTATATTAATTGATGGTGTATAATCGCTTGTGTGGCTATTGAGTAATTAAGTGTGGGTAGTACAAATTAAAATGTGCTGTAAGTGCAAAATAGTTCAGAGACCTAGTGTGCCAGTTAATCTTGATTATCAACATGCCTGGAATAAGACTCCTGGAGAGGTGGTTGGACTGTGAGCATGATAACCTCATGAATGGGTTACTCCAGTGATGAGGTCAGAGCCGAGTGGGCTGTATTAGCAGGTTAAGCCTACTTGGAAGAGGTCAGTCGTGGGGGCCTGACTTGGGGACTATTATCTGGTTCCACCCCCTTCCTCTATGGCTCTCTTTCTGTTCTCTCTGCTTCCTGGTTACTGTTAGCTGAGGAGCTTTCCTCCACAATGCCTTTGTGCCATGATCATATTTCTGCCCCAAAGGCAGCAGACCAGAAATCTCTGAAACTATGAGCCAAATAAACCTTTTCTGCTTTAAGTTATACATGTCAGGTATTTGGTCATAGCAACAAGAAACTGAGCAATACGCTTAGTATTTTTATGAAAAATACACTTAGTATTTTTTATTTAAAAAATTCATAACAAAATAAGAGAATAACAAAAAATACAAAAAATCATATTAGTATTTTTGCTATTACATGTTGAAATCAGCATATCTTAGGTGTGCTGACTTAATTAAAATATTTTTTTAAATGATCAGCCAAGTCTGGCTATAAGTGCCATGAAACATTAGGTAGAGATTAAACGAAGGAAGGAAGCCCAGGAGCTGACCGTCTGAATCAGTGGCATGGTAAAAGGGCACTGCGGAAGAAAGCTGTTTGATCCATGGCGGCCAGAAAGCAGAAAGAGCAGGGAGGAGCCACAGGTAAGAATAACTCCTTCCGGATCATGCCTCTAGGGACCCACCTTCCTGACCAGGCCCCACCTCCTAATAGCACATTCAGTTATGAGCACAGAAATGGATTCATCCACTGACCAATATGGCATCCCTGTGATCCAATCACCTTCCAAAAGTCCCACCTCTGAACACATGAAACTTTTAGGTAACATTTTAGATCTAAACCGTAACATCTTTGATCCTTTTCCATCTGGCCAGATAGGTAAAAATAGCAGTCAGCCACTCACCTCTCCCTGAATACAATCCTCCTTGTCTAGGGCTCTCTGTACAATTTTCTTGACATCGTTGGTGCCTGGAATGTCTTCTTCCAGGCTACTCTGAAGCCTGAAAAATCTGTAAGACCACCTAAGGCGCAACCTGCCGAGAGCCATCACACATGGTCTCCTCCCTGTCTCCCTCTCCTCACTCTGTCTCTCTGTCTCTGTCTCTTTGTTTCTGTTTCTCTCTCTCACTCACTCTGTCTGTCTCTCTCTATCTCTCTCTCTCTCTCACTGTCTGTCTCTGTCTCTGTCTCTTTGTTTCTCTGTTTCTCTCTCACTCGCTCTGTCTCTGTCTCTCTCTCTTTGACTGTCTTTCTCTCCTCTCTCTCCTTGTCTCTCTGTCTCTCTCTCCTCTCTCTCTGTCTCTCTTTGTTTCTCTCTCTTGCTTTGTCTCTCTCCCTCTCTCTCTCTCTCTCTCTCTCATACACACACACAGTTGGGAGATCTGTCTTAGACTGCACCTGTGAAATGAAACTTAACCAATTTGATGTGCATGAATTTCTCTGTGGTTCTTCCCATTCCTGGACTGAGCTCTTATCTAGGAATACACCACCATCAACAATCTTTCATTTACTCAAAACCCACCCCTCTAATCTTTTCTTGGAGAAGAAATCTCTTCTTGGAGAGGAACTCCTGGAGAACTGAGGCTTGGCACTTAGGATGCATTCTTCCACATCTTTTATCTCTATCTTGAGAACTTTGGGTTTCTCTAAGGTTGCAGACTTGTAAAATATAAAAGCCAAGATTTTTTTCTCAATCATCCATAATCCATTCTTTTTTGTGAGGTCACAAAATGGTCCAGGTGCTTGAATGAGAAAGGCAAAGAAACTTAGAATATAGGAGTTGGGGTAGGTATGTGGGACTATCTATTTAATATTTCAAAAGTATCATCTTTCTTCAATAGCAATGAAAGTATTATTATTAGGAATTATCTATTATTTCAAAAGTATTATTTTTCTTGTAGGTGGATATGTAATACATATCTGCTATGTAGGATTCTTACAAGGATTTGTAAGATTATCCATGTAAAACACTTAACAGTCTTCAAAGTACTTAATAAGTAATCAGTTACTGTTAGTTGCTCATTTGTGTGACCTGAGAGGATTTAAACTCAAGTTACTAACATGACAATTTCCTTGCAATTCTAAAACTCTTAAGTTTTAAGCATGAATCATGAGAAAGAAGTGCAGAAGTGTCCACAGATCTTCCACTTGGCCCTTTTTCTCTACTTTTTCCATCCCTGGAAGGCTGACCTGTTTGGATCATGTCACAGGACTCCATGCTCTCTGTCTATGGGCTATTTTAGTCCATGAGAACTCCCACAGGATTGAAGCAAGAAACATGATGTGTTCCCCAGCTTTCTTCTTGAGCTGTCTGGACTATCATTCAAAGTCATTTTTCCTCCCTAAGGCTACCATGCTAGTTTGCAGGAACTTCTGTACCATAAGAAATACCCCAGCCTACCAGGTGGCTTAAACAATTCAATTTTTTTTTCACTTTTCTTGAAGTCCAAGACCAAGATGTCAATAAATAGGCTTGGTTTCTCTATAGCTTGCAGAATGGCTGACTGTCCTTTCTCTGTGTCTTCCCATGCTCTTTCCTCTGTGCGTAAATATTATCCCTGGGTTCTCCCTCTCCTTGTCCCTCCCCAGGGCCCTGGCTGACCTCAAACTTGCAATCCTCCTCTCTCAGCCTCCCACAAGCTAGGATTACAGGCAGGAACCAATACGCCCAACCATGGGGCCTCTCTAGTGTTCATGTCTTCTCTTCTTATGAGGACACTAATTAGACTGCATGAGGGTATCCCCCCAAAGCCTCATTTTAACTTAATCATGGCTGTAAAGGTGATTTCCAAATACAATCACATTTGAGGTGCTAGCATATGTGAATTTTAGAGGAACATAATTTAATCCATAATAAATACAAATAAATTTCAGTTATTTAAACTTGAGGATTTATCAAAATTTTTAATCACAAATAAGTGAACTGAGCTTTGTCACTTCAAGGAAAGCAAATGACAGTATATGTCACCAATGATAAAATTCAAGCTTTCAAATGAAAAATAGAATTTGGAAAACTTGTATACACCACTATGAGCTTGACAGTTCTGAAATATTTAAGCATTTTTCTGATGAGACCAGTGGTGATATTGACAAATGTGATTTTACTGATGCTGTGTAATAAAATGTGTCAAAATTTAGAAGGTATGCATAACCTCAGTGAGCCAATATTTTCCATGATGTTAAAAAATCATGCGTGAGTAAAAAGATCCATCCAAATTTCCTAATAGGCTGATGGGTTTTAAAATGAAAAAGTATGAAAAGTTAATTGACATGTTTTAGATTTCCACACTGAAAATTACTTTTAGGAAACTTTCAGCACTTAAAAGAAAAAAAGGGAAGAAGGAAGGAAGGGAGGGAGGGAGGGAAGGAGGGGGAGGGTGGGAAGAAGGAAGAAAAAGGAGAAAGGAAAAGAGGGGGAAATGGATGGGGAGGAGAGAGAGAAGGAGGAAGGGGAGCGAGAAAAAGGGAGAAACTACCACTTAGCGAACAAAACATTTTGGTGGAGTATCAAACAAAAATGCCCATAATTATCTAAAAAGTCTATCAAAATGCTCTTCCTTTTCCAACTGCATAACTATGTGAAGCCAGATTTTCTTCATACATTTCAACCAAAACAACATATCAAAACAGATTAATGCGGTAGCAAATATGAGAACCCAGCTGACTCCTATTAAGCCAGACATTAAAAAGATTTGCAAAAATGTAAAGCAATGCCATTCTTCTGACTAAATTGGCCTCTGTTTCAAAAAAAATATTATAAAAAATGTTATAAAAGGCTAAGACGCAACAGACCTGTTATTTTTTTCAGTGAACTAATAAAAAAAGTATACATGTTTTATTTTTCAATGTTAATTTCTGATATAATAAATATCAATAACAATGACTCACATAAACCAGGGCTCTTTGGTGGTCTTAATGCATTTTATTTTCCTTTTTGTTGTTGTTAAATTCTTTTATTGGTACATTGTAGGTATACAACACAATTACATTTCTCATTGGGAACTTGTACCTTTACATAATACACCTTGGTTCTTATTTTTTCCCCATTCCTAGCCCTCCCTTCACACCCTCCACCCTTCCCTATTTACAAAGACTTTATTTCCATTTTTTCCATTTCTCAGCATTTTTCCTTTCCCTT
>NW_004624767.1:11537637-11631071 GCF_000247695.1 Heterocephalus glaber | reverse complement strand
GTGGTTGAGTATCAGAGTGTTCCATCTCATTTCCCTTTGGGGTTGCTGTAGGTGATCTGGAAGTCTGGTTTTGAGACTTGTTTACATGTTTTCTCATTTCGGGTCATGGGGGTGCTATTGGCGCCCACGTGGATCACCTCCTCTGAGCTGGGAGAGGTGGGACAGGGACTGGGAGCAATGGTAGGGATGGTGGCCCAGAAGCCCCTTCCTCTGGGCTGGGAGTGGCAGGAGAGAAGGTGGCCCAGAAGCCCCTTCCTCTGGGCTTGGAGTCTTAATGCATTTTAAGAAGATAAGACCAAAAGACTTAAAAACCACTGATGTAGTTAGCGGACAACTATTTTTTTCACATGTATTATATGCCAAACAGTAGGCACTTTATTCCCACAGGTGGGACATAAAAGAGAAAAGAGAGGGTCTTTGTCCTTCTGGTCCTCACTCCTAGAGATGTAGAAATACCACTGCAGCAGTGGTAGATTTATTTGTCCCAGCACTCAAGTGAGTATGCACCAATGAGGCTACACAAGGGTGTCTCCAGGAACCCCGAGAAGGTGTATCTCTTCACTCAGATGCTGTGCCATTGTTTCTCTGAGACCTGCCCTGGCTCCCCAAGCTGAAGAAAATAGAATGACAAGGAATTGCTGTGGGAAACATGGCAGGAAATGGCATCCCAGGCCACGAAAAAGACATGTTCACATAACCCAAGGCAAGAGAGAGCTGCTATTCTCATAGAAAAATATGTACCTGTTTAACATGCTGCTGTGTGGTAAGTAGGAAGGCTAGTGTTCTTTAAAAACATAACAAAATAGGTCTGGGAGTTATAGCTTAGTTACTGAGTTAGATCCTCTGCCCTACGTATAAAAACAAAAACAAAATATGGAAAATCAACTGATGTTGCAAGACATTTCATTTTTTTCCTGCTGACAGATGATAATAATTAGCTTCCCCATGTCACAGAGGAAAAAAAAAAGCATCAATGACTCAGCAGAGATGACCCATCGAAAGAGAATTGGCCCTGTGAAATCTTAGGCTCTTCAAACTAAATCCACATGGTTCCTCAATTTGGAAAATCAATTTTTTTCCATGGTAAATAAATTTTAAACTTTTCTGATTCAAACAAATGCATATGTTATGGCCTAGAGTGCAAATTCATGTGTTATTTGGATACAAAGCAGAAAATTAAAAAAAGTTTTCCGTTTTCAACTGACTGCTTGGGCTCTGTGAGAACATTTATCATCTTCAGCATTTTGGTGGAGAGATTTGTCTGGTGCTGTTCAAAAGTGAGCCAATCGTGTCCTCCACAAAAGTCAGTAAAGCCCTGTGAAGGGCTATCTCCTTAGAGAGTAGTTTCATCTTCCCATTCTATATCATTATTCCAGTCTGCCCTCCAGTGGATTTTACATTTGTTTGGGCTTCATTTTTTTGTTTTGTGTGATGGGTGGCTTCTGAACTAGCCCCCAGATGTCCTTTCCTCTTAGTATTCATACCTTATGTGATCCCCTCACCTTGACAGTGAACTGTGCCTAATAACTTGCTTCTAATGAATAATATGGCAAAAGGCTGGGATTGTCAGATCCAAGGGTAGACTTCTATGGCATGAATGCTTATCCCCTCCCTGACATGGTTAGAAGTGGGAGGTGATAATGTTATGAGGAAGGAGCTCTTATGAAAGGGCTGGAGAGAGACCCCTTGTCCCTCCATCACGCAAAGACTCAGCAAGAAGGTGCTACCTATGAACAAGCAAACAGGACATGGACTCTTCCAGTGTCTTGATCTTGTACTTTCCAGCCTCCAGAACTGTAAGTAATAATTTTCTGTTGTTAAGAAACCACCTAGTTTATGGTATTTTTTATTGCACCCCAAAAAGACAAAGTTTTAAGACTCCCTTCAATCTTACCTCCTCTCTCCTTTGCTCTCTCACTTACTCCCTCTGATGAACTCCAAAGCCACCCACTGTGAGCTGCCCCATGGAGAATCTTGTATGACAGAAAACTGAGGGCAGCCTTCAGCCAAAGCCATGGAGAAACTGAGGCCCCCAGTGCTATAGTTAAGGAGACAAATCTCAGCAACAACCATGGGGGCATGGCCTTCCCCAGTTGAGTTTTGAGATGATAGCAGCCCAAGTCACATCTTGACTACAGTCTCTAAGGAACCTTCAACCAGAGGTCCTCAACCTCCTAACCCACAGAAAGTAGGAGACCAAAAAAGAACAGTTGCTGTTTTTAACCACTATATCTTTAATTCATGTGTTATAGAGCAATAGATAGTTAACTAATACATTTCTTGTTGTTATGTTACAAACAAATAAAATTATCTCATTTTAACTGATTAAAAAACTCAAAATAGAAATTGTATTTGATCCAACTCTACCTCTAATAGGTATCCTCTCAAATGGGTTTAAAACATCGTACTACAGTGATGCACATTTATGTTTATAGCAGCACAACTCATGATAACGAAATCTTGGAAGGAACCTATATGCCCAAAATACCAAACACAAGTTAAGAGAGGAAAGGTTTATTTAGCTGACAGTTTGTAGAGATTTTTAGTCATAATCGGCTGGCTCCAAGGCAGGGTGGCTTGGCAGAGGGGCATCACAGAGGAGAACGAGTTCATGGCAAGCAGAGAACAGCAAAAACAACAAGGGAGAAGACAAGTCTCTTTGTGTCCCTTATATTGTATCCAGGCTACCAGGATTAGGGCGGTGCCAAACCCATCAGTATACCGATTTAGTAATCACCCACCCTCAATCCCAGCATCACACACTAGATTCAGCCACCTCTGCAAAAGCACCACCTATGACCACATAAGGTTTTGAGGGAACATCTAGACCCAAACCATAACACCCACCAACAGATGAATGGATAAGAAAAATGTGGTATTTATACCCAATGGAGTACTATTCAGTCATATAGAAGGAAGAATTTGAGTCATGTTGTAGGAAAATGAGACAATAATGTTAAATGAAGTAAATCAGACACAAAATGTTAAATATCACATGGTTTCTCTTACAGGAGAAACTCAAATAGTTTAAAGAGCAAAATGAAAGATAATAGGAAACAGGGAAGTAGACTTTGTGGAGATGGGGAGGGGATTTGAGGATGGAGGGAGATGGGAGAGAGAGAAGGGGAAGTAAAAAGGATTAATTCTGTGTGTACCATTCTCTAAGATGAATGTGATTATATGCATCACACATTCTAATAAAAAAGTCATTTTCAAAAAAAGAAAGAAAAAGTGGCTGAGAGTGTTCTAGAAGATGTGGCAAATTGGCGTTGTGGAAATCCATTCCTCTGAAACAAATCTGCACACTCACTGTCTTTCTCCAAGGTATACTGTGAATCTAGTTTTTGACATGCTCTGTCCTATTACTTCCCACATGTGTAAAGCCAAGGAGGCTGTGTGTTGAAGTGCCTGCACTCTAAGGGCTGCTGCTATACACTTGAATTCTCCAATCTCTCCTCTTTTACTTTCAGAAATTCAATAATCATATTGCATGTCAAAGCTGACAGCCTCTGTTATGATGAGGAAGGCTCTAAGGCTCTGAACTCAAACGAGAGTTTTATGTCTGTTTTTCATATTCAACTTCCTATCTTTCTGCTATTTACTCTTCCTGTCAGTACCAGTTATCTAGAGTAAGGACTAACAAATAGCATTTGCTTTATAACTGCTTTTATGTTAGGGTTTTCAATTTGGGGCTGGATCTAGGAAATAGAAGGCAACCCGAATGGAGGCCCTGGGGGAGCAGACACTGGATTCAAAATAGGATGGTTTTCAGAGTGAATCAGTTTCAGGGTAAACCTGGTTGCCATGAGGTTCCTCCACAATGCCCTTCCATCATGATGTTTCTGCCTCATCACAGAGCTAAAAGCAAAGGACCCAATCAACAGCCTAAAGCCTCTGAAACATTTCCTCCTGTAAACCAGGTATTCCGTCCCACCCATGGAAGGCTGAGTAATGCAGTGTCCCAGGTGGCCACACAGTCCAGGGAAATAAGCCTCTCAACCAAAGTTGGCTATGGCAGGGAAAGGCCTGCCTCAGTATTCCTTCTGTATTAGTCTCTGGCTGGGAGGGACCGTAGGGAGATGGCTGCAGCACAGACCCAGCAATAGGTTCCATAGCACAGCAGCCGGGACCCTTGTCAATTTTATCCCCTAGAACAGAAATGTGCAAGAACATCCTTGATGTGGTTTGATTGTTCTTTGCCTCCCACTCCACTCCAAAGATTCATCTGATGGGAGCTTTTCCCCAGTATTAGGAGGTGATACCGAATCTTTAAGAAGTGGGTCCTAGCAGGAAGTCCTTCAGTCATCGGAAACACTGCTCTAGGAAGGGAATACTGGTCTCCTGGACTAAGTTCTCACAAGAGCAAGATGTAATAAAAAACCCGAGCTTGGCCTGAGTCTATCTATGGCTTCCTGTTTAGAGACGTGATGCTTCTCCCACCATGATGTGCCATTTGTTTTGAAGCCCTCACCAGAGCCAGTACTATGCTATTTGGACTTTAACTTCCACAAGCTGTGAGCTAAATAAACCTCTTTTCTCCAAAAGTAGCCTACCTCGGATATTTCATTATAATAATATAAAACTGACTAATATAATACTCATGGAAATAGGATAGGAGAGGTATTCTGGAGTGATAATATCTCTTTATGAGTGAACACCATAGTATTTCTTTGTCATTCTTTACACAATCTTTACACAGTCACTAAATAAGCAGAACGGTGTTCTGTTTCATGATTTATGTGGCTCATTTTCTGTTAGTGCATTTTTATTCATGTATTCATTCATTTCTTCTTTTATTCACTGAACAATACTTTTGAGAACCTAACTCTTCTGGTCACTAGAGAATCAGTGGTAAATAAGACAGACACAGAAATATCTTGTTTTAGGGAAATGGACAATAAAAGTGTAAACAAAAAAATGAAAAAGAAAATATCTTAAGAAAGTATCTGTCATACCATAAGGAAAATAAAACAGGATGGTGCAATGAAGAATGACTGAGTAGAACAAGAACTCTATTATGTTCAATCATGTTTCCTGCTGCTTTTGTTTCTTGTCTCTCAGACTCTGCTTTGGAACATTGAGGTGGACTCACCTAACTTGACTCAAATTGTTTTCTCTCCTGGCATAAACATTGGCTTCGACTATATAGTCTACCCCTGTCTTCCCCTAATAATGTCATTGCAGGCAAGACATATTGCTGAAATACTATGAGCTTCCTGTATATCCCTCTATGCCCAAGGGAGAGGGTTGGTCTTGCAGTGATGAATAAACCTTTCTTTTGGGTTAGTAACACCTCTCATTTATCAGTCTATCATTGTTTTTTTCCCTTCAAAAAATAAAAGCTCAAATAAACAAGGATCAACCAAACCATGTGAGAATAGAACCTACCAATTCTTCCACAACCAGTTGTAGTGGTTGGAGTATTAACCACACAGCCAAATGAGGAGGAAGCATAAATAGCACAACTATTGGCCCCGAGAGTGGAAGACCTATATTTGGCTCTAGAACTGCCATTAACTAAATGTGTAATCTCAAATTCTTTCCTCTCTAGCGCCTGACAGTTAAAACGTTCAAAATACTGAATGAATAAAACAGAATTGTAAGCTATCCCTTTCTGTATCAGCTAGAGATAGATAAGAGGCTGTAACAAAGAGGCCCCATGATATTGTGTTTTAAAAGACAGAAAGATTTTTTTTTTCAATACTGGGGACAGAACCCAGGGCCTTCATACTGAACTACATCCTCAGGCTTTTTTTTTTTTTTTTCAGACAGGATTTCACTGAGTCACTAAATTGCCCAGGATGGGCTAGAACTTGCAAGCCTGCTGCTTCCATCTCTCAGAGTGCTGGAATTACAGTGTGCATCAATCACCTGGCTCAACAGAAGGGTTTATGTCTCTCTGACATAAGTGATAAGAAGGGGAGTTCTGTTCTATGAGGCTATCCTGCCACCCAGGTTCCTTCTATTTCCTTCCCTAGGTCCTTTTATAGGGTGGTGCTGCATGGCTGATGCCGCTTCAGTAGTGCCACCACCAAGAACCAGCCATGGGGAAGAGGCAAACAGAATAGAAAGCAGACAATTTCCTTTTCAGGCAGTGGTGTTGGAAGATGTACACGTCTATTCCCAGTACATTACCAAGAATCTAATCACATGGCTGCAACAAGCTCAAGGGAAGCTGGGAAATGTGGCCTCCATCTGATTAGCCATCTTCCCTGAGAGCACCTATGAAGCTGAGGGAATTCTATCCTAATAAAATGGAAAAGGAGAGAACAGATACACTTGGACATTCAGCAGTCTCTGCCATGCCTGTAACAAGATGTCAAATTCAAGTCCACGATTCTATTAAGGAAGGATTTTTATTGTCATGCTACCTTTTCATCTTATTTTGTTTTTTTATGCCCAGGATTTTTCACTGCTATCAACTTGAAATTCAGTATTGGCCTAAACCTCGTTATTTAGAACATGTGTTTCAATATGAGATCTGTGGCTCTAGAAATTCCCAGGAGTTTCAAAAAAAAATTTATGAGGATTTTTAAATTGAGGATTTTCCTTTTGACAGTAGTCTTAAAATTGAATTTTACCATCTTTTGCATCGTTCTCATGACTCCACAGAATCAGACCATACCATGGGATTCCAGTTGGCTTTGCTTGTTCAAGTGGGCACAGATGCAGGCTTTGCATAGAAATATTAGGTTTGCCCAACTAAGGCTAAATAAATTAATTGGGTACTTCACAAAGGGAGTCTCCATGGCAGTCAAAATAGAGAGCAATTGTAGGAAACTGGGTCATTACATGGCACCTGTAGCATAAGCACGCCAAACTTAGAACTGATGAGGCCAAAGTCAATGCCATGTTCTCATTTGAGAGGTAATCTAGTTTCGGCAAAACAACGTCATCCTTCCCATTAAATTAATGTTGCTAAATTGAATCACACTGGCTTTATTGTTTTGTCTGAATTTAACTTTAACTGAATTGAATTTAACTTGTTTTGGATTTTATACATAGATCACAGCCATAAGGTTGTCTGAAAGCACCATTAGAATCAAATAATTGAAGTAAACACAAGGAGGAAAGTGGAAATTGCTTTTCTTTCCTTTCAAAGAGACCCATATGATTAAAATTTAAGGAGCAAGGTTATTGTGAATATTTCTAAAGTCTTGGGAACAATGTGATCCTTCCTTACACTGATCCCTTCTTAGTCTATGAATCTAGCAGTTCCTAAGCATATTGCCCCAGTAGCACTGGCTTTAATCCTGTCCTAGCTCTCACTCCACTCCATGACTGAACACATGCTGCCAAATTCAGAATTTATGTAGACTTCTTTAATATTCTCAGCATTTCATGAACCAAAGGAATTGTGCTCAGGAGAGCAGGTGGGTTACTCTCTGACTGCTGCTGAGTTCTCACTTGGAAGTTGATTTTTGTTGCCTGGAAGAACTCAGAAATATAAGATTCCTTTCTTTACCTCCTGCCTAATCTGTGCCTGCAGTTTCGAGGGTAACTATGTGACAGGACAGTAAACATGCCACTCCACCCTGAGGCAATGGCATAGAAAATGACATATATAAGAGCTAAGTAGTAGTGCATACATCAGTCTATCTGGCGCTTAGAGATCCTTTGGGATGAGAGGTGTTATATAACTGTAAGTTATAGAGACGCTTAATCAACTATTCTCCCACTGACTTGTGTTCTGTCTGTGATTTACCGGCACCTCTGTTTACCTACAGGATAATGGTCCTGGTGGAAGAGAATATAAGGAAATAAATGACTTGGTGGGTGATTAACTGTCCTAGTGCAGCACAGGGTCCCATACCGAGATCATTATTTCTATTGTGTGACAAGAAAGAAAGAAGGAACAGTGAAGCAGTGTGCATAAATAACAGGAGAAAGATCTCCTCACTGTGCAGGAAATAGCCACTGTCCGATGCTTTTCAGACTACCTGGAGGAACCCAGACCGTAGTCTGAGACCTCATCTCTCTCCTGAGCCTTCAAAACTGACCCTCAATAATCCATGTGGCAGGAAGCCAAGACAGTTTAGGGGAGAGCTCCCATCCCATTCACTACCAAACATACAGCAAGCACAGTATTGCAACCTTGCCCTTTCTGGAGCTTAGCAACACAAGCTCCCTCTTGGGAGATAGTTCTCAGCCCCAAGAATGAGGCAGCAGGGAAGAGCATAAAGTTGGATTGAATACAAACTATGAAAAGGGAAAAGAAATATGAAGGAAAGTTCAAGACACAAGGGCATCGGCGCTCGGCATTTTATTTTAATTAACTAAATCATTTATCCCAGTTGTTCTTAATCCCACTACATATTAGAAACACTTCAGCTGGGAGACTTTAAATATAATGGCAATGCCCAGGTCTCATCCCACACCAATTAAATGAGAAGCTCTGGGAAAGAGGTCAGTACCTTTTTAAATCACTGACAAAATGGAAACTGAATTCCTGAGCCTTGGAGGTAGCTCTCTGGGAGACTTGAGACATTGATTTCACCAGGGAATCCCTCATCAGTGTAAAAAGAACCTCAGGAAAGAACAAGGCATAAGCTGCTGGTGGATTGTTCCAGCTCCAACATTACAGCTTCCAAAAGGGGGAAATAAATCACTGAAGAAGGACTGGGCCGATTTTAACTAGCCTGGGCTTTAATAGCCCATCAGCTGTGGTTTAAATGCTTTTTGATAGCACTGAGCATTTGACCTTAAGCAAAGCACTTAGATTCAACCTTGACATTTACCATAATTAAACAGAGAAGATTTTGCTCATTAAATATTATTTTTGTTTCTTGGACCATGAACTGAATTGTCAATGAGATTCCATTTCAGGCAACGCAGTGGCATGACCCTCAGCTCTTCACAGCTGTGAACAGCTACAAGCCCCAATCTGCCCTTCTCTGAAGGAGCAGGAGGATGGCATTTCCCACGGGCTTCCTTTGCTCTGTCATCTACTGAGAAATGTCACAGAAGCTGGCATCCTGCAAAGGGAGGATGTGTAGAATGCTACAGAGATAGACTGCCCTACCCAGTTCTCATGGATGGGAACTTTAACTCCCTGGAGACCTCACCAACTGAGATGGAGGAGTAGATCATTTTTGGCAATCTCTACCCAGTTCATGGTGAAACCCTTAACCTCCTCTTCAGCTCAGTGAGCCCTTGACAGTAATTTTATAAAGTATTACATCAATTCTCTTTCATAATTGATTGGACCTGCGGTAAGCCATTCACCTAAGTTGAGTTGAACAAAATTCTCTCAGGAATTGGAAATGGAATCGAGAAAAAGACAGTATGACTTTGTTTGGATGACCAGAGTCGGGCAATAGATATAGTCCAGCCACCAGGTGAAGTACAGGAAAAAAGCTTCCAGGGAAGAATAGAGTGAAGCAGATGAGATCAGACTCAAAGGCCCACGATGAATATAGCTTATGTCCTGTTCTATGATCTTAGTCCTTTTCCAAGCTCCATTTTGTTTCTGTTATTGGCTTCTAAATGAAGCTCCTGTATAATAAATCCCCCCTTGACTCAAAGTGAGTATCTCCTGATTTGTTTGTTTCTTTATTAAGATTTTACCTTTTTAGAGTAGTTTCAAGTTCACAGCAAAATTGAAAGGAAGGCAAAGAAATCCCCGCTATGTTCCCCGACCTCATACATGCAAGCCTGCCCCATTATCAGCATCTTCAAGAGTAATACATTTGCTACAATGAATACAGCAGCAGACTCCTCGTTATCACCAAGAGACCAGAGTCCAGTCTTCACTCTCATGGAATCATACTTTTCATGGGTGTGGACAAGTGTATAATAGTGAGTATTTTCACTGACCTAAGAGTCCTCTGTGCCCTGCCCTCTCTGCTAACCTCTGGCAACCACTAATCTTTTTCACAGTTTTCATAGTTTTGTCTTTTGCAGGATGTCATATAGCTGGAATCATATAGTAAGTAGCCTTTTCAGATTGGCTTTGTCATTTAGGAATAGGCATTTCAGTTTCCTCCACGTTGAAGTGGATTTTGCTACTTATAAATATGAATGACTAAGCATAGCAGTGGGAAAGCATTGTTTCTCTGCTCCCTTCACCATAATTTACCTTCCCTCTTCTCTCAATCAAGTATCAGAGGCCAAGTTGACAATCTAAAATCCAAGCCAAGATATAATCTTCAACTTTCTGGAAACTTCACCTGCTGAGATGGCATAGTGGATCCTCTTAGCTTACAATGAAACCTCACAAATCCCTTGTAACAGCTAACTTTATGTCTCTTGGTCTGGTTATAATGACCATATATTTGGTACATTATTTTAGGTATTTCTGTGAAGGTGTTTTTGGATTTGATAGATTTTGAGTAAAGCATATTACCCTCCATAACGTGGAAGGACCTCCTCCAATCAGAGGAGCTCTGGCCGGACTGGAGGAAATGATGGAGGATATGGCCAAATATCAAAGAGCCAGTATTATCATCAAAATCTTGGATGGACTGAATTCACATTCTATGGGCTAGGAGAATATTTATCAGGTACCTTAGGCTTTTCCCTGATGCCACAAAGGCTATGACACCGGAAGCTGAGTCTCAGGACTCTATAGAGACAAAGGGCTCTTCCTTTCTCTCTAGGGGATGTACAAGATTCCCCAGTACTTCACTGAAGCTGCCATTTTTGGAAAATAGTAGAGAACAATTTCTTGAAAAGAGAAAAATAAACCTGATAGGAAACGGAACTTCAGTATATTCAGGAGACTATTTCAAACTGGGAGGGACTGAATTCTCTTTCACTAGCATCTGTTTTGTCTATGTTTTTCCTCCTATTCTTGTAGGGGCTTCAGAGAGAAAAAAAAACAAGAGATCAATTATTAAACTAAAAGAAATTCTTTCTGGTTATGCATACCTGAGCTGTAGTGTATAAAGGTTGGCCCCTCTGAGGCTGTGACACAGATCACAAAGGGGAAAACTTTCTTGCTTCAATGCCTTCAAAGAAGACATGCTCTTCCCCATCCTGGTTGGGAAAGAGAAAGTCATAATAACCCCAAGGACACCAGTCACTTTCAATATCTGGCACTGTCCCTAAGGAACCATCACTGGGATAACAAGGCAGCCAGAAATACAAGGATTGATTTTTAGAAAAATAGCATGAATCCTTCTCTCCTTCTAATGCTACAGCAGAATGCAGAAAGAAGGTGGGTGAGGATCAGGGGTCCTAGCTTATAGGTAAAAGAGCTAAGCTGGGCAGTGGCTTTTCCCAGCTATGATAGATCAGCTGAGGTGTGTGCCCTTGCTTCTGTTTTTGTTCATTTTCTTACTTGTTACACTATGTCTTAGCTACTTTCTGGTTGCTGAGACACAATACCCAACACTCACAACTTAAAAAGAGGAGAGGTTAGTTTTGGCTCACATTTTAGCCATGTTTTGCCATGTTTAGCCACATTTGGCTTGGCTCAGTCCTTGTATGTTAGGCTAGCTCTAGGCAGAAGTGGCATAGTGTCCAGGAAGCAGAGACAGTCAAGTGAAGGGATGGGAAGGGAGATACAACCTTCCCAGTCACATCCACAGTGACCTGCCTCTTCTGACCAGGCCCCACTTCCTAACAGCAAGTCAACAATAAACCCCCATAAGCCAGTCAGTCACCTTCCATAGGTCCTGTCTATGATTGCATAAGGCTTTAGGATTTAACACCCTAGAACATTCTAGCAGCTGATGTTTTCAGAAGAGGACCAGCCTTACCAAGCCATTGAGAAGAAAGAGTGGAAGGTAGCCAATGGGAACCCAAATTATGACTCTCCAATGGGTATGACACAGCTTACAATCAGCCTGTGCATGAACATCTCTAGGATGAAAACCACATCTCCATCATCCTAGCTATTTCTGTTCTTGTTAGCTACTACACAGATTCATGGAAGGATTGAATCACATTCCTGCTTGCCAATTCTGCAAGTTAGGTTTCCATATGGCCATCATACAAAGCAATAGGCAGACATCCCTGTGGCCTCTGCTATAGTCTTTCTCTATCTTGTGTCTCAGGGAGCCTCTGTGGGCAGGCTTCTCGTTTCTTAATTCTCAGCTACCTTCACCAACCCTGGAACTGGCCCCTGGGAATTCTCTACATCTTCTTTCTCTGCTGAAATCTAGAGAGACTTGAGGTGGGCTGGCATGTGGCCATCTCAGCCATCTGTCCAAGTACAGTTCAGCTCAGCTTATTCTGTGATCATCTTATGCTACATCGACTTTCCATTCTCTTAGCCCTGTCACTAACCTATGACTTTTCAGACTAGACCTGTTATTTCTCTAAGAATTACCTGAAAGTGATATGTTAGTTCTAATATTGTCTCTTATCACACAGTTGCTAAAAACTCATCTCTCAAAACGTGGCTTTCTTCAACCAAATCTCTGTCATCCTATCTATGGCTGTTCTTGTTAACTACTCCACAGATTCATAACTTAACTACTTAACTACTGCAAAGATTGAGTCACAATTCTCCTTACCAATTCTGCAAGTTCATTTCCCATTTGCCCATTATTATTCATTTACAAAGTGCCAAGCCCAGGAGTCAGTATTTGAAGTGAGAAACGTTTGTCATCCATTCTTACAACAGTCATGAGACAAGTATTATGAGCCCCACTTTACAGAAGAGATGGAGGTAAAGAAAGACAAACGAATATTCCCAAGGTTTCAAAGTGAGCAATTTGCAAATCCAGGAATCAAAATCCCAGGCCTACATTTAACCAAAGCCTGTGCTAATTCTGCTGTAGTGTACTACTTCCTCCCTGAAAGCTGCCTGTGGCCACACACAATGCATTCTCTCTATGCTACTGCTCCTACTGCTGCAAAATAAGAGCTTCCATATAACTCTCTGATTTTCCTGTCTTTTGTGAAAAGAGAAGGACTTCTGGATTCAGTGCTAACTGAAAAACTCTCATCCATCAGCAGATACCCTTCATTTCTTTTCATGTCCCATTATCAATTGTGACAACAATAGTGAAAATGTGTCTATGCATATATATGTTCAATATATATGCTTTTGGGTTATCTATGAAAAAGATGAACTAGAGAGAATGGAAGTGTCTGAATGCCTATATGCCAGTTTGTTTTATATCCCACTGCTGTCTCAGGAGAACTGTCCGAAAATCTGTGATGATGTGAAAATGGCACAAACAGAATGTAAATGCAAAAGCAGCAAATCCTTTCCAGGATACTGTCAGCATTTTTAAAACAATCTAATTGCTGGACATTCTATAGTTAGCCCACAAGGATAGTGAAAGCTGTTTTCATTGTGCGTCCCAGGTCCTCATTTACAATGGTAGGATTTATACCTTCACTTTTAGAACAATGCTTGGATTTGTCCTTACTGAACTTTCTCTACCTTATCATTGATTATTTCTCTATCGCCTTCAAGTAGTTATTGCTAAGTTCTTGAGGTATTCATTAATCATGTTTTTCTTCCTTCCACTTTCTGAAACAATTGAGAAATACCTAATAGAATCAGACAGAGACCCTCATATAGCTCTCCTGCTGGGTTATATGAACTGCCGAATGGGGATCAACCCTGCATCCTGAATGAGTTTTCTGCTCCTTTCTCTGGATTACACTTGATCTCTCTTTTATGGTCATAGCAGCTGGACGATTTCCTGCCTCTCCCCTCCAAAACAGAGCTTGGTGAACCCACCCCATAGAAGAGGCAGGGACAGAAGGCAGAGTGCATATTAGCTTCAGACCATCTAGCCCAAGAAAAAGAGCTTAAGAAATGGTGAAAAAGCTCAGCTACAAATTCTCCCATCCCTGCAATGTGGGTTGCCATTCCTCCCACCAAGGATGCTGTTTCTCTACTCTTTATTAAATCAGCATTTCCCTTGTGACTTGCCTTGGCCAATAGAAAGCAATGTAATGATGTCATGCAATTTCTGCACCAAGACTTAATCAAGAGACCTTTGCATTCTCCTTTTCAGAGCCACCTCCCCCAATGAGGAAGCCCAAAGTAGCTACACCAGCAGAAAGGCCATGTTGACAGAAACCACAGTGCCCCAGCTAAAACCTTACCCAACCACTGGGCCTGTGAATGCTGTCATACAAGATCAGCCAACACCCACCAATATTGCCACTGACCACAAATGCATAAGTGAACCCAATCAACACTCCATGGGACCAAAATGAACAACCACAGCTGAGTCCAACCCACAAAACCTTGAGCAAATAAATTAGTGAATGAAAAGCCCATTCCCAGTAATGTTATCCAGCCTTACCAATTGGGTAAGTCTTCATGGTATAAGGATAGATGGAAAGAATGGCTCTCCTATAGCTTTCTATGAAATATGAGGCATGAAGTATCTCCATATCCAAGAGTTGTACATTCTGCTATTATCACGCATGCTAGAGCTTTCCATAAACTTAATGAAGGCATTGAAAATATTGCTAATCAGTCAAGGATCTAATGCAAAGTAGTTCTTGTTTCTATTCCTGCTATAGCAAATTGCCATAAACCTGGTAGCTTAAAACTAATTGATTATCTTATACTTATAGAGGTCAGCAGTACAAAACGGGTCTCATTGTGCTGAGATCAAGATGCCAACAGGGCCATATCCCTTGTGGAGACTCTAGGGGAAAATCCTTTTACTGAGTTTTCCAGCTGCTACAGGCTCCACATGTTCCTTGGCTTATGACCCATTTCCATCTTCAAAATCAGCAACGGCCGATTAAGTCTTTCTTAGTCACCCTGACTTTTCAATCTCACTCTTCTGCCTTTAAAGACCCTGTGGATTACCCAGAGTAGCCAGATAAACCAGGCTACTCTTCCTATTTTTAAATCAGCTGATTACAACCTTAAGTCCATCTGCAACCTGAATTTCTCTTTGCTCCATAACATAATCTATTCACAGCCTCCAGAGATTAGGACATGGACATCTTTAGGGGAACAGAGGCTTTGTTCTGTCTACCACAAGTACCAATCTCAGAAAGAGTAGCATCACAGTATTCAGTAAAGGTCAACACTCACTTCTTTACTTGGACCTCTGCTAATAATTTCTAAGTGTCCTAAAAGTAGAGATGCTAAGAAATCATTTTTTATGGTATGTTTTGGAGTTGAATGTGTAGGACAGAAAAAGAACCTTGTTGAAAACAAAATACATTCTATCTCTTGCTTCACTCTAATAGTCCTGTGAAGGCTAAGTTGACAGACCGCCTTACTTCCCTCTCAATCATGTTGCCAATAACAACATTAAAACGGTACTTGGGGCCTTCAGGCTGGACCTGTTAGAAAGGCGGACCTCGCCAAGCAAGAAGCAATCTGTCTCAGTCTGTCAGATGCTACAAGATTTCTGATGGCAATGATGAGGACAGCACTTGACTTTCCCTGTATCCATCACTCTCTTGAGTGGTGGGAAAGAAGTAACTCCTCACCAGGAGCCAGAAAAGAAGATGGATGCATTAAAGAATACAGAACATTTCTGCCTGCTTGGCTATTTTCTTCTTGTACTTGACTGCTAAAAAGGTGACTCAAAAGACAACAGTTTGTACCACAAATGTACATGGCCTCACCATATCCATTGAACCGTACAAGATATGAATGTGTATGGTGTTGGGGGTTAGTTGAGGACAAACACAAAAGAGACTAGAAGCAGACTTGAGAGGAGGTGACTTGTTACCATGTTAAACAGGATCATGAAAAAAGTGTCAAAGCCAAGGCAGGGTGCCAGAGGCACCACACTGGTTAAGGTGTAAATTTCGAGATCAGAGAGAGGAGAAAGTGTGAGATCCAGCTCTACCTATCTCTCTTGCTGGACACAAGTAGGATCTCAGGTAAGCTGTTTAGCTTGATTCCTCATCTGTAAAATGAAGATAATAATAAATACCTGTTCAGAGCATCCTGTGGCAGACTGTTACCTTGACTGTGCTCAGTGAATCCCAATTCCCATGTGCCCATGCTAATCCCCTCCACATTAATGCATGACTTGTCCATGTGATTTGCTTTGACCAATGGGAGAACATCAAATGAGACATCAGCAGAGGCTGATAAATGCTGGCGCACTGGGGCTTGCTCTCAAGCACTGCCACCACCGTCTAAGAAACCCAAGATGTCTTGGGGGAGGGCCCTGCCAGGATTCTGCAGGCGGCAGCCTCACTAATCATCAGATACATTCCGCTCACCTGGCAGTGGTTGTATTGGACCATTCTACCCTAATGTAGTGGTTTATGTTTTAGAAAAAGTTTAGACAACACATATCAATATGTGGAAGAAACTAAGGGCAAGAAGACCCATCCATCAGTAAATTGCTTTAGGAAAAGGATGGGGAAAGATGATATCACATGGGATCAGGAAGGATGGAGAGAATTCAGGAGGCCAAGATGAGGCTTAGTGGGAGGTAGAATTGACAGAATCTGGAAACTAATTGAATAGAGACAGAGGTTAAGGGGCAAGAAGCCCAGATAACACTGAGATTCAGAACCCAGACAACTCTGTGAACACCAGGATAGAAAACCCAACATAGGAAGCAGGCTTGTGTGGAAAGCTATGAGTCTTCACATCAGTTCTATGAAGGAGGTTGCCTAAATCCACCTAACTTCTCGGAACCATTGTCCTCTCTGAAAGTGATATTCCTATGGGCAAATCTAATGCAGAACCCAAGTCCCTCCATCATCTGATCTCTGCATCCTTCTCTTATCTCCCCTCTTTCCCTCTCCCTCTCCTCCCGTGTACTTACACATACAAATCTTCCTCCCAGGCCTCCAACCCAGCAGATTTGTTTGCTTCTCAGGGCCTTCACCCTTGATGATTCTTCTGGTTGGAAAATCTCCCCAGAGATCTTTATTTACATGGCTGGCCCTCTTCTCCATTGAGCTCTCTGCTCACTGTCACCCGCCATAGAGGATTTCTCTTGCTATCTTAGCTAAGACAGTTCTTCCCATTCCGCAGTCATCTATCTCAGGAACACCTAAGTCATCCGGTTTGTGTTTGCTTGGATTCCCTGTTACTACTGAGAGGGGGTCCTTGAGCACAGGGACTCTTTGCCTACGGCTGTCCCCCTCCAGGTACTAGACACTGCCTGGCACACAGCAGGCATGTGTATTTACTGAAGTATATATACTTACTGACTGGCGAGGATGTTAGAACTAGCACTCAGACTAAGCCAACCAACTATCCCCCCACAGGCACTGAGGGGCTAGCCAGGATTTAGGACTTCTGGTGATAACACCAGGAAAGTGTCAGGGACACCGGGAGAATTGATCAACCTAATTAAAACCCAGGTTCTAAACCTTTTTTCCACTGCTTCTTCCTCTTCCCTTCCCCTGGCATTCCAGGATATCTTCTTGAAGTCAAAGATTTTGTGCTTTACAGCAATGCCTGACAAAAAGGAGGCAAGCAAAATACTTGTTTGGTGAATGAACGAGTGAATGGCCTAATTCCCATGAGCAGAAGCCAAAAGGAATCTCCATGTATCAGCTTACTAGTGTGAACTATGCAACCTATGAACTATGACCAGCAACATCTTACTCTGAGTCCAACCAGACATCGCACTATCTTAAGTTCTGAGCTATAATAAAGGCCCCAGGCAGTGGGGTGTTGGTGCTTTTTCTTTTTCTGTTGATGCTGGATCTCAGCTATAAGTCAAAGGCCTCTATTGAAAGGGTTCAGATGGGCTTACAAAGCAAGGAAGAAGAAAACTCTGAGAAACAGAAAACTGGCTCAGATAACATTAGACATGTTTTTCTCTTTGGGAATTTATTTTCCTTCTCTTCAGCATTTGATGATAACCCCTGCAGTCCTGCACAAAAGGATGATAAAGGGAGTGAAAGCAAAGAGGGAGGTCAGGATGATCTCCTCTTAGCTGCAGTGAGGAGCTGCCACTGTGGGAGGAGAGAAATGTGCATGCACATAAGATGTGGGAGCAAGCTTAAGGATTAATTGAGGAGGAGCAGGGAGTAAAAAGACCGGTCTGGTTGTCAGGTTCTGAGCCAGGAGAAAAGGGAGAGAACCCCTTTATGGAGCACACAAAAATATATGGACAAGGTCTCTGATTCTCTGCAGGTAGAGAAAGGATGGCTTTAGAACCCTCCTCTAAATTGGATCCTAGTAAGCTGAGTTTGGATCCTAGTGCTGCCATTAACATACATATGTGTGACTTTGGGCAGATTCTTTAGCACCACTAAGCCTCAGTTTCTTTATCTGTAGACTGAGATTGCTATGAGAATTAGAGATTGGTCCAAAATACTTGTCACAAGTAGGCACTGGTAAATGGCAGCTATCACAACAATCAGATATTAGAAATTTATATCCAAAGGAAAGGAGGTTGGGCCAAGGATGGTAGGTGATTCTGTCTCTGAATGATGAACAACCATTAACCCAACTGTGCTTTATGAGCTGCCTCTGGCATCCTTGCAGATGGGATAATGAAGCTGAGGGCTTGGGATGCTCTTTACATAAATGGACCAAACCCTCCCTTACTCTCTAGTGCTAATTCGTGACTTCTATTTAGATTTAATAGATTTGGATTTAACAAGATAGTTATTATGCTTGAGGTAAATACTGACTGGCCAGAAATACAATGTTTACTGCAAATTAAGAACAAGAGAGATTGCCTGGGTTAGAACTCGGGTAGATCTTAAGCACAGCTTTTAATAATTAATTTGCCATTTTGATAATACACAATAACTGGCTATTAAGCCAAGAGTCCTACATTTATTAAACGCTAACTTAGTGGCAAACAAACAAAACCTGAGTCAATAATTGCTTCACCAGTTATTAAAAGCTCCTGTCCCTGAGGATTTCTGTGGGAGGCAGACCACATGGTCAGGGCAGTGGAATTAGGAGTAGGTAGGGGGAACTGAAGTGCATGCAGGAGGCTATTCAAGGTCTAAGCCTTGGACCAAAGAAACTACTTGGACTCCCAACCTACACTGCACCACCCCCGTAGCAGATACCAATAACATTTGCTTTTTTGCTTGAGCTTTCTGGAAGTTCTTTATTACCCAAAGATAGAGGTAGAAAAGATATGTGGAAAGTGGTGATCCCAGTATTAGAATCTTTCACACCAAGAATAATGGAGAATTGATCCAAGATAATGGAGAATTGAAGAATAGAGTCTGTGTTGTAGTTGCCTACATAATACAAATGTTAACAGTATGGGTTGGGGAAAGGAAACAATTAGGATGCTATTGATTATACATAAAAGGAACCCCAACTCTGAATAGTGTACACATTAAAAAAATTAATTCTCACCCAACATGAAATTCAGAAATATATAGGTTTCTCAGTTGGGATTGTACTCAGCTGCATATAAAAGAAAACACAAATAGTAGTGGTTTATATAAGATAGAGGTTTATATTTCTCACACATAAGTCCATAGATAAATAGCCAAAAAGCTGGTATGGCAGCTCCACAGTAACCAAGAACTTACAATTTCTGCACTGCTATCTTTAGTAGAGGGCTTCCAACCTCAACTTAGTTCATGCATATAGCTGCCATAGATCTAGCCATTATGCTCTTATTCTAAGAAGTAGGAAGGTTGAAAACAGGGGGTAAGGCAAAGGACCGTGTAATATTTCACCTCCTACTCACATTGATGAGGGAGTCTGGAAAATGTAATCTTGTATCTGGATGCATTGCTACACTCAACAATATTGCTTTTCTGTTACTAAAGAATAGAATGCACAGTAGAAGACCACTAGCAGTTTCTGCTCCTGGAGGCTTCCAGGATATGTTATCCAGTGACTCAACCCCACCATCAAAGACCAAGATTCCCTCTATCCCTATTGTTCCATCTTGGGCACCAACCTCATCCTCAGATTTGATAGCAAATGGCTGGGTGGCTGTTCCAAATGCCCCACCCAGGTGCGAAAGTGTCCAGAGGAAGATGAAGGAAATGATTACTACATCTCTCCTTAGAAGAAAGAGAGACCTCAGAATCCCACCAGCAGACTTGTCATGATCAGAATTAGATCAAGGTTGGGAGAAAACCTCCCCACTGCAGGTGTCTCTTTGCTAAAACATGTAGTCTTACCAGGGGAAGAATGAGAAAGCTGACCAAATTTAGGTTCCACTAGGAAGGAAGAAGAAAGATGGGAGAGGTAGATGCTGGATTCAAAGACCAACCCCACCATGATTTAGCTGCAAACATTGAGAGCTGGACTGCCAATCTGGGCTTTTCCTCCCTAACAAATGTAACAATCGCTTCCTTGTAAGGTGTGTGGGGCTGGACTGAGATAATGTTTGTAAGCTCTGTGTGGGTGTAACATTTCATTCTGTGTCTATGAACTGCTCCATGCTCTGGGTACACAACCATGCCCTAGGTCCTTATTTCTCAAATAAAATGCAAGTTCTCATGCACCAGATTGGAGAGAAGAGCAGTTATTACACTCTGGAGACATTCTTTCCTCGGGGCCTTCTATAGTCCCAACAGGAGGTTCACCAAACTGCCACTTTCAAACAGGGAGAAGCCCCAAATACTTTTGGTCATTTGACTCCTGCTTCCTTTGCTGCTACTGCTTCTTACTACTTTGTAACAATTCAAAGAAAAAAACTTATTTTGACAGTGATTAAGAATGCCCTCCACCAGCCATGCACCCCAGGGCTCTACAGAAGTGAACTTGTTCAATGCTTTCAGAGCCACTGTGGGTGGGTGGTCCATCACATGTCTAGAGCTGTCATGCTCAAGGCAGCATGAATCTCTGCTCATGTCAGCATTCCCCTGGGAGGGCATCACTTGGGCTGACTTGCCCTCTCAGAGCCTAGAAAAGCACTAGAGGCCCCCTGTCTGAAACTCCGGTACCTAAGTTATCTCAGGCACCCTCATAATCATTTTCCTCTACAGCCCCCAATCCATAGCTGCTCTACAGTAGACCCAGCAGCCCTTCTGAACTCAGTCCATCTTCACTGTCCTGCTTCTCAGTTTAGGAACTCCTCTACCCATCCCCCCTTGGTTATCGTCCTATTTCAACTCCATCCACTCCCCACACACCCACAAGTAGGATTCATTCCCCAATTAGAACCTGATAGTTCCCTAATATACCTTCCATCCTTCCCCATTATACAGCTGCCATATAGGGTGGTGGGAGTACCTGGGAACCACCACTCCTTTAAATGTGATTGGTCCAGGAATCCTAAGCCAATCAGCCAATCAAGAATGACTGAGGGGCTCAGGGTTTAGCATAGTGGTAGTGTTCTTGCTTAGCCTGCTCCAGGGCCTGGATTTGATCTCCAGCACTGGGGGAGAAACTTTTCTTTGAGTCAGTGAAACTCAAAGGGAGATTTTTCAAGGAACTTCTAGGAGAACAATAAGCTTTCTCTATCTTCTGCATGCTGTGGAGGTAGAGCCTAGAAGCGAGGCCATTGCTGTATGAAGAGCAGAACTGAAAGTTCAAAAAGAAATCAGCATTTGGTAACATCAGTCTGTCACATCAAGGCAACCCAGAAGAATTTTCAATTTCTTGTGCCTTAAATCTGTCTCCTTTCTTGCTTAAGTCATTTAGAGATGAGTTTCTCACAGAACAAAAGGAGATCCCAGTACACACACATACACACACCAAAAAAAAGACTAATTAGGCTTTTAAAAGAGGTCAGCCTGCACATGGAAGCAAAAAGCCTGATGAAGGAACACATTCATTTATCCATTCATCACCACCCGGCCATGCACCGAGAACTAGAATTCTAGCGCATTTAGGTCCCTACCTCACTCAGAACCAGTATCTAAGCCCCATCTTCATGCAGGCAGTGCCCCTTCACAAGCCTGAAGTCAATCCAAGGGACACCCTGGCCCTGGTTTGCAATGATGCCTCTCTTCCTTTCCATCTCCATGGCCATAACCCCAGCCCTTTTTAATTTTTTATTTTGAAACAAGGATTTGCAAAATAGCTAGGTTGCCCAGGCTGGGCTTGAATGTACACTCCTGCCTCAACTTCCCAGAGTGGTGGATTACAGGCATGTGCCACTATGCCTGGCTTGGGGCAGCTTCTTAATGGTCATCTGTCTAATTTTTCTTTTGATAATCTGCTGCCATGAAACATGAATCATTCAAACATCAGGCATTCCCTTGATCATCCCAGACTGCTCAAAAATACATGCTGAGGATAATGAATTTAAACACTCCAAGAATACATAAATTTTTTTAAAACTAAAAGAAGAAAGTCCTTTTTCCTCAAGTTTCCTTTCCCCAAGGTAACCTACTATTAACATTTAAGTACTCATCCTCCTGGACATTTTTCTAGGCAGACACATATTTGTACTTTTCTTTTGCAATAATACATGGTATAGCTTTATGCAAGTAACTATGGTACAAGAGGGACTTCCCTGAAATCACATAAAGAACCATCCCTACACGATTCCTAAGGGTCACATTCACTCAAAATAATGAAAATTTAAATTCAACTGCCCGGCTGGGGGAGTATTCTGAAGCCCATGACTCCAATTTTTGTTGCTGTTGTATTTCTCTTGTTTCATTCTCTACTGGTTTAATTAGTGCCTGGTATTGTCTGAAGCAATGCCATTTTTATTCCAGCTATAGCCAGAAGCTGTTAGCACAAAATTTGCAATATTTTTAATTCCAATAAAACTATTCAGTCTAACGTTCCTGTTTCAGCAACTTTAGAGGGCAAAACCCCCACTGTCTGAAGCTTCGAAGAAGAAAAACAATCTTCCATGGGTGTCTTGGAAAGAGGCTTCCTCTCTGGAAGTGCTAGGTATGAACTTCTGAGGGCTCAGGGTGGCTTGGTCTCCCAATCAAGCACCAAAGAACAGACTCAGGCAGCAACAGTTACACGCCAGTAACCCCAGCTACTCAGAAAGCTGAAGCAGGAAGATCTCAAGTCTGAGGCCAGCCTAGTCAATTTAGAGACATGCTGGTGGATGTACCTCAGCGGTAGAGCAGCCTTGGGTTTGAGCCCCAGTATCAAAAAAAAAGAATAGACTCAAAGGCTTGCCTTAGATATATGCTATTTTAACTGGTTTTGGAAACGAAATATTCTATCCTACTTCCCAATTTGTTGTAGTTAAGACAGGCTTCTCAACAGTCCTGTGACCCATCCCGGAGCAGCCAGTGATACATAGCAAAGTTTCAAGGTCTTGGGACCTTGTGAGCTGGCTTGCTGACACGGAGCAGGGGTTTAAGACAAGGTGACCTAGAGACACTGGCCCAGGTGTGAATCTGGCTCTACCATTGAACAAGTGGGCCAACTTGAGCAATTTGCACAAACTCTCTGAACCTTGGTTTGTTCATGTGTGTTCATAAAACCTGCCTAAAAGGGTTTCTGAGGGTCTGGGCGCTCTGTGACCTGCAGCGAGACTCAGATAGTGTCATTAATAGTCCAGCCCTGAGTGTTAGGAGTGTGGCTTCTGTTCTCACATAAGCAATCTCTGGTCATTTCTCCAGCAACTTCATCTCAGTCCCCTAAAAAAACAAAAAAACAGTCACAAGGTTGGGGTGGGTGGCCATGAGGAGGACTTATTGACACTGGGAGGGACACTCATGGGCTGCCAGGAGAGGAGACAGCTGAGAAGTCTTCTGTGGCTAGATGTTGCCAGGAGGCATTACTGAGAACACAAGCATGCCTTGGCCCCTCCCAGGCTGGCCAGGAGCCTACTTCTCATTTTTTCCTCAACCTCTCAGCCTGGCTGTGTTCCTCTTTCCTGGGAAACACAGATGGTCAGCATAGAAAATGCAGGCTGGATTTGAGCTTGCCTCACATAAACCCTAAATCATGCTGCCCCAAGGCAGAGCAATGTTTCCCCTCCCCAACTCTCCCTCTGTGTCTCTGTCCTCTCTTTTCCTCTTCTCTTTTCTTCTCTCTTCCCTTCCTCTCCTCTCCATCAAACACAGGATGTTCCCTGGATATTGTGTACATTCTATTCCCTGTCCCCTGATCACCACAAAATAACAGCTGGTGCTAAAAAAATCAGGAGATGCCCTGTTACTTTCTTTTACTCTAATCAAAGCATCAAGCCCCCTAAGTGAGAGAAAGCACTGAGAAAATTTATAGAAATTTTGGATTTCAGCAAACTGTTGGAATCAAAAAGACAAGTATTGTTATTGTTGTGTGGGTGTGTTTGCCATCAGCTCAACATTTATCCAGCCCCAAGGTGGATGTATCACTCTGTGATGAATCACAAGCCATCTAAATAATAAATCCTGCTGCTTGGTTTTGATTTTTATTGGGTCCCTGTAAAAAATCCACAAAATACATTGTGTTAGGATCTTATAATATAGCTTTGCTGGTTTCATTCATTGTTAAAGTTTTTCATTATTTAAAAAGTAATGCAAGAGTATATTTTTTTAAAAAATCAAAAAACACAGAAGTGTTGGAGGATGCGTATGGAAGGGTGGTCCAGCACGGAACTGTTCCCTTATCTACTGTCTGCTCTGTTGTTTGACCAGTGCTGGACACCTCTGACTCCAAATGGAGCAATCAGACTCTCCTCCCAGAATGTAAAATCTTGAGATTTGCATGCAAAAATGTAACATTCCTTATTACTCTTTGTGATAGTGCTATGTCACAATGTAAAAAATGCCTAGCAGATTTAGTAGAGAATAGTTCTGGATACATCTATGGATGACTGACATGCAGGCACCAAACTGAGAGGGGGAAGACCCACCCTGGATGTTGATGGCACCAACCAATAGGCTTGTAGCCTAGATAGAATAAAAAAGGAAAGAAGTCTTCTCTTTTGCTTCTTTGGAGGGGCTCTAGTCTTTGCCATTGCTTTGGATATTCATCTTCAGTTCTTCCCGCACAGACTCCTGAGCCTTCCAACATGGATTCACACCAGACTCTATAGTGAGCTCCAGGCCTTCAACCTTCTACTTGATCCTCCAACTCTCCAGCACACAGACAGTCATTTTGCATAATTCCACCCATGATTCTGCAGACAGCCATTGTAAGCCTACTTAGTAAATCCTTTATATATCATATATACATATATAAAATATAATATCTGTTGCTCTAGTGAACCCTAACTGAATACTCTTGTATTTGATCATAACTTTTAACTTGAGCCACTACACATATCCATTAATATGCACACACACACACACACACACAAACACACACACACACCATTCCCACAATGTCCTATGAAATATAGAATAAAAATGTACGCAGTTAAAAATTCAAAGTGTGTCCCCCATAGACATCATCTTGAGCAGTGATACTATAAGGTTAGTATGTGTCCTCCCTGACATTGTTCTATGCAGCTGGGTGTGTGGTTCTTAAGATTTATTAAAACTACTATACAAGGGCTGATCACAAGCTTTGTTATGTGTTTAAATAAAACTTTATTACACTAAAGGATACAATGCCATTAATCCACTTGAAAATAATCCCCTCACTTCAAACACAGCCCATCATTCTTGCCACTTGCTGAAGCAGTTCTGGGAGTTCTCTTTGTCTTTCCCAGGTGTAATCAAAAATACGATGAATGCTGCTGCTGAGTATCATCCAATGGAAAGCAGACTCATAAAACCATTAAGGTTTGTCCTCGTCTTCATGCACCTTATTCACCAGATCTGGCACTGTGTGACTTCTGGCTCTTCCCCAATGTCAAAATGAACAAGAAAGGTAAATGTTTTGAACCAATTCAGTACACTGAAGCAGCCATGACAATGCAACTAAAGACACTCATGAAAGAGGACTTCCCGAACTGCTTCAGAAAGAGGCAAGAATGACAGGCTAAGTGTGCTCTAAGCAAGGAGGAGTATCCTGAGAGGAATTAGTGACAATGTATCTTTTAGTAATCATTTTTAAATTTAATATTTAATATTAAATATTTATTTATAATGTAATATTATTTAAATATTTTAATATTTAAATTTAATATTTTGTGATCACACCTCACATGCCAGGCACTGTATTAAAACTTTTCACCTGCTGTATTTTATTTGCTCCATAATCTCATTTAATTCTTACAATACTTCTGAGGCAAGCATTGGTATTCCATTTTACAAATAAGAAAAACAAAATGGGGAGACTTCCATGTAGTCCACTACTCTCTAGGATCCTAAGGAGCCATGCAGATGTCTCCATCCCTAACCAAATGGCCTTCTGAAAGAGAAAGATGAGACAAAGTCAAGTACCATGCTTGTATCTGCTGGTTTTGTTTTACCCCGTGTGAGCAAGGGTATCAGACACGGGAGCAGAGAAGTAAAAGGAAGCTTTTTGTTTCTTATCATTTCCTCTTAGCCACATCAGAGTCAGTTAAAAAAAATTTTTAAGGAAAAAAAAAGCCAGAGGGCCAGGGATTTACCTTAGTGGCACCACGCCTGCCTCTCAAGAGCAAGGTCCTGAGTTCGATCCCCAGTACCCCCCTCAAAAGCCAGAAAACAAGTCAATGAGCAATGATTACCTTCTCTTTCTCTCTCTGTTTCCCCTTGATTAGCTCCTCTACTTGTTAACCAACAGAAACAGGCAGACACAGATTTCAAAATGATCTCTCACTCTCTTTTTGGTCATTTTTCTCTACTTTTTCCCTTCTATTACAGATGCTGATGGGTGAGATAGGAAGTATCATCGAAGCTGGGCATGGTGGCACAAACCTGTAATCTCAGCACTATGGGAGGCTGAGACAAAAGAATCAAAAATTTGAACTTAGCCTGAGCAGTTTATTATGACTCTATCTCAAAATTTAAAAAATAAAAAGGGCGGAGGATGTAGCTCAGTCCAAAGCCCCTGGGTTCCATCCTCAGTAATGAGAGAAAAAAACAGTACCACTGAATGGAAGAGAGATTCTGAACTATTCCAGTATTTTAGCAATTCTTGGGTTTTTCTTCCCTCGTTGCTGAAGTTTTAGTGGGCATTGTAATACACATGTAACACGTACATGTAGCCATATGGAAGACCTGAGCCAGTGACAGAAGCTGCAGGTTTTAATAATAGCCCTGTGCAAAGATGTCATATGGGTGGAAGTCAGGTGACGTGTGTTCAAGTTCCAGGTCTGTCAGAAACTAGCTGTGAATCTGGGGCTCATCAAACAACTCTAAAGCTTGGCTTTCTCTTTGAACAAACAGAAACAGCAACTCACCCTTGCCCTGCTACCCCTCCCTTGCAGACTGTTGTGAAAATTCAACACGACTGGCATAGGACATTGTGCTGCAAAGCCTCAAGGAGCTGTATAAGTACTTCACCACCATTATTCCTTAGCCTTTGTCCTGCTAGTCCTGATGCCCAGACTGCCTCTAAAATGTAGCCATTCTTTAAACTCAGGTGGTAAGAACTGCCCTCCAAATTTTCTTTCTTCTTTTTTACTTGAGTGAAACAAAAAGGAAGCAGAGATATTCAAGAGCAAATTAGGGTGCATGGTGCATAACAAACATGCCTGTTCTTATAGAGATGCCTTTTCCCTGCGGCAAGCTCAGAATTGCCTCCCACGAGGGGTAAAATCATCATTTTAATGTAAACAGACTTTAAAAGCAGCAAAGGGACATATAGAGGAGAAATGCCCACAGGTGTTCTCAGGCTACTGTCCTTACCCAGGTTAACCTCATCCTGAGACAGAGCTAGTGCCATCCCTAGTACCATTGGGCCAGCCCAGGCTGGGTTCAAACTTGAAAATTCTCCTGCCTCAGCCACCCAGAATGCTAGGATTACAGGGATCTGCTACTATGCATGGCCTCAACCACAGATAACCTACACATAAGTCATTAAGCCCAGTGAGCCTGCCATGCTGCAACTTCTTTCCCTGCAGCAGACCTGGGCATGATTCCTCAGCAGAGGTGAGGAGAGAGGCAGGAAGTATCTACTTCAACATGCTTGGGCTAGACAGCGTGCCAGTACCAAGGAGAAGGACAACTCCCATGTAGGAGGCCCTTTTGCTAATTCACCAGGGCACATCTCAGCCCCAGGAAGTTATAATACAGGTTGAGCATCTCTTACCCAAAATGCTTGGCACTACAAGTGTTTGAGATTTTTAAACTGTTTTATACTATGGAATATTTGCATATGCATACTGAGATATCCTGGGGATGGGACCCAAGTCTAAATTCACTCGTGTATCACACACATCTTATACACATAACCAGGAGGTAATTTTATGCAATATTTTTAGTGCACCTGTGTTTTAATTGCAACCCATCACAGGAGATCAAGCGGGGAATTTTCATGACTTGTTGGTGTTCAAAAAGTTCTGGAGTTTGAAGCATACCAGATTTTGGATTTCCAGATTAGGAATGCTCAACCTGGGTTGCAGTTAACATAACTTTGGTCATCTGCCAGATTATAGTTGGAGTTCTTCTTCTTTTATGTAACAGAAATCTCCTAGGCCAAATCCAGCTCTCATGATGATTCAGTTTCCCCATCAATAAAATGGGGCACTAAGAGGGATGTGTTCAAGATAAGCTGTATAAAAAAAAAAAAGATAAGCTGTATAGACAGTGCTCAGCACACTGTATGCCATGTAGAGAGGACATTGGGGATGTTAAGCTGTGTCCACCAGAACACACTGATGTGCAATCGATGTGGTATCTTGAGAAATCTTGATAATCTGTTGAGCTGAGGTAGCAGCTGAGACCCTGGAGAACATGAGAATCCCTGTTGGACATGATGTAAGAGGGTGATGACACCTGTCCATCCATACAGGCGGAGGCAGATAGAGGAAGGAGACCACTAGATGAATAAAAGCCTTGCAGAGCAATGCATCTCTCCCAGGGTGCCCCTCAGAGCTTCCATGAAGTCATTAAAGTCATGATTTTTTGGGCCAAGTGAGGGGAAGGGGCTGGTTAAGGTGTGTGTGGGTCTTCACACCCATGTTAATGCATGCAGGAAGCAGGAAATGAACACAAAGAGATGAGCTTGACAACACTGCAGGGACTCTTAGAAACAGGAAGAAAGTCTCTGGACCTCATAGACCATAGAACAGAAATGTGGAGCAAGTATAACTGGATCTCAAAAGAGTAGGGAGGCTTCAACTGACCACTGGGTCACACCATCGCACTCATTATCATTATCAGGTGTTACTGAGTGTGTAAAGGGTGCAGAAAATTGGTTTTCGGGGATGAAACCTGGAGCCCAGGTTTCTGGACCAGAGCTGTATTAGTGAAGACCGCTTCTACCTCACTGTGGAAATACAAAGCTACCTCTTTTTTCTCCATCCCCACCAGCAAGTGTCTGTAAGTTCTCCTTTGCCTTTCCATGTTCTTGCCAGCTTCTTTTCAGTCCAACAGCGATGTCTTTCCTGGGTCCACAAGTCCCTCGGTCTCCCACATAGGCTGCTCACAATTCAGAGGCCACTCATCTGCACTGCAGTGAGCCCCCTGTTATAAATTACGTACCTGCTGGCCATCATTCTAATGGAAATGGATTTTAAAAAGCAGCAAAGGAACATATTTTCATTTGGAGTTAAAGCATCCATTTTTTATTTCCGTTTGAGCCTGATCTAAGAGAGATGGCAGAAGAATGGCTCCAAGGCTAATACAGTTAATGATTATGATGGAGATCCCAGGAGCAGCGATACTTCATTTGCAGCCACCTCTATGCCTGCCTTGCTGCTTGCAGTACTTTTTCTTTTCATATCCACTTCCATTACCACCCACCACAGATGATGGGACCATTATGATAATGTCTCTGCTCTCGGCAGCCTCGATTGGTCTTGACACATTATCACCCTAAGAGCTCAGCCACATCGTACTAAGTCCTATTTATAATAACCCTTGGCAGGAGCCACCAAAATAAAACCTGCTACTTATGGGCCACCTTTCATTGGAGGAAATCAGAAAGCTTTACAAGCTTAATTAAGCTTCAGCATCTATCTGCCTGATGAGAGATGTGGGGCCTGGGGAGACTGAGAAGGTACAGAGTCGCTAACTGTGCACTGGATAAAACTCTAGGCAGCAGTGAAAAACAAAATCAGCAAAGCCACCACCGAGAGTCACTTCTTTTGAGTGGGAAATGTTTGTTGAATGAATTTCTTCAGGATGGGTTGAGACAAACAATCATAGGTTATTTATCAAAAGAGGATTAAGCTACTCCAACACACTCAAGTGCTTTTAAGGATGAAGCAACTGAGTTCCAGAAGGATGCACTAATCTGCTTTTGGGTACCTGGCTGCTGAGCTCACATGCTATTCCTTCTGCTTCCCTGAATGTCCCTCCCTCTCAAACTCAGACCTACAAACCTCAACTTGCCTTTCAAGACTCATGTCAACATTCCCTGACAGAATTGCTCACTCCCTATTCTGTGCTTTCTATTTCCATAATAGCTGTAGTAGTTGATGAGATTTATTGAGCACTTACTAAGTGCTTAAGGTATATCTCATTCATACAGTAAGGAGGCAGGCTTGGTTATCACCTGCATTTCACAGATGAGTGACTTAACGGGCCCAGAGAGGTTAGGTAATTTTTCTCAAGATGGTACACTTCATAAGAGCAAGAGTACATATTCCACAGGCTAAGCCACACTGCCAGGTCGGAAGCCCAGGTGTGATGGAGGAGACTTTTCTACAAGTCTTCTTCCTTCTGTACTTTGTGAGCTCTGATGTAAGGGAGTATATCGTTTGGAAACATTTTGATTGCAAACAAGAGAAATTCCAACTCACGTTGGGTTAAACTATAAGCAAAGATCAAAGGAAGGGTGTCTCCTGAGTTGATTAATTTGGAGGCATGACAACATCACCAGGACCTCTGGTTCTTTCTATCTTTCTGCTCTGCCATCCTAAAAAGTGTGGATTTAGTTTGCTTTTCTGACTGCTCCAATTCTAGATCTCCCACCCAGTAGGACATCTTTTCCAGGAACCTCCCACTGAACTTTATTGGCCAGAATCATGTCATAGGCTTATACCTTAACCAATCATTGGCAAGGAATTAAATGCTCCATGACTGGTTTAGCCCAATCAGGATCAAGCCTCCTTCAATCCCAGGCTCACAGGAGAAAGATGGAGAGCTGCCAAGAAGGAAGAGGAAATCTAATGCCTTGTCACTTCTTGTCCTGACCTTTACCTTTAAGAATTTGGACAAGAAATGTCTGTTGAACTAAATTATGGTAGAGAAGGATATTCATGTCCCTAGATGCCCCATCCAGAATTCTTACCAACATCTTCTGTAACGAGGTCACAAATAAATGTTGGCAACAGCTCTATATTTAAGTAAATTAATTCACTAATACTTCGGCCTTTAGATTCTAGTCTTTAACACCAGTAACTGCATGAACCTTCTTCAAAAGCAGGTCCAAAAGAAAGCTACATGGAATAAAGTGAACCAAAAATGCGACTCTCACCATAATTGAAAGGGTTCATGTCAACCTTGACTTTCTTTCCAGAAACATAGTGTGTTCTTCAAAGCAAGACTTGTTCAGGTAGATAGGTTAATTGCATTCAAAGACTATTGCATTTGCTGGCCTCCTTCTAGCTCTCCATAGGCTTTAGCTGGAACCAGGCATGCGCAGTAGTCTCTTTCTGTGGTCACTTTCCATGGTTTCAGTTATAGCTGGCCAACTGCAGTTTGAAAATATTAAATGGAAAATTCCAGAAATAAACAATCCATAAGACTTGTGAACGATTCTAAGTATTGTGATGAAATCTCATGCCATTCCACTGAAACGTGAATCATCCCTTTAACCGACATATACATGTAATACATACTACCCACCTGATAGTAGCCATCGCAGTTAATCAGATCGAATATTGCAGTATCAGCGCTTATATTTAAGTAACTCTTATTTTACTCAATAATGGCCCCAAAGCTCAGGATCAAACCCAGGGGCAATCGACCAAGGAGACACATCCCCAGCCCTTTCTTGTTTTGTATTTTGAGACAGGGTTTGGCTAACTTACCTAGGTGGGGCTCGAATTTTTAACCCTTCTGCCTTGGCCTCCCTAAGTGTTGGAATTATAGGCATGCAGAACGGGGTATATAAAAAAGAAAGGTCTTTGGAAGAACCATATCATGGTCAACAGACATACCAAGAAAAGGAAAATGATCCCCAAGCAGAAAAATAATATACCATACTGGGAGAGAAAATGAAAAACAAGGAGTGTCTTAGTTAAGGCTGCTTTAACAGAGTATCATAGCCTCAGTAGCTTACACCACAAATATTTATTTCTCACACTTGTGGAGACCAGGAAATGCAAGACCAAGTTGTATGCAGATTTGGTGTCTCTTGAGGGCTCTCTTCCAGGTTCACATGGTGGAGAGAGGGCTAGAGAGATCACTGGGGTCCCTTTTATACCTGCACTAATCTAATTCATGAGGCATTCTCTCATAGCCTGATCACGTCCCAAAGGCCCCACCTCCTAACATCATTACACTGAGGGTCATAATTTCAACATATGAATTGGGAGGGAATGTAAACATTCAATCACTATCAGAAGGCACAAATAAGGAAACTAGCCCAAGGGTTAGAAAGCTGCACAAGGTCAAAGAGTAATGGCCAATGTAGGAGTCATAGGATATTCTTCTCTGACATCTCCTTTCCTTCTGTTCCTTTCCATAGAAGGGTGCATTTGGGGGCCTCTATCTTTGGGAGGAACTTGCAATTCAGATGACCTCAAAAAGATCAGGAGTGAAAAGGGTAGAATAGAGAGAGGAAGCAGAAGCAGGCTGCCTATGACTGTCTGGAGGCTCTGGGCTTTTAACAAGAGCTGCACTTGATTGTGTAGTTGATTCAGCTCCATAGAGAAGAAAAGTTGCAACGTTGTCAGGGAATATGGCAGCTGGGACATAAAGAAGGTGCGATGGGCTGGAACACCACACCTATTAGACTGCTCAAGACAAGGAGAGACTTGGTAGAGGATAGTAGGAAGAGGACCAGACCCCCAACTGGGCAAGGAAACAGTGAAATCAGAAAGGGAAGGCTGTAACAATGAACACTCAGGTGATCTTTCAAGTACTTTACACACGGGGACTTAGCTGTGTGTAAGCCTATCTCTTTGCCACTTTCTTACTGCTGAGACATGATACCCAACACCCACAACTGTAATGGGGAAAGCATTATTTTGGCTCACAGTTTGGAGGTTTCAGTCTGTAGTCTGCTAGCCCCAACACAGAGTGGCATATGGCAGAAGGGCGTGGCAGAGGAGAAACAGCTCATGGCATGGTAGCAGGCAGCAGAGAGCTCCAGGGAGGAGAAAGGGAGATGGACCCTTCCAGGCCACGCCCCCAGTGATCCACCTCGTCCAACCAGGCCTCACCTCCCAAATTACATTTAGCTATAAGCTCATCCCTGGACTAATCCACTGATGAGTATCACACACTCATGATCCAATCACCTCCCCAAAGCCCCACCTATGATTGCATGAGGCTGTGGGGGGGACATCTAGCTATAAACCAAAACAGCCTGTAATTTTGGCACTCTGGAAGGCTGAAGCAGGAAGACTGCAAGTTCAGGCCGAGCCTGGGCAATTTAGTGACTTAGTGAGGCCCTGTCTCAGAATAAAAAATTTAAAAAGGGCTGGAATGTGTAATTTGGTCAAAAACCTGGGTTTATTCCGCAGTAGTGGAAAAGAAGAAAGAAAGAAAGAAAGAGAGAGAGAGAGAAGAAGGAAGGAAAGAAAAATTTAATCACTGTGATAACCATCACCTTACGTTTGTCACTATCACTATTAAACATTAGATATTACGTATATTGTTGGTAATGCTAATAATACTATCATTGCTGCATTTTACAGATGAGTGCAGTGAGGCACAGAGGTTAACTCGCACTACTAATAAGTGGCAGGGCTAGGTCTTAAATCTAGATAATCTGGCCTAAGAGTTTATGCTCTTAACCATTTCACTTAGTAGCCACCCTAAAGAACATTTCAAAGTAAAATTTAATGTGAGTTGAATCTCCTTTGATTTAATGCAGTGATTTTTATTCTTGACATTGCTCCAGCTGTTTACAATTTAAAAGGTTCTTGAACCTCTGCCCTGTCACTTAGCTGCTGTTTGACTTCAGGCAGTTACTGACTATGCTTCAGTTTTCCCATCTGTAAAGTTGGGGTGACAATGATACTTGTTGGGGTGTTAATTGGGAGAAAACACATGCAGGGCTTAGCCCCACACTAAGCCCATAATGAGCATTCAATAAGTGTTTGCTGCCATTGTTGTTATGGTTACTATTCATATTTCATAAACTGCAAATAACCCTGTAAGTTAGGTAGGATTTATTAGCCTCATTTCTCAGGTTCAGAAATTGAAACTCAGAAGGCAGAAGCTAGCCCAAGGAACAAGCCAGAAAATGGAAATGCCGGGCTTAGAAAATCTTCCAACTTCCCGCCTCCTTTCAGCTCCCAATTCTCACTCCTACCTCCCTTCTTTTCCCCAGGGGGGCACTGGTCAGTGGGTAACTTTGAAGACAGTGGAGGACAGGTTCAGGGAGGAACTCTGAGGAGTATTAAGAGAGGCCTAAAGGCACAAATAGGTCCTGTTTAGGGATGAGTGAGCAGTTTCCCGAATCCCCAGAACAAATGCCAGGAGGAAAGACTGAAGGTGCAGCTATGATGTTCTGTGTATCCCAACAGCCACTGTGGCTTGGCCTGGGGTGGGAGAGGGGGGCCTTCAAGCTTGGAAGTAAAGGAGGGCTTTCATGCAATAGGGAAAGAGAAGAGGGTCCTCATGTGCTTGTCTGAAACGATCAAACACCTTTCTAAACTGCACTGCATTTTCACAGGGCCGCTAGGTGTATGTGTGCCTGTTCCTTTGGTTTTCTGAAATTCTGCATTTCGATGAACTTGTTTAAGTTTCTATTAGTGGCTCCTGTTCTGGTACATGGTGCATTCAGTCCTGAGACTAAAACACAGGGATGAGAAAATCAGTCATTTCAATAAGGAAATCAGTCCATCTTTTGAGATGGAAGATGGTAGCCAACTTTGTTAAGCTCCAGTTTCTACATCAGTAGCAGTAGTAGGATTAGGAGATACTGGGATGTGGGGGGTCTGGCACTGAAGCCACCTCCCCCAGGCCCCAAACCGTGTGCTCTCCTCACAGTCTCTAAGCAAAGCCCCATCAGTATTTTTCCTTTTAATATTAATGAAAGTTTTTATTTTGTGTCCCTTGAAGAGCTTCATTTCATAGAATCCCAATGATTTGTCAAATTTTGTTGAACACCCACTAAGCGCCAGGCATTGTGCCCAAGAGGCCATAAAACAATGGATGGGAGTGACTTTGTGCTGGTAGGATCCCTGGTAGTTATTTATTCCTAGCTTTAACAGCCACAAAGCCAGGTGCACCGACTACTCTTAATTCCCCCACATTTCGCAGGACATGCTTGGGCCATAGTAGTCACTTAGTGTTCTCAGAGTTTACTTTCATTCATCTTCCAGGAAAAAGTGTACATTTTGTCTAATTAGATGACATTCTACTTACAGCCACAAGGTGGAGGTCTTGCTTATAGTTTGCCTAAACTGAAAGGGCCATATTTCCAAAAACAAATTGCTAGTAGAACTTAAACCAAGACAAAAATTAAATTCAATGTATTGAGCACTTATTTAGTGTAATATACAATGTCAGGTGGTAAGATATAAATTTGATAAGATACAGTACCTGCACACCAAGGAAAGATGGGGTCGGGGGCTTACACAGGACAAGACTATAATACCTTTTAAATTAATATATTTTGATGCATCCATATAGGAGCCATTGTAATCCTTTCATCAGATAAGAGCTATGAAAAGACGTGCTATAGCTACCATGCGGTTCAGAAGAGATTCAACAAAGACCTTACACTGCAGCCTCTACCCACCACACTGGCAGAAACACGTGAAAATATACACGCTGGTCAGCGCAGAAAGGCCTCACACGGGTTCTTTTTTGATGCTGGTGCTCAGCAACAAACATCAGCGTGTCTGCCCTAGAACTCGAGAACGTTCATTCTTTGGCGAATAAAATACAAAACGCCAACTGATACCATAAGGTGATAACACCCAGGTACACCTGATGGGAGAGAAAAGGAGAGAAAAGAAATACGTGTAAGGAAACAAAATTTGAACTCTGGCTTTGTGGAGGTGGATTCGACCCTCATCCCGCCCCGAATCGGGTGTCTAACCTGGGAATTCTAGGTTTAGATCACAGATGCACTGCAGTCCCAGAGGAGAGGGCCAGTTGGCTTCCCACTTAGCTTCCCTGGTGAATGGAACCCAAGGGTGGCTGGAAGATGAGGTGGGGGTTTTGTTTTACTCTTCCATCACCTCCCACCATTACTTTTTCCTTTATCATTAAAGCAGGAGGTTAAATGCAGTACGGGGTTGTTGATCGTTTGCGTCTAATTGAAAATTGCAGTGTGGAAATAAAATGACTCAATGATAGTTTAAATTTTGAGGACGCTGACTATATATCCAGAACTTTCTCTTAGAGGAGAAAATTAAGTGATATTCAAGCAGTGGACCTGGGTTTGGTTTTTGGCTTCTCTGCTTGCTAACTGGAGAATGCTAAGAAAGCCCCATCCCTTATCAGTGCCTTAGTTTCCTCGTCGGAGAAAACAGTACCGTTTTTTCAGAGAAGTTGTCCTTGGTGTCCCTCTCCTTAGCACATCCCAGGCTACAGTGCTCTGAGCAACCTAAACCTCCTGTCACTTGAGCGTAAGTACTGGAACCCAGAGCCGTGGACTTCACTGCTCCAGACTAGAACCAGAGCCGGTCTCTTTGCTGAAGGAACCTATGAGCGATGAGCCATGTGCACCGCGAGGTTTCATTCCCGGAGTCCCTGGGGAAGGCAGGACGGCCAAGCTCAGAGAGCAGAGCCTGCAGTGACCCGTGAACGAGCTAGGAAAGAGGAGGTGTGGGTTCAAAGTTGTTGGCTACAGATGGTTCCTCACCCGGCTGGAGTCCAATCCTCTGGGGCTGGAAGAGGTTTCCGGGAATTTACAAAGGGCAGCGTAAGTCTCACCGGGGAAAGCAAAGGGACCCGCCCTGATCTCCTGATCTCCGCCTCGCAGAACCGGGAGCTTGTACTGTAGGTGGGGTCCGGGTGAAGTTTGCAGATTTGGAGCTGTCCAAACCGAAGGACTCTACTACCGCCCCACCCCAGCTAGGCCCGGGCTCGCGCCTCGCTCGCCCAGCCCCTGGCTCGGGCCAGCGCCTCCGACGACCCCGAGTGGGCGCCGCCAGCCGTGCTTCCTCCCGGCCCCTAAGTCCCCAAGCGTGTGTGGAGCCGCCTCTCCCTCCTAGAAGGATCCATCGCCGCTTTAAGAGGAAGAGGAGGGGGAGCGGGGGGCGGGGAGCGGCGGCGCGGAGGAGGGGGAGGGGGGGTGCCCCGCGCTCCCACGTGGTCTGGGCGCCTGTGAATCGCGCCCGCCGGAGGGTCTCACAGCGAAATACAAAAGCAGCTGGGAAGCGGCGGCGAGGCGAGTTCCCAGCGCCCGGCAGAGCGCCGGACAGAGCCCCGCAACGCTCCGCAGCCGCGATGGGACTCAGGCGCCCGAAACCCCGGAGCGAACAAGCTGCCGGGCCCTCCTCGCCTCCCGGACCCGGGCGCCCGCGCTCGGATTGAAGCGGCGGCCGCCGCGGGAGCATGAGGAAGAGGATGCGGGGCGCCGCCGCCACCGCGGGGCTCTGGCTGCTGGCGCTGGGCTCGCTGCTGGCGCTGTGGGTCGGGTTCTTGCCGCCGCGGACTGAACCGCCAGCCTCCCGGCCACCACCAGAAGACCGACGACTGCCCTGGCGTCCGGTCAGGAGTGGCCGCCCCGCGCCTCGCTTGCCGCTGCCCCCGCCCCTGGCGGCGTGGGATGCCCGCGGGGGCTCCCTGAAAACTTTTCGGGCGCTGCTCACCCTGGCGGCCGGCTCGGACGGCCCGCCCTGGCGGCCCCCGGCCGAACTCAGGCTGCACGTGCCACCCGAGCCAGCGGAGCGCGCGGCGGTGCGCGGGGGCGTTTTCTGGAGCCGCGGCCTGGAGGAGCAGGTGCCCCGGGGCTTCTCCGAGGCCCAGGCGGCGGCGTGGCTGGAGGCGGCGCGCGGCGCCCGGGTGGTGGCTTTGGAGCGCGGGGGCTGCGGGCGCAGCTCCAACCGGCTGGCCCGCTTCGCCGACGGCACCCGCGCCTGCGTGCGCTACGGCATCAATCCGGAGCAGATACAGGGAGAGGCCCTGTCCTACTACCTGGCGCGCCTGCTGGGCCTCCAGCGCCACGTGCCGCCGCTCGCCCTAGCCCGGGTGGAGGCTCGGGGCGCGCAGTGGGCACAGGTGCAGGAGGAGCTGCGCGCCGCGCACTGGACCGAGGGCAGTGTGGTGAGTCTGACGCGCTGGCTGCCTAACCTCACCGACGTGGTGGTGCCCGCGCCCTGGCGCTCGGAGGACGGCCGCCTGCGACCCCTGCGCGACGCCGGTGGCGAGCTGGCCAACCTCAGCCAGGCTGAGCTGGTGGACATGGTGCAATGGACCGACCTGATCCTCTTTGACTACCTGACAGCCAACTTCGACCGGCTCGTGAGCAACCTCTTCAGCCTACAGTGGGACCCGCGCGTTATGCAGCGCGCCACTAGCAACCTGCACCGCGGTCCCGGCGGGGCGCTGGTCTTTCTGGACAATGAGGCGGGCTTGGTGCATGGCTACCGGGTGGCAGGCATGTGGGACAAGTATAACGAGCCGCTGCTGCAGTCGGTATGCGTGTTCCGAGAGCGCACGGCAAGGCGCGTCCTGGAGATGCACCGCGGCCAGGACGCGGCGGCCCGGCTGCTGCGCCTCTACCGGCGCCACGAACCTCGCTTCCCTGAGCTGGCCGCTCTCGCCGACCCTCACGCTCAGCTGCTGCAGCGCCGCCTCGACTTCCTCGCCAAGCACATTTTGCACTGCAAGGCCAAATACGGCCGCCGGCCGGGGTCCTAACATCCTGGGAAGAGAGGGAGATTTGGACTGGGGTATGGATGACGGGGAAGGGCTGTCGCCTGTGCCAGTGACTGGGACCAGCTGGCCAACACCCAGCCAGTGGCCTCGGGCGCGAAAGTGTCTAAAACTTCTGCTTCACCCACCTGCCCTTTTCTTTTAATCCCACGCTGTTTCCTTTCAAAGTCTGGGAGGGCGAACTCACCGAGGCGAGAAGTGTTAACATTCCCTCCACCCAGTTTATAAAAGGATTATTTCCGGTGCGGGGCCAGGAGATAGGATCCGAAGAAACTGGCTGCAGGGCTCGGGCCCCAGCCGGGGTGGTCCCAGGGAGATATGCACTCCCTTCTTGGGACACCTCCTCCCATTCCCATTCCAAAAAAGGAGAACTTCCGTTTGAGCCAGTTGAGCTAAGGCTGCAATTTACTAAGCAGCGCTGGTGGCCCCAGAGCAGGGGAAAGTCCCCCTGGTTGCCTGGTGGAGTCCCCTTCCTGTATTCTCCCTTTGTTCCATCTCCCGATGATGAGATCATTATTCAGAGCTGGGGGACAGCCCCAGTAGTACGAAGAGAGCAAGACCTCCACTCTCCGGGAGCCCTACAGACCCTGATGGTTTGTCTGACTCATTCCTGCACCCTCCTCGTTTGGGCCTGAAGGCTATGAATTCAGGACTGTTTGTAGGCACTGAGTCAAATAATGAACTGCTTCTTCCCCGCTCCCAACTGACCAAAATTTTGACAATGATAATGTTCACTAGAAGGAAAAAAGAAATCAGTTCTGTGCACTTTACTTTGTTTTTATTTTAATTTTTTATTAAGAAAAACTTTTTATTTGACAGAATTTGCCTTCTATGTATATATGTGCATAAAGTGTGGTGTAAATATACTAAACAAACTTATATTTCAATAAAAGGGAGTTTAAAATTTAGAATTTAACTCGTGGTTTTATCTATTATGTGTCTGATGCCTCATCTGTTTGCAGAATAAGCTTTAGGTTTTCTCTTATGCAAATGTGGCTGTCCACCCCAGTACTAGGAATTGAATCTAGGGGACTTTTCACTGAGCTACATTCTCCGCCATTTATTTATTTATTTATTTATTTATTTATTTATTTATTTAGAGGGTCTTGCTAAGTTGTTGCAGCTGGGCTTGAACTTGCTATTCTCCTGCCTCAGCCTCCCAGAGTGCTATGATTACAGATGTATGCCTCTACCACACCTGGCTTGGCTGTACTATTTTTTTTTCTTAGTACGGGGGATCAGACTCAGGACCTTGCACTTGCAAGGCAGGCACAGTGCCTCTGAGCTAAATCCCTGGCCCTTGGCTGTGCTTTTAAAACAGGCTGTAGCCCCATCCTGACTATGACTGTGGAACTTAGAGAATGGAACAAAGAGGAGAGCTGTCTTTCAGGTCATACTCAGATAAACCCTAGGGCTGGAAAATTGAGGTCAATCTAGGATGCAGGGGAAGGTGGTGGGAAAGTTCTATTTCCTGGCAAATAAAACTGATAGAAAAAATTTCACCGTCCTATATTCCTATATTAATCATTTGGCAAATATGGAACCAGATGTGTGGGTTAGAATGTGACAAATTGCCCCCCTTTTAAACTTAACTACAGTGATCACATGCTGCACATTATTTTCAGCCTTGTAATTCCCAGGCATGACAATGTGTAAAGAATAAGCTGAACACATTGCACACAGGTAGAGAAAGTCATAAATTAATTCTTCTCTTTACTCTCCTAGCATAAAATTCCATCCAGTTCAGGAGATGATAATCTCCCAACATCTGGACTCACTGAGCCCTCTGAAGAGGTTGTGGTGTTTTTCCAGGTATTAACTGCATGTTCCCCTCAGCAGCGCTTATAAAGCCAAAAAAAGTATACAGTATTTTTTACATGACATTTGAATCCTTACTTCTTGAGGAACTGCAAACTTAGAAAATATTCTTGGATTTTGTTTTATAGCCCCATTGATCTATGTTGGCATCTTATTTGGTATCTGAGCCCAAGTGATTTTGCTATTATCTTCTTTTTATTATTAATGACCTTTAACTCAAAGCAATTTTTGGTTACAACTTAAAGTTTTTTATGTGACTTGCATTTGCAAATCTAGAGTTTTAAAGACTCATGAAAATACTAGATGTCAGTGGGTTCCCCTTCTCCCCCTGAACTACAATGTAGTTATGAGTGGCTATGCTAAGTCAAATCTTACCTGGAAAAAAAATACGGTCCGTAAACTCTTTGTGGTGTAAGCCAAATTTTTTTCACAGGGTAGCCACAGAATATACTATAGGGGTAAGTATATCTTTCTTTTCAAGACCTGTGATAATTACATCTTTCAAAAAAACATTTTTCCATTTCTGCTGATTAATAACTACAATTTTCTCCTTCGGTTAATGGAGGCTGTTCCAAGAAAAGGAAACCTATTTAGCAACATGCATCTTTACTCAACAAGTTCAGTGTTCATCTAGAGAAACAATGAGCTGAAATAAATTAGAAGTTTCACAGATTGCACAGGAAATGCACCTTGACTCTAATACAGTTTAGGCACTGTGGAGATTGGGCCGGCAGCATTCTCAGCATTCCTGCTATTCTTCAGTTCCAAGCCCAGACTTGACTATGGCTAACCGTGACCAAGAAACTGAGCATAATTTAAATGGCTCTTCTCAGATTCTTTGGTGAACCATATCTGCCTGTTGGAGAAATAAGTTTAATTACATGGTGGAGTTGTTAAGGGGACCAAGACTTAATTACAGAGAAGCATTTTTAACTGTTGCTATTACTTGTGGATAGTCAGTAGGCTGTGGCAGAGAAAGATCAATTAAAGTTTTGCCATGGTCAGTGAGTGCTACTGGGGACAAATCATTTTGCAAATGAAAAAAAAAAAATGTCTTTCAGGCTACAGCGTGATTTGGAAAGAGTAATGGGTGCCACAGGCAGACTATTTTCTGAATTCTGCCCCTCACCTATTTACCATCAGCAAGTCATTTAACTTCGTTACCTCATCTGTGAAATGGAGATTCGATCACAGTACTACGGGATTTAAATGTTAACATCTAAGACATACAGGCACATAATAGTTACAACAGAAAAACCCCAAAACTCACTTCATATTCCTCTTTCCTTTCTTATACTCCAGTAAACGTCTACTAATGTTCTTCATCAAAGCCAAATCTAGCTGTTTCCAAGGTCAAGATTTTTTTTGACATGTAGTAATAAAGTATCAAAATTATTTTTTGAGGATTCTCTTCCAGCACTATGGAAGGGACTGGCTCATCAAGCCAAGGGCACAGGTTTGATCTCTTCATGGATTTTAATGGTTGATTTCAGGACTCAAGCAGACCCCATTCACCAGACAGCTATACTACAAATATATGTGGGAGATTTTAAAGAAAAGAAAAAATTAAATGGCTCATTGCAAATCCATCACCACTTCTGGAAAGCATCAAAAAGTGATGAATCTTTGCAGGAACAATCCTCTTCTTCATTCCTTCTGCCAAGAGAAAGTAGACAGTTGACCTCTTCTCCCTGGATTTGACTGTTGATTAATTCCCTCTGTCAATGACATAGTTCTAAATTCTACTAAGCATACTCACCCTTCTGTCTTCAAACCAGAAAGAAAGAACAAATAATTTCAACACATCTCAACACTTCTCACCCTTCTGACTACAACTGCAGCTAGGAGAGTCCTCTGGAGCCTATAGGTTGATTATGTGGATTAAACGAGTAAATATTTATTATATTCTCAGAAAACTGCCTGGCACATAGTAAATGCAAAGTAAATGTGTGTTTATTGATGGGGTAAATCATTTCTCCTCTTAAGTCAAAACCAGAGGCACCTTGAATCCCAGGCAGGATCTTCTTTCATAATCCAACTCTATCACTGCAGTTACAGAACACTTTCTACATGCTTCTGTTTTGGCTCAGGAAGACCAGCTATAGTACATGAGTCTGGCAGGAATTACCCAAAGCCCACAGTTGTCAGCTGGTTGCCTTGTTTCTGAAAATGCCTTCTCTGGAAGTCGTCATGTGTACCTCCCTCTGTTTCACAGGGAGGCTATAATTCTGTGTCTCATGTGGTTCATCAGCTTCAGGGAGTGGTGAGCTATGGAATTTTGCAACCTCCTGGGCTCTCATGACTTATCCATGAGTCATGGATAATCCACCCCTGGGTATTTGCCTCTCTGCACACCTACCTTGATTCCAAAAGGTAGAAGGATGGTAGGGATGTTAGAAGAGAAAAGGGAATCCAGTTGATCCAGAAGCACGAGAAATGATCCATAGGGAAGCAGAATGTCACCTGCCAAGATGGTACAGAAATGCACAGGCCAAGGTTGATATATGGTGATGAGCTGAGTCTAACAGAAAGGATGCTGGGAATGAGGAGACCCAGGTTGCTTCTGACTCACTGTGTGATTTGAGAAAGTCATTCATTTCCCCTCTCTGACTCCAGTTGTCCTGTTAGAAAGGAAGATGTTTGATTAGATTGATAATTTTCTGATTTTTGATCAGAGCTCATAGTCTGACACATGCTTTGTACTGTGACCCAAAACATACACATGCACAACTGAAACAACAGTTTCAGAAAACAGTATGTACAATACTCTTTTTAAAATTTCATTTTACTCTATTCTACCTCCACCTTTACATCCGAATGCTAATTGTGACCCTAAATTGATTCCATAATTCATCAATGGGGCACAGCCTACACTAACCAAAACACCAGCTCAGGTCATCATTAAGCTTCCTTCCAGCTGTCAGCTTCCTTCCATTTATAACCAGATTACTGCCTTCTAAATTTTTTTCCCCAAAAGGAATGCAAACAGGTTTCAATTTTGTCTTCAGTTCCTTTTTTTTTGTACCTGGGATCAAACTCAGTACCTTGCGCTCTGGAGGCAGGCACAGTGCCACTGAGCTAAATCCCCAGCCCAAGGCTTCAATTCTGTATGCTCTTAAAAACAAAAGACTGAAGTGCTTTGTTCAAAATGTGATTGGGAGAACCACTTAAAAAATCTTTCCTAAGGTCTTTCTATGAATACTTTAAATATCTCTTCAACGTGGGAAGTAACTTTCAGTTGTTCTAACCATGTGTGAGTAAATATGGTTTTGGAGTAAAAAATAATAATAAGTCTCTGCCTCTCTGCCTCACCAGGGCCCAAGGATGACTCAAGAGTACTGTTTCTTTTCTGTGTATTCATAAAGATCAGATGGAAGAGTCATAATTTTTTAATGTGACTGTTTTACCAGTTTCTCTTTCTGTGTCCTGCTGTGGGGGAAACTGCATTAATAAACTATGTCTCAATGCTGCCTAGCTGGAATTTTTTTCTCTGCAGGACTCCACCAAATATAGCAAAGGAATGCTTATTTTATTTATCTTTTCAACTTTATTTCTATTTTAGATATGTCTTCTTGACATTTTTGAAATTTTTTTAATGGTGCTGGTTTTTTGCTTTGTTTTTTTTCAGGGGAATAGAGAACTAAATGTTCATTGAGTAATAACAACAACAACAAAAAGAACTCTTTTTTCCCGCCTTCTTGGGTGCCATATATTATCTTTTATGGGTTTAATGGTTATTTTACACCCTATCCAGAAAAGTTGAGTCTTTTATGGAACTGATGTTTTCCCTGTACAAGCTCTCAGATTTTTACTTTGCTGAGAAATTTTGGATTAATAATAAAGAAGTGTCAGTTTCATTTAGATGACCCTACATCATGCATTTGTCTCTGCCTATTGTTTACATCTTTCTTGCAATGACTTTTTTTAATGTGCATTAAAGAATTTGTGTCCATCCCACAAATGGTCTGGAGAGTTACGGTTTTTAAAATGCTCATAGCCATGATCCTTTGTTTATTAATTGCAGTAAAATAAATATAACATAAAATTTTAATAGTTGAAAATATACAATTAAGTGGCATTAAGTATAGTCACAATATTGTGTAACCCTACCACTATTTTCCAAACTTCTTTATCACTTCCCCAAAAAACTATGACCATTAAGCAGTAACTCCCCACCCTTCCCCTCCCCTAGCCTCCAGTCAACTCAAATCTACTTTCCATCTCTATAAAATTACCTATTGTAGAAATTTAATTTCACTGGACTCATACAATATTTGCTTTTTTGTGTCCGGCTTTTTAAACTCCTATGGCATGGTCTTGGTCAAGGAGACAACATAATAGAAGTAAAGCAATAATGCTTGTGAGCTGGTAGAACCGAATTTGAGCCTCATTTCCATCCCTAAAGAGCCTTGGACCTTCAGACAAATTGAGAAACTCCTCATTACCCTCATCTGGAAAAGCAATGGAAAGATTACATGGTCTCTAGAGCCTCTCTTCAACTCTAGAAAAATGCTGTATGTACGGCAACTACACAGATGAAATCCATTCCTAATTTCCAGTTTGGGCTCCCTACCTGTAGATTCAATAACTTTTTATATACCTCCTAAGAATTCCCAGGCCATAAGCTAAGCACTGTGAGTTCAGTGGTGAGCCAGATAGGTAAGGACCCTACCTTTGTGGAGCTTAGGGTCCAGTCGGGAAGATGGAATAGTATCTAACAGAAGTGAGGTAGATACGTGCAATCTATGGTAAAGGAAGGTGTGATGAGATCTTTCAATGGGACTCCGTAAGTTCATCTTATAAAGGGAGGGAGGTCAAGGCTGACAAATTGGCCTGTGTTTGTCTCTGAATTTTTAAAACTATTGAAAATAAGGAGGGTACAAAAAAAGAGGAATTTTCACAGTAGTTCCCTGAAAAATCTGCTGAGGAGACTGCTGGAGCCATGATCTCTATACCTCGGAAAGTTGAAAGAACTATGCTAGTGGTTTATGTTTTTCTAGCAGGGATGCTATTTGCTTTCTGCAATGTCAACTACATTCAAATATTAATCATCCTGAAGTTGAGTGCTTGGTCAGGGTATAATGGGAATTAATATCTTGGGGAAATTAGTTCTGTCAATAATATTAATACCTACTTTTTGCTGGATATATACTAACGGACAAGTCTTTGTATTAGGCATTTTGTAGGGTTATAGGATTATCACTGATAGCTAGAAAACAGATATTTCTTTTACAGATGTGGACAATAAGGCTCAGAAGGGTTAAGCCAACTGGCCTTATGGCTAGAAGAGGTAGGACTGTGGCTTAGAGAGGGGTACATCTAGCACCAAGGAGAAGGTTATACATTTTCTCCCTTGTCTTCCTTCCTTCCTTCCTTCCTTCTTATTTTCCTTCCTTTTCCCTGTCCTTCCTTTCTTCCTTCCATCTCTGCTTTCTTTTTTTCCTCTTCTTTTTTAATGATTTCTAAATTTTATTTTACTTTTTTATTGTTTTTCAGTACCAGGGCCTTTGCACTGAACTACATCCTCAGCTCTTTTTTATTTTTTTACTTTGAGACAGAATCTCACTAAATCACCAAGTTATCCAGGCTGAGATCAAACTTGTCTTCTTCCTGCCTCAGCCTCCCAGATGACTGGGATTACAGCCATACACTGCTATACTCAGCTTCCTTTTTTTAATATATATTACCTTTTCTAACTTTTTTTCAGATCTTCTTTTTGTCTTTGGTGTCCTCTAATTTCATCATGATGTGCTTATATGTGGGCTTCTATACAGGGAAATGATGTGTTTCTTAAATCTAAGGGCTCCTTTGTTTTTGTCAGCCTAGAAAATAAATTTTCAGTCATCATCTCTTCAGTTATTTTCTTCTTATTTTTTCTGTTCCCTCCTTCTGGAAATATGATTAGGCCTATGTCAAATCATCCTTCTGTCCTCCATGGCCTCTCTCAAGTGTGGTATTTTCTGTGTCTGAGTCTGAGTGGACCTTCAGACAAATTGAGTGGTATTTTCTTTTTTTTTTTTGGTACCAGGGATCGAACTCAGGACCTTGCTCTTGCCAGGCAGGCGGCAGATTGAGTGGTATTTTCTGTGTCTGTCCCCTCTGTGCTGTCCTCTGGATTCGCAGATCTACTTTCTACTTGATGAGTCTCTCAGCAACTGTGTAAGTTATTGCGTAAGCATTCCTGAAGTTTTGCTTTGTTTGAACTTAATAACTTTGGTTTTTATTTCAAAAAGTTCACTTGGTCCTTTTTCAAGACTTCTTGATCATTTTTTTGTATTGTCTTCTTTTCTCATGTTTCTCAAGGCCTTTTTGAATGCAGTCAATCATTCACAAGCATATATCTGATTACTGTAGTATCTGAAGTTCTGAGATAGTCTAATCTTGCTAACTTTCACACATTTCGAATCATCATATAAAATACAGAACACCCAATGGACTTTAAATTTCAGACATGCAATGAACAAAATTTTAGTACACACAAATTATATGTGATATTTGGGATATGCTTATACTAAAATTATTTATTTAATTACCTGGAATTCAAAGTGAACTTGGCATCCTGTTTGTTTTATTGTTTTATTTCTGAAATATAGTAACCTGACTCATGGAACCTGTATATTATGTAATTTGGGACTGTAAACTCATGGTCAGGCAGAAATTTATCTGTGAGGCTCCCATTTTGGATCGAAGCTACATCTTTCCCAGGACGTTTTCATTTCTTATGTCAGGCATCTCAGGGTTAAAGCCAGAGCTGGCTCTCTTTTATACTAATCATTTTGCCTGGAGGTTGAGGTCCTAGCAGGTAATATACATTTAAATAAAAAATATAGAAGAATGATAACAAAGGAGGAATCTTCCCAGAGACTTTCATTTTTCTCCAACCAGAGTCTAGGCCAAGACAATCCCCTCTCATCCTTCCTTGCTAGAGGGTAACTTTTTCCTTTGAGGTCCCTAGTTTTATGGAAGGCCTTAGAAAGTTCCAACCTTCCTTCTAGCTGGGGCACATGAAAGGCAATCTGATTACCAAGATCAGGCACATACACACACGAAAAATCAGGGCAGCCCCAGCTTCAGTTCAAACCTATCACTCTGCTTTTGGTTCTCTTTGTTTTGGGCCCCTAGGGATCTTCCTACATTTTTACGAGCTCAGCTGTGCATTCAAAAAGATGTTGGTTATATTTTATTAAACATTTATAGGTGTTTTAATGAGAAAAGGTTTTTGGGTCATGTCATTTGCCTTATTGCTAGAAACAAAGTCCACCTGAGCTCCTTCTAAACCCTGCTATCCAACCCTGCTTGCAATAAGCTGGCCCTTACTTGAGGATTAGATGCTCTATTTGGTTATTCAGAAATTTCCCCACAGTGGAGACATTTACTTTAATAGGATTTGACCTGAAGTAATCCATGAAACAAGTGACCCAGGAGTCAATAACAAATTTTGTTCTGTTTGCCAACTAGCAAGTTTGAGATGTAAGCCAGGAAAATGATTAAAAGGAAAAGATTGGGAACAAGAAGAAGGGAAAGAGAGTGTTTAAAGGATTCACATGTGGTAGAGTGGCAAAGGAGCAGCCTTTGCCTCTGGTGAACAGAGCCCTCGGACTGACCTTCAGTCCGCATCAGAGCCCACAAAATGATGCCACATTGCAGGGAAAAGAGCTATTGCCTCTGCAGGTTACATTTAGGATTAGAGAAAGGTCAAGTAACTCCAGGGAAAATTACTTTTCACTTACAGTCAGCTTTCTGCTTCTGTCACAGCTCCCAACTATGCAAAGTCCAGCCATCACCATTTGATCGTTTGCCCCTTGACACTGAAGACCATACTCTGCAAGCCTTTCAAAGAAAACAAACCCTTTGCCATTTTACATTGAAACTCAACCTTGCATTTCCAGAGGCAACCCATTTGGTTTCATCATTTATCAAGCCCATCTCTAATGACCTATTAGCAAAATCAAAAAATGCTAATGAAAGAAGAGGTTAAGAATCTTTGACTTCTCAAGGCATTGAGCTAATAAAAAAAGTCCAAAAGATGTTGCTGTGTGGTCCCCTTCCTCTCCATCTGTTTGTAGTTGAGGCTCCTCCAAATTATTCGTGTAATATAATATTTACAACCCACTTCCAAATAAAGTATGTGTCTTTTCTGACACTATGATCCTGGATGCTTGACTCATGCCATAAAAATTATTGCAATGATTCTGACTTAGCAATTTAGAAGTTGGTGCTCCATGTAAAATCCCTGTTGGGTTATTTTCAAGTGATTACGCATGGCCCAGGTATGTGCTACATGCACTAGTACAGTTATGTTGGCTATTGGATTACTTCCAGCTCAGTTGATAAATGTCCACTATCTGAGTCACCAATGTACTGCTTTCGCTTGAACTCTCTAGTCTTAAATAATCCCCCATACTGTCACATGACATAACAACTAACAGATTAACACCTGGCATAGCAGGAACTCTTTTCAACTAGTACCCCAGCAGTAAGACCAACAGTAATTTCTGGCTTCTCCTTAGGTGATTTGAACAGCATCCATTGGTGTAAGGTGAAACAATAGAGTTATCATTCTAAGCCCTATCTTTTGTTTTCCTGTTTCATTCAAAGCCTTAATGTATTGAGCAAATAGACAATAAGCCTATCTACTCATTGCCCAGATGTGTCCTGGCTGCTTTCTTTGGGTTAGGTACTTTGTTAGATGGTGAGGACAAGTCAGTTAACAGGAAAGACATGGTTTCTGATCTTCTGGAGTATACAGTCTGGTAGAGGAGACAGACATTAAGCAAATCATTGCTGTAATAAATGAGATGACAGGAAAATACATGGCCCTATAAGAGTGTTAATAGGGGACAACCTCACATTGGAGGTTGAAGGATGTGGCATTTAAACAAAGACCAGAACAATGAGCAAGAGTCAGCCAGCATAGCGGGGAAAAGAGGGAGTGGAGAGCATTTCAATCAGAAGGAATTGCAAATTTGAGAGCCTGAGAGCAGGAGCCTGCTGTTCAAAATGAAAGAGGCCTATATGATTGGAGAGTGTGGTCCAGAAGGAGAATTGCAGGATTTGAGGCTGCAGAGGAAAGCAGGTACCTCCTAAATGTCAAGTGCAGAGGGTGGGGCATATGTGCCTTTTGCCCTGTAGGAAGGCATCCTGCATGGCAATATAGGGCTGAGTTTTAGGGAGAGCCTTTCTGATTCATATCCTGGCCCTACCATTTACAGCTCTGTGACCTTGGGCAAGTTACTTATACTCTCTGACCCTCAGTTTCTTCATCTGATGTGGGAATAAAAACAAAACTATCTTTTACAAGTTAACACATATAAAGCACTTAAAACAATCCCTATAACACAGGAAGAACTCAGTAAATATTAGGAAGTGACCACTCAGACCTAAGACAAAAGTGGAAGCACAGACAGAAAAACTGGCTTCTTTTCCATCTATGTCCACTCAATCCAAAGGTGGTTATGTAGTAAAATACAAGTGGCAATCAAAATATAAGGTGAATGTTTAAATTTTTAAAAATTTCTTTCAGTAAAAGCCACTAATCCCCCTTGCTTCAAACACTCTTATCCCATTGTTCTTGCCCTTTTCTGAAGCAATTCTGGAAATCCTCTTTTGTGAGTGTCTTTATGAGCTGTGATAAAAAATACAGTGAGTGCTGTTGCTGAGTACCATCCAGTGGGAAGGCAGGCTCATCAAAACATTACAGTGTGTCCCTGTCCACCTTATTCACTAGGTCTGGCACTGTGTGGCTTCTGGCTCTTCCTCAAAGTCAAAATAACCATTAAGGATAAATGTTTTAAGTTGATTCAGGACATCAAGGCAGCCGTGACAGTGCCATTAAAGATTCTCACTCATGTTCTATGTTTAATAATTTCATTTAAAACATTGTGCTATGGCTGCATTAATAGTTCATGAGAAGCTTACTGACTGACTCCTCCTCCCATGACCCATTCTGTCAAAAGCAGATGCAATATGTCTTTGGGGGCTTTGCTATTGTTTCTTCCCTATACCAATATCTCATATTTCTCCCAAGAAAAGCTATAGAAAACTTCCGTTGCATCCAGATAGTGTCAAAGAAGTGAACCCATCATCTACAGAGCTAATAGAAAAAAAAAAGAATGCGTGGGAAAGGATAAGACATCTGAAACTGATCATAGTGTGGACTAGAAGAAAAAAGAAATCCAAACTAGAAAAGGCATTCCCAGACCCAGCAGTGCTTCTGACAGGTTTACGAAGGATCTTTTCGGAAAGCTTAGTTGGTGCCCATAGAAATGTACAGGGGCCTGGGAGGAAACAAATTATCCTATGATGCCATCCCAAGATTATAGATCCCTGGGGATTCTGCGATGCTGTCATCAAAGTCAACATCACATTAATCACCCTGGCAAATGGGAGAAATCAGAGGTGAAAAGGGCCAATTAAGTTCTTAAGTCTTTCCCCAGAGACTGCCATGTGGAAACCGCTCTGTGAAATGCACACTCATGAACTCAGTAAACGTGGGGATAACTCAAGGTAAAGCTTGACATCTTCTCTTGAGGTCATTCTTTTCTGCAGTCTGGTGGGCCCTGGGGTTTTACTCCATCATATTTCCGTTAAAACCTGTACATGTGAGCTTAGGTTGATATGATCATCACTTTTGCAGAAAGGGACCACAGAACATTTCCCACCTCAGGGAGTAACAAGGTGGAGTGTTATAGTTATAGGCATTATAGTTATGGCCACCCAACATCCATTTCTTCAAGAACATCCAATTTGCCTTGGGAAATTATACAGTTGTAGTTAATTCTGTTGAGTCCTAAATCCACTTGTCCCTATGCAGCCTACGAGTATGTGATCTAAACTCAGCCAGTTGGATGTTCCTTCTTAAGACTTTGTCTCAACTATTCCAAATGGGGAGACATCTGGGAGGTGAGGGGAGGATAGGACCAAAAGTTTCTACAGCTGCTTGGGGCTTGACTGCTTCAAGCCACTTACCTCAAACTTCCTGCGAGCCGGTGAGTGCTCCTATTTCCTGCCATTAAATTCCTATTTTACTTACATTTGCCAGAGTTAGTTTTTGCTGCTTACAGTTAAAGATTTTTGACTGAAGAAGCCATTCAAAAGGAGAAGAGGTAGAAGGTAAAGACTGTCCTATGACAGCAGATGTTTTACCTACTGCATTGAGTGAAGACTTCGGGGTCAGGAGAGGGGGAAGTTCTGCCTTTCCCCATCTACTTGATGGAGTAGTTGCCACTGACCTGGCCCTGGCTCACAGCCCTGTTCTCACCTAGCCTTGGAGCTATGGAAAGGCAGCCTTAGTGGTATACAGAGTTCTGTTGCACCCAGCAATGTGTTGGTGAATGAAGCAATTGTCTTTGGGTAAGGAGAGATAAGAAGGCTGATTTGTAATGTTTGCTAATTTCTATGGTGTAAATAGTCCCAGTGTGGCCAATTTCAAACTGCCAATGTGCAGTTACTAAAGGCAGAGTTGGGAAGAGATGCACACAATCAGCTCCCCTGAGCCAGTATTAGCCAGCTCCAACATACCTCGGGCTCTACGCCTCTATCTAGGACAGGTACACAGGAAAAACTCTAACTAATAGTGATGGCTGGCCCTTATCAGACACTTTACCTTGTGTCGGGTATCATACAACATAGTTTGCATGTATTATTTCATGTAATCTAATCATGACCTTTGTGGCAGACACAATTCTTATCTTTCCTGATTTTATAGATCAGGAAATAGAGGAACAAAGAAAATAAGAAATTGTTCAAAATATTAAGGCACGGAAGTTGAGGTGCTGTAATTTGATTTCTGGTAAATGACGGCAGGTGTGATTCATTTAACCACTACACAATGCTGACAGAATTGGATTATGAAAGTCTTCTGCCTCTTATAATAAGAGAGGTACATCAAACTCAAATCCTGACAGAAATGACAGTGGCAATGACTCCAACACCAATGTTTTTTATTTGAGCCCAAATTTTACTTTTTGTGTGCACATTCTGCTTATTTACATTCCATTGCCTTAGTTACTTTCTTGCCATTGAGACACAATACCTGATACCCACAAATTAAAGGAAGAAAGGTTTATTGTGGCTCACAGTTTGTAGAGGTTTCAATCCATAGTCAGCTGGCTCCAAGGTGGGTGAGGTGGCAGAGAGGTCTGGCAGAGGAGAAACAACTCCTGGCAACGGAAAACACACACACACACACACACACACACACACAGACACACACACACAGACAGTGACAGAGACAGAGAGTGAGAAGAGAGTGGACAGAGAGAGGACGGAGGCAGATACACCTTTCCAGACCACGACCCAGCTAGCAGCAGTCTATAGTCCGCTAGCCCTAATGCAGGGTGGCATATGGCAAAAGGACATGGCAGAGAAGAAAGAGCTAATAGCATGGAAGCAGGAAGCAAAGAAAGAGATCTAGGAAGGAGGGAGGGAGATATATGCTCTTTCCAGGCCACGCCCCCAGTGACCACCTCCTCCCAACTTCACCTCCCAACATCACATTTAGCTATAAACTCATCAATGGACTAATCCAGTGATAAGTATCACACCCCCATGATCCACCACCTCCCAAAAGCCCTACCTATAGGTGCATGAGGCTTTAGGGGGTTATCTAGATATAAACTGTAATGCCTATGCAACCATCATGTGGTTGAAGGGTAGCGTGAAACAGTAACATCTAGCAATTATTGAGTACCTACTACATTTTATCTCATTCTCATAACAATTTTGAGAAAAGAATTGTTCTGTCCATTTTGGAGATCGGGAGACTAAGGTTCATTGAAAGCTGATCTAAGCAAGGTAGATTTTTTTTTTAAATCCTTTTTATTTCATTGATGGAAAACTGGGCACAGAAAGAGGTGTGGTGGTGCACACTTCTAATCCCAGCCTCTAAGAGGCTAAGGTAGGAGAATCACAAATTCAAGTTCAGCCTGGGGAACTTAGCAATTTAGCAAGACCCTGTCTCAAAATAAAAAACTGAGAAAAGGCTGGTGATATAGCTCAGGGCTATGGCACCAAAAGAGAAAAAAAGAAGGAGAAGGAAAAGAAAGAAAAAGAAACTTTAACTTGCTCCATGGGACACAGTTAATTAGGGCTGATGCAAACCCCTGTCTATGCCCATACCAAAGCCCATGATTGTCACACCACACCCAGTGACTTCTGCTACTAAGCAGCTGCTGACACCTCAGCCAAAAAGATTTTCTGAGAAAGCCCTGCTTGGCAACTCTGGCAGATGACTCCACCGAGTGACCATTGAAGGACCCACTGCAGTTGGAAGCTCAGAGGCTCTCTCATGACCTCCTCCATCTGCTCATGATCTACTAAGTCAACACCTTATTTTGAAAAGCTTACCTCTCTGCTAAGATCAGCAATAGGTAAAAAGTGGTATCAAAAGAATGAGTCTGGTTTTTGAAGTGTGGTTATTTCTGATCTGCAACTTCTCTCTGGGGATTGGGCTGGCTGGATGAGGTACATAACCAGACTGAAGGATTCTCCTCGCATGCCATGCTAGAGCTGGCTTTTACCAAATACATAGACGACACAACCTGACTGCCTTGACAGGTGTGATATGGATGAGATGCTCCCATTATTGGTGATAATGAGACTTTTCAGTGTCTGTCAATTACAGAACAATTGATGTCATCAAGTGACTGGCAGCTTCCCTGCTAACTTACTGCTCAGAGGCAGGGCTGCTGGAACATCACAGGCTTTGAAAGAGTCATTGATGCCAGTACTGGAAGGGTTAACACATTCTAGTGTGTCTGCCTTAGCTTAGAGAGGAGGAGGTGGGCTGGGGGTGGGATACTTGACACATTCCATAGCAAAACAGTGGATAAATGGTTTTAAACCATATTGCTCCCTATTCTGGCTTGCATACTAATATCTTTGGGATTACTTTCCTGTGCTCTGGCAATCTGTCACCTGTAGCTGGGGAAAGGAAGCAGGCGTCAGAGAGCCTAAATGACTGAGTAGCATACTCTTGTTTTATGGAGCTGCATTATAGATCCTTGACCTAATTAGGGGACTGATGGAAGGGCAATCCTGATGGAATGCCTGAGAATCCCCTTGGTACCTCTCAACTTCCTTTCTACTCCAAATGATACACTCAAAAGACACTAAGGCTCAAAAACTTAAACATAAAATGACCCTCTGATGTGCACTCTCACATCTGGATGCATACGTAAGAGAATTGAAATCATGGACTTGAACAGATACTTGCAACACCAATGCCCATAGCAGTATTATTCACAATAGCCAAAAGTATAGAAACAACTTAAGCATGTACCAATAGATGAATGGATAAAGCAAATATGGTAAATACATAACACAGAATATTATTCAGCTCTAAGGAGTGAATTTCTGACACATGCTATAATATGGGTGGGCCCTAAAGAACATTGTGCTAAATGAAAGAAGTCAGACATGAAAAGACAAGTATAGGTTGAGTATCCCTTACCTGAAATGCTTGAGACCAGAAGTGAAAGTTGGATTTTGGTATATTTATATGCATAAATAATTAGATATCTTGAGGAGAGAACCTAAATCTAAAAACAAAGCCCACTTACATTTCGTATGTACCTATACACACAGCCTGAGTTCAACCCCATGTATTTTTCATAATTTAGAACAGAAAACAATTTTTCAGGTGATAGATTTTCCCACTTGTGACATCATGCTGGCCCTCAAAAAGTTTCAGATTTTGAAATATTTCAGATTTTAGATTCGGGGATTAGGGATGCTCAACCTACATTTTGTAATTCTATTTATATGAAGTCTCTACGTAGTCAAATTCATAGAGACAGAAAGTAGAATGGTGATTGCCAGGAGATGGAGGTGGAGGAAATGGAAAATTATTGATTAAGCAGTGCTGAGCTTCAGTTTGGGTTAATGGAAAAGTTCTGGAGGTGGATAGCAGTAATGGTTGCACAGCAATGTGAATGTACTTAATACTGTTGAACTGCACACTTAGTAAAATGGTAATTTTATGTTCTGTCTATTTTACAATTTAAAGATACCTAGCACAGTGTATGTATTCAGAGTCTTTACACAGCACGAGCCAAAAGAAAGACAGCATAGGTCTTCCTTGCCATAATCTATCAAGCATCCTACAAATGTTAGCTAAATATGCACATTTGCCTTGCCTTACTGATTCTTCAGGGAAATGTCATCAGCTTCTCTTGACAGAAGAGTAGATCCAAGTTCAAAGAAGTTAAGTAAGTTGGCCAGGTTCCACTGCAGTGGTAAAGGGAAGATTTAAACCTTGATCTGCCTGTTACGAAAACGCCTGAAAATGCACCCTTGTTAGGAGTGTTCATACGCCAAATAGTCAGCTGGAGCTGAGTTGACCTGCTCCCTGAAACATAGGACAGTTAAGCTCAGAAATGCATTAAAATTCATCAGTAGATGACAATTTATAACTCATAGATCTAAAATATAGAGTCTGTTCTGATAATAGCTAAATAAAGAGAAAGTTGGAGAATTCCCTACTAAAATGTAACTATATGTCTTATGTGCCTTTGCTTAGCTTATAAAAATAGAATCACAGAATTCAAAGCATTTCTGTTGTAATCAAGAGAACCATACCCCTCAAACACACAGACTACATTGTTAATAATCATAAACCACTGGTTATTTTTTAAACCCGGTTGAAATAACTTACCTATCCCTGGAGAGGTTTCTCTTGGTTTGAGAAAGGTCATAATATATCATAATTGTTTTTGTTTTTCTTATAGATTTGAAGTTCTTGAGAATTTCCAAGTATTGGTGCCATGCTCAATGTTTGTACTGGGATCTACATAGCAGTCTGAGCCAGGCAGTTCAGTATAGTGTTTAAAATCATGCACTCTGGGGTCTTACCTGCTGGGCACAAATCTCAGCTCAACCACTTACTGGTTACATGACCTTGAGCAAGTCCCTTCACTTTTCTGTACCTTGGTTTCTTTATCTGTGATACAGAGACAACAATAGCACAAAATTCAGTGGATTATTATGTGACAACTGCACTAATGAGCCATGCTTCTCATGGTACCTGGCTTACGATAAACATACAATAAATATCAGCCATTGTACTAATTTCCTTGAATACTGATGAATTTCATTTCCCAAATTCCAGTGATATGGAAAAGGTCTGACTGAGATCACTTATCTTCAGAAGTGCACCCACTACTATTTCAAGGGAGGGAGAGGCAGGAACTGGGAGGTGAGGAAAGGTGGCTTTGTACCAAGTGTAAGTATCACACATTCTCCTCTGGTACCAATTACTGTGATAAATTGAAGGTGACAAGTTATTTTATGACATAAATGCAAATCAGCATTCACTTCACTGTTATTTTCCAATGCCCTGGCACTTTAATGGTCCCCATAAGTTTGCTTCACTTGCAGCAAGTATCGGTATGTTCACATTCAGCCAGAGAATTTATTTTTAGGTGGGGAGTGCAATGAACTGAGCCCAGTGGATGACTTAGAAAAATGATCACACTCCTATCCACAAATTATTCACAAAGCTAGTTAGCATTTGAGCCTTTGTTGGTGAAATAACACAATAAATAGAGCTTGGAAAGGGGCTCATTTCCACCTGTCAGACTTGACTCCTTGAATATTAGGCAGTCACACATTCGTGGTACTTGTCTGTTTATGTGTGTTTATTAGACAAACAAAAAGCTATCCCAAAATGTAACGTGCACTGTAAATAACAGGGAGTGGAGACCTTCTACCTCTCAGCAAAATGCTGCCAAGAAAGGAATGTGGCTTCCTATCTGTTGCATCAATAAAGCTGCTGCTGTGTGCCTGAAACTTTAATGCCTGTGATTTCAACATGAAAGGAGACAAAAAGGAGAGACCACAGTATTTGCTTACTTTTTACCACTAAAGTTGATATCTTGTCCTTGAAGTTCCACCAGGCTGTCACTTTTTTTTTTATGTTGATAGGTAGAGAAAACAAAAAATAAAGCAAGAAAAAAAAGCGGACAAAAAAACCTAAAGAGTCAGGCAGCAATTGTCACTGTAAACAGGACTTTGCCTCCCCATCTGCCACTCTTATACATGTTGGCATTAATAGACAGTGGAAGCTGTTAAATACACTGCCTAATTAATTTAAAATACAACTTCAGAGAGACAACCCCTAATTGCTAAAAGTGCTTTTATTAGGGCATAAAGATTATCACAGAATTAAGTCATTAAGAGTCATAATAAGGAAACTCGTTCACAAAATGAAACTCAATCCCCAATGTCATCCTGCTCTTCCCAAGGAGTTCGTGGCTGCATCCATTAACTTATTTATTGACAAATATTTAGTGAGTGCCTACCACCCCATTTCTGCTAGGGAGCCACCAAAAGAAAAGTCCTACATTCTAAGACAGGTGGCTTGTTTTTAAAAATATGTCAGCTTCAGTCCTGGAATTGCTGTTTGCACGTGTGTATAAGTATGTGTGTGTGTGCACGCACGCGGGCATGTGTGTGTGTGTGTCTTGCATTCCAAGTTGCAATCAGCATGCAAGAACAGGGAAGCCTGAAGGAAACAGGCAATGGGAAACATTTTTATGCACATCACAGAACAAGGAGACTTTCTATCAACACCTTTCCTTAAGTGCATTGCATTAGGCATTCATCTGACAAGTTGCCATTTGGAGACTCTGTTTTAGCCCTCCCCCACCCTCCAACTTGAAACCTGACATTGGTTCACATCAAATGTTTAATTTCCCATTGTTTGAAGTAAAATGGTACGTAAAATGTGTTGCCATGGATGCAAAATTCTATACTGCACAGAGAAGTTGCTGAAGCCAGTTACTTTGGATCTACCTAGGTAACTAGGTACTACATAAGGCACAGGAAAAGGGACCCACCCAAAAAATGTTTCCAGTGCAAAGTTATTCTATCCCAACTGAGGGCTATACATTCACAAACTCCAAACACTCCCTTCCGCCTAGAGAGAATGTGTTTGCTCCACTCTTTCCTCATTGGCTGTCATTTTCTACGTGGAATAGTTCCAGCTTCCTTCTCTAGAAGCTTCTCTGAAAAAGTTCCTGAGCAACTCTGGTGTGATTCTCGGGGATTTGCGGGGTGGAAGCAAGGAAGCTTTTTTGTTGTATACAACAGCTAAGGCAGGACAATATTTGCTAAAGCCCAATACACATTCAAGTCCACTAACAGGTCTATACCCAACAGAAGTGTGTTTATATTTTCACAAAAGACATGCACTACAATCTTTACAAGAGCTCTATCCTTAATAGCCCTAAACCGGAAACTGCCCACATGTCCAACATTACAATGGAATTATACAGAGCAATGAGGATGAAGGGACAATTTATACAACATAGACAAATCCTCACAGGTAAGGCTGAGGAGAAGAGGCCAGCCCAGAAGGGAATATTATATGATTCTGTTTATCCTCAGTATAAAAGTAGGCCACACTGATCCCGCTGATAGTACTCAGGCTATTGACTGCCTGTAGGGAGACAGGAAGGGATCTAACCAGCAGCGGATAAGCAAAGATTCTGTGGAGTTCTAGCAATGCTCCATTTTTATTCATTTACAAACTTACTTGATTAGGTGGCGGTCTTTACTGTTCCGTTTGTGTGAAATATTTCACAATTTTTAAAAAGTTTAAAACAACACGTTTAGGCAAGCAAAAGCAACTCTCTAAGCTCTGTTAGACTCTGCAGTTTCCTCACAGTCGCTATGGGCAGAGGCCTGAGGCAAACCAAGATGGTCAACACAAGGCAGGGGCAAGGCAGGCCTTTTCCCTCCCATAAGGAGGCGCCTGGGTCCTGACAAGAGGTCAAGCTCTAGCACTGACTTACTTTCCCCAAGCATTCTTTTGAAAGACAAGAATTAAAAAGGCCTGTGGTTATTAACTTTTACTCATATCTTTTTTTTAACCAATGAGAAGAGATACTTGTCCCAACCACACATGCATTTTTATATCTCTGAATTGAAGATGTGCTGAACTGTTGATAAGAAAGCATTGCACTGATTTAATTGACAGCATTTTTTTTCATTATGGATACAGAAAATAATGGTGTGCCTTAGGCTTGATAAAAGCACAGTAAATTTCTTATACTCTGGGATGTTTCATATTTTCTCTCTCTCTCTCTCTCTCTCTCTCACACACACACACACACACACACACAGGAGAGATCAGGCACCAGGTTTCACAGAATTCTCTTTCTTTGTGTGGCTTCAGGTTCAAAGCTGGCTGGTGAGAAGCCCTTGGTGTGGTATTTGGAAGGCAAAACAGGAGAAGCCATTTTTCTCTGAGGTAGTACAGGCAGATGCATGGGCTTCCAGGCTGATCTATGATCTATGGCCTACTGGACCAGTTGGTTAGAGGCTAATGTTGAATCCTGCAGACACCCTCCTCAACCCCAGTTTGCAGCTCCCTGTATTATAAACCTCCAATCTTGAAGTGCACCAAGTGGTCTTTGTTTTCCCTACTGAATCCTGACAGCATAGAGGAACACAAAGACACAGAATTCTACCATACTGGGGCCTCATGTCTAGACTTTTAATGGTGCTATGAAGCTGTTGCTAAACTCTGGGTATCATCAGAGAACCTGACTTCTGTAATCGAGCTGTAAAATCTTGTCAGTCTCACCACTGGCACAATCTCACGTCTGACGCCACCCAACATTAAGCATCCCTGGCTCTCTAATCTCCAGTCATGCTACAGCATCTTTGTTTTCAACTCTTTTACATGCCTCACTCTGCATGGACACAAAGACCTCACATGAGAGCCTCCTCTTTCATGCTAGATCCTTCTTGCTCCTGGGTGACTTTCCTTTACTCACCTGACATTCTTCCTGAAGGCATTAATTAACCAGTGCCTTCCTCTAGGAGGCATTTTCTGATCCGCCAGAATCCATTAGACCCCCCACTACATATTCTGGTTGCATCCTACACTGCTCTTTCTTGTTATTTTCATTGCCCAACTCCATCACATCATAAGCTGCACAAGATCCACAGAGCATATTTCTATATCTTTAGCACATAGCATCCACCGAGGGACATAGAGAATGATCAATAAATATTTGTCAAATGATTAGTATTCAAAATCCCTCTGGATGGGTAAATAATGTATTTTTCTCAAGACAAATGGGTCCCGGTTTTATAGTGGGTATAATTGACAGGAGAGTGAAAGGGAAAATTAGCATATATTGGGCACTTTCTGTACAGGGTACATGGTGCCAAGCACTTTGCCTACATTATCATCATTGAATTCTGCAAGAACACTAAGAGGTAGATGCTATTAATGTTTCCATTTTACTAATAAAGGAACTGGAGCTCAAAGAGGTTAAGTAACTTGGCTAAGGTCATAGAGTTGCCCCAAGTCCCAATTCCTCCTCTGCTATTTCATCACTAATTGTTCATGATGTCATATGTCCCTCATACAGCTGGCAAAAAAATCTCAGAAATAGCAACAATTAATTTCCATAATAATTATATGAGCCAGTTTTGAATGTGTCCTGATATTCGATTTTTTCACTTTAACAATGACAAGTTTGAATTTCTCCATCACTTAGTTACGGTGGCTTACTCTTGACCTTTAACCTTCCCTCACTCTTTGAATTTGCTTCATTTCTCTCCCTTCAAAGGGAGCCAGCCCTGCTTCAGTTTCCTTCCAAATTTCCTTTCAAATTTCTCTTTTCTCAGGCTGCATCAAGGTTACTGGTTCTCTGAGAGACTCTCCCACCCACACTGCCATCCCTCACCAGCCACCAGGGTATGTGACCTGCTGGCAAAAACAGGTGAATATTTAGCCAAAGAATATCATGGCCAAGTGCACAGGCTTTGGAATCAATAAGTGGGGTTAAATCCTGGCTCCACCACTGGGTACATTTAGGTAAGTTACTTCCTGCCTCAGTTTCCTCATTTATAAGATGAAAGTGATAATAGTATCTACTTTTTGGAATTAAATGATACCATAAATGGACCATGCTTAGGACAGCACTCAGGCCACTGCACATGCTTCACCAATGTGAGTGTTCATCATTTGATCATCGTGGATGCCACCTAAGAACTTGGGGCTCTGTATTAGCAAGCTTTATGCTGGGTCCCAACTGCAACCTCAGACCTCCTTTCTCTTTTGTTTTGTTTTCCTTTTCCACATGGAGTAGAAGTTGAGTGCCCTGGGACTCTTTAGCAGAGAATTCAGAATAGCTTGGCTCCTAGGGAGAAGGAGACTGTACCCCAGTGGGTGGGCCTCTGACGTCCAATCCTGTATTTGTTGAACAGTTTTCTTTCCCCGACAACACTGTCTTTTTTTCTCATCCCTTACCAGTGCTCCTCTGGCAGAAAAATTCATTCCCCTTTCTAACTGAATCACAGCCTTAATAAACCTATTGTATTTGACCACAGGCTTAGGAAACAGTAATATAACATAATAAGAGAAGATCATTAAAGTTCTATAAAGCAAGCATTCAGCTCCTTCATTTCCAGTGTCATGGAGCCTTAGATAAAGGATAAATTTTTTTAATCAAAACCTAAATAACTGTAAATCTCACTTTTCATTTCATTTCAAGTATTTTTCCAGTTAAGTATGTGGTGTTTTCTAATTTCCTGTGTAGATCAGATGGACTATAAAAGGTGTTTTTAGGGCACTCTTCTGACTGCAATTCCAGCACACATCTCTGGTTAGGTTGTCAAAGAAGTAAGCCAAGAATGATTCTGAATTTGTAAAAGAATAAGAACAACTAAGAAATGGGAAGGAAAAACACTTATGGAGGGAATACCTGGATAAGCAGCTTAGAAAGACTGAGACAAAAATGGACATCAATTATATGAACCAAAAGGGTACGGTCTGGAGAAAAGTTTTAAAGGAAAATAGAGCCCCTTCCCTTTTTTCCTGCTTTTGCTTGAAACAACCATCAAGGGCACAAGTGCTAAAGGCCCCAGAAGAAACTAAAGTGTAAAGTCTGTCATTTGATGGCTGGGTGGCCTTGAACAAGTAGCTAAACATCCATGGGCCTCAAATGTATCATCCGTAAATGGCAATGGGGAAGCCATAATTATTCATAAGATGATCAACGCAAGAGGGACTTGTAATGTATTTAGCACAATGTCTGGTGCATAATAAATGGTATATCTCATTATTAATGTTTGTGGGACTACACCATATTTTGAAAGGAAACTTCCTGGGCTACAGTGTAAGAAACTTAAATCATTGGTAAGCCTGGAATTGGACCAGCAAATCAGGTTTTGACACTTCATCAACATCATCACCGAAAAAATTTTTGTACTCTATTTTATGGACTCTGAGGTATATATTTTTCCACACTTTGAAATATCTAAAATCAGGAAGTCTTACAATACCTGCACTTTTTCTTTCTTAGTGCCATATGGAATGGTGGTACATATTCCAACTGATGACATCTGAGATTCCATGAAATATGGTATCAAGCATTAAGCATTTGGTTCAGTGTTCTGAGAAAATCCATCCAAACAGGTCCAGCCCCCAAATAATTTATAATGTTAGGCAGACAATATAGAAAGAATTTTGAATTAACTAAGTCAACACTGACCAGATACAGGAAGGACTTGTGGTTCTTTGTTGGTAAATAATAATAATAATAATAATAATAATAAACTTATTGTGTAAGCTCATTCACATATACTTTCTCTGAGTTTTCATTTCTTCCTCTACGAAAGGGGCCTGTAACATCTCGGGGTGTTAAGAGGATGTGGTGAGGACTGAAGGCATCACTATGTAAAGAGAAACAGCCTAGTCGGGCTAGTGGCCCATTTCTGTAGTCCCAGCATGCTGATAGGCTTAGAGGATCTCAAGTTCAAGTCTGGCCTGGGCCAGACTTAGCCACTTAGTGAAACTCTGTGCAAAATAAAAAAATTTTAAAAGGTTGGGGTTGTAGCTCAGTGCAAAGGCACTGGGTTCAATGCCCAGTTATCTACTCCTACTCTCTAAAAAAGAGGAAGACCCACATTGACTCTTAGCTTAGCACATAGAAGACCTGGCTGTCATCCTTCCTGTTCCTTCCTCCCTGTCCCCTGCTACCAAAACTAACGTCTCTCTGTGCCTTGAGCCCCTCGCTGAAAGGAGCCAGATCTTTCTAACTTCAAGACTTTCACTGTAGATAGATGGCACTTTCAGGCTAGTATAATAAATTACCATAGACTGGGTAGATCAACAGCAGCAATTTGCTTCTCAGAGCTCTGGAAGCTGAAAGTCAAAGATCAAAGCACCAGGAGGATCATTGCCTAGGATACCCCACTCCTAGTCTGTAGATGGCTGTCTCTTGTCTGTAGATGGCTGTCTCTTGTCTGTGTCCTCAGATGGCAAATTTTATAAAGGCACTATTCCATTCACAAAGGCTCTACTCTAGCAATCTAGTCACATCCCAAAGATTCCACCTTCCATTTTTTTCCATCTTCTAATGATACAGAAAATTATACTGGAGATGAAATATGAAATATTACATCTCCCAGCCTTTAGCTTTCTGATATGTCAAGCTCTTGTTCCCTAAAAATTGAAGAATAAATTCTAGGAACAATCAAGTTAAGAGTAGGAACATATTTATTGATAGGATAGCTCCTGAGAGGCAGGAGGAGACCTGAGTGGCTAGCCTGGGGACCTCATTTTACAGAGGAGTTTTATAGAGCAAAATCCACGTGAGTACAATGTGGGCCACAGCCATGGTCAACCAATAAAATTACAAGTATAGTCACTTAAGTAATAGTGGTCCATTTGGGAAACAAGTCACATAACAAGTGTGGATGGAAAGAACAAAGTCTTCTTCTAGGAAGTGGTGGCTCCAGAGGTCTCTAGTCACCCATGGGGGTGGCTGATATCTATCTAAACTTCAGTAGGCCCAATGTCTGTCCTTTGAGAAAGTATGAGGGTCTGGTCATCTTGTCTTTATCTTGAGGCCTGATCTCTAACAGATATGTCTCCAGCCGCAGTTATGGTGTGTTTCACCTTTGTCCTGACTGTCTCAAGGACCTACCCCTACCCGACTGCCTATAATATTTCTACCTAACTCATCTATCTATAATTCTAATACCATCCCATTGAAGGGTCGATTTTATGTTTTATTTTTTGGCAGTATTGGAGGAACTCAGAGCCTTCACATCCAGCTACATCCCCAACCGTTATTATTTTTTACGTTTTTATTTTGAGACAGCGTTTCCTTAAATTGTTAAGTTGCCTGGGCTGGTTTAGATATTATAATCTTCTTGCCCCAGCCTCCTAGAGTGCTGGGATTATAGGTGTGCACCACTGCACTGGACTGAAGTTGAGGTTTTTGATGTATGAGCTTTGGGGGAGACACAAAAGTTAATCTCTAGCAGATGGAGTGCAAACATCGATTTCTCATCTCTTGTTCCAATTAACAATCCACTGTCCCATATCTCTTGCTCTCCTAACTTACGTTTTCTAATTCTCCTTAGTAAAGTTCATGCTCACCACCAAATAGGATTTCGCTACGTCCTGGTTGCCTTGGGAAACACATCTCATAAACTATGTGAGGACAGAGCCATGCTTGACTTTGTCATAGGTGAGACCATGGTGCCAGTCACAGGAAGATACAGGGGAGGTGCTCAGCAGAAGGTCTCCCCAGGCTGAAATCAACGTGTCAATAGGGCTGCATTCTTTTTTGGAGGCCCCAGGGAGCAGTTTGTTTCCTTGCCTTTTCTACTTTTTAGAGACCATGTGCATTCCTTGTCTCATGACCTCCTTCCTCTTTTTTCAAAGCCAGAAACAGCAAATTGAGTCTGTTTTACACTGGATCATTCTGACTACCTTCTTCACTTTTCTCTTCTTGTGATCATGTTGGATCCACCAGATAATCTAGGATATTCTTCCCATTGTAGGGTCAGCTAATTAGTAACCTGAATTGGTCCTGCAACCTTAATTCTTCCTTGCCATCTAACACCATATTCACAGGTCCTGAGGATGGGACATGGACATCTTTGTGTGGTCATTACTCCATCTAGCATAGAAGATTAAATTTTTATTAATAATAGCAAACATTGATGAAAGTCTAGTATGTGTCAGGCCCTGTTCTGGCTAAGCACTTTGTATGCATCTACTACTTTTATCCTTACAATAACCCAATGAAGCAAGAACAATTATAGCCTCAATTTTCAATTTCCCAAAGATAAAGATCCCAGAGGTTTAAAAGACCTGTCCAAGGTCATAGATTTAATTATTGGCAGAGTTAGGATTTGAACTTAGAACCATCTCTAAGGCTTCAAAATGTCTAGAATGTGTAACTATAAGCTGCAATTACATCTATAGGAGTGGGTGAGCTTGGACAAGGAACAGAGGTTCCAAGTAAAAGTTCCAAAGAGTACCTTAAAATCAAATTGACAGCTTGATGGTTTTATAATGAATACCCACATTTCTTCAGCTGAGATTATTGTCCTTGCAAGTGACATAAAGTCCCATTGGGACAGCTTATTCCAAAAAAAGGGTAGGTTAAGTAAACTGAAAAATGTAGGATTCCAGCTTCAGAATTGACTAGATGCAGGACTCTAGTGAGCTTATCAAGAATTCACATTCTTTTTTTCCTTGTAGGTGTACCTATCTTCATCAGAGTTAACTCTGAAAAGTCAGCAAGATGGTAGTAAAACAACCAGAGTAGTTCTAGTGGCTACATCCTTTCCTTTTAGCTTTTACATAAACAGACAACAACAATAAAAGAAAACCTTTCTCAGAAGTCCCAAGGAAAATCATATTGTCTCTCATTTGTTCTGCCAGAGTCTCTGAGCCATCTGTGAAAAAAGCTCTGAAGTCAGGTGAATCCAGGTTTGGAATTGCTTAGTTCTAGATTATGTGGTTCTTCCTGATGTCAGATGCTGAGTCAGCTTCTCTAGAAACGGAGACTCAGGGGAGTAGGGCAGGGATGCTTTTGACTGGAGGTAACAAATTTGCTTATTTACAGAAATGTACTATCTCCCATAACAAGAAGCCCAAGGCAGGCAGTTCTAGACTGGATGAAGCTGAAGGATATCAATGGTCCGGGTGCTCCTCTGTGATCCTGTAGATTTACTCTATCCCCTATGATCACAAGATGGCTCCATAGCTTCTTCCACACAATAAGGAAGAAAGATGTGATTTTCTTCTTACAAGTCTGTCCTTACTTCAGGAAGGAAAATATGTCCCAGAAGCTCCCCACTAGATATCTCCTGATGCCTGATTGGCTGCAGCAGGTCACATGTACTCCTCAAAATCTGTTACTGGCAAAAGTGGAATCTCATGATTGCCTTAGCTTTGTGGTGGTTCATGCCCTAGGGGTAAGGACAGTAAGATCTAAATATCTGGACATATCTGGATTCTGTTTGTAAGGAAGAATGGGGGAATGGCAATTGGGTTGGGACCAGCTGTGTCTGGAGGGAAACTGGGGAATTTGGTTACCAGAAGAAGGCTGAGGAGACCTTGGGTGGCAAAAAAAAAAAAAAAATAAGTCTATTAGAGCTAAACTGAGAACAGAGAAGGTTTCAAGGCCTTGAACATACTAGGTGCTTACAAAGAATCCGTAAACCAAATTCAGGAGAAGTGGGATTGGCTCAGAGATTTAGGTTCAAAAATGGACTGTGACAATTGCTTTGAAAACTGCTCACAACACTCCCTCCTATCCTGCTCATGCCTTTTTATACAGAACTTTGAAAGGCTGCAGGAGGTGAGCCTTCTCCAGCTACTTGAATCTTGGTTGGCCTCTGGCTTGCTTTGACAAATACTCTGCAGTGAAAGTAATACCGTGTGATATCTGGCCCGGCCTTGAGAAACTTTGAAGCCTCCCTTTTTGTTCTCTGAAGAGCCAGGTTCCGTGTAAACAAGTCTAGGTTATGGGGCTGGAGGGGCTGTGGAGAGAAAGAACAGCCCTAGAGGACAAGAGTTCACACAGAGGAGAGCTTGAGCTGCCAAATGTGGGTGACACCATTTTGGATGTTCTAGCCTGAGTTGAACGCCTGGCCCGGACGAAAGCAGCCACATGTGGGGTCCCTGAGAAATAATGAGTCACTATTGTTTTAAACCATTGTCAGGGTTTATTTAGATCTAGACTGTCCCCCCAAAAAACCTCATGTGTTCAGAGGTAGGGCTTTTGGAAGGTAATTGGATCTTGGGGGCACTATGCTCATCACTGGATGAACCCACTAACCAACCTATAGCTGAAGGAAGGGATGTGGTAGGAAAGTGGAGTCTGGGAGGAAAAAGTGGGTCACTGGGGTGTGGCCTGGGAGGGTGTCTGTCCCTCTCCAACACCTCCATTCTCTCTCTGCTTCCTAGCTGCCATAGAACAGGAAGCTTTCCTCTGCCAGATCCTTTCACTGTGCCCTTCGTGCATTGGAGCCAGCTGACTATGGACTGAATCATCTAAAAACCATGAGCCAAAATAAACCTCTTCTCCTTTAAGTTGCAGGTGCTGGTATTTTGTCTCAGTGATGAGGAAAGTGACTAAGACAACCATGACATTTTAGAGTGGTCTGTGGCGCAGCAGCAGATAAGAGAGACAGGAAATTATCCTCAGAGCATTTGGGGCTCATACTGAAAAGCCAGTGAAGTTCAAAGACTTGCTGGGAGCCACAGTTTATTGGAGGTGGAGGCTAAGCAAGAACTCAAATTCTTTACTGTCAATAAGTTGGACTATTTTCACACAGATAAAATGGGTGCAATTTTAACTTTTGCTGATGTGCCTAGAAAGTAGTAACTTACACTGAGTGCTTATTAAATGTGCTTGACACAGTGCTAAATATGTTATCTCAGCTAAATATACTGTCTCATTTAACCCCCACAATGCGACTATTATGTAGGTCTGATATGACCCCCATTTTACAGATAAGATGATTGAGGTTAAAGAATTTAAATATATTTAGAGTCTGCAGATGTGTTGGGTTCTGAAATGCTTGTGCAATAACCACCATGATGCACAGCTTCCACTGACTCACAAGGCATCTTCCCTACATAACCAGTTTTTCTTTCCTGCATGATGTAGCGATTCCATTCAGGGTAATTCTCACCACGTCTTAAATGTGCCTTAGAGTGGGCATGGGTTTCGGGGTGAAGCCTAAATAGAAATGTTTGGATCATTCTAAGAGTTTTTCCTTATTGAACATTTGCTCTGAGTCACTAGGGCTCTTTTGAAAGGGAAGTAAAAAAGTCTGGAGTTTTTATCCTTCATAACAGATATAGTTAAGGCACTTCCCATGTGCTGTGTACTTTCTCCAAACTGAGATTCATTCATTTTTCTCATCTTTAAATTACCTGAGAAGTGAAGGATGAGAATTGTAGGGTTGTGGTTTAATTGTGATCTGGCAACTTTGTACAGTCTGTTTGCTTGTTTGTTTGTGGTATTGGGGATTGAAGTACACACTGAACTAAATTCCCAGCCCTTTCTCAAAATTGTATTTTATTTTGAGATAGGCTTTGGCTAAGTTGCTCAGTTTGAGCCCAGCCTGGGCTTAAACTTGTGATCCTCCTGCCTCTGCCTCCCAGAGTGCTGGTATTACAGGCATCTACCATGCTAGGCTTGTACATTTTTGCTGAGCAAAGAGAGAAGGAAAAAGGAAGGGAAGAGAAATAGGAAAGAAGAGATAAACAGGGGAAAAGTTAGAATCATGAAAAGCAAAATATTGATCTAAAAATATTACTGGGGACTAGAAATCTTAGGGTGCCTCTGCTTGTCACTTTGTTGTAGGATGAGCATACATTGATAGTTTATCCAGGACAGTTCTGGTCTATACTTATGCACCAATTTTAATCATAAATCCTCTGGTGACCCTTCCAGTTGCTTCACTCTTAGCCCCCCACATCAGGTTTTGAGGAATACAGCTAAGCACTAGATATAGTCATAGGCGCTGAGAACTCTGGGTAAAGCCTTCTGCTCTCAAGTTTACTGCACCATAGGGAGACACACAGCAAGCAGCTTTCTGATTTAGGAAGCACAATAGCAGACCCCAGGGGCACTGTGGTAGGCAGCAGGAAGGGAAGAGACGGTGGAGGCATCACAGGACAGGAAAGAGCAAGTACAAAGACAGGGAGGAGTGGCAAGGCGTGGAGCAGTGTAGGGAACCATAGTAACCAGTTGCTCTTCATAGCCAAATGTAACTGGAGGTTCCTCCCATATTACTTTTGGGAAAAGGATCATCTTATATTAATTTTTTCCAAAGTACATTTTTGTGATGCGATCTCCTGGCTACTTCAAGTAAAATAAATTACCATTTGGGAAAGAAGATGAAGTTAGTTGAGAGAGAGACTTTTAGTATTATTCCTTGCCTCTGACTACATCATGCAATTTCAAAAAGTTCTATGTTACAAACACTGAAGAAAGCTGTGAAGATGATATGCTCTGAAAAGCTGTGTTCCATGACTCAAAAAGTGGCTCTAGTAATGATGACGACAGACATTGTTATCAGAGCTGCTAATGAAGAGCTGGAATAAAATTATTTCATGAAATCTGAGAGACAGGAAAAATCAATATTTAGGGGCTTGAGGCTGGGAGTGTAGCTTAGTGATAGATGACATTCTTAGCATGGGAAGTCCCTGGGTTTAATCCTTGTCATAAAAAAAGAATCAATATTTCCAAATTAATATTTTGTGTAACTTTAATGTAAACCATATTTAACTAAATAAATATATTATATATTACAAATAGATGTTGCAAAATTTCAGCTGTATCCCATTCAAGTTGTCAATAAAAGGTGTTTTGGGGGGAAGGACATCCTATCATGAGAAAATGAGGAAATTGCTTATCTAGGGTCACCTGTTATTTAGCACTTCTCATAGTTCAGTCTATAGGGGACCAGGGTCTACAGTTGAGGAAGCAGCAAGAGATGAAGGTGGAGAGGAAGGCAGGTGGTCAAATCAGAAAGGATCTTGTATACTATGCCAAGTCCATACTAGATGACTGAAATCTACTCATAGGTGTACAGAAGGTGATTATACCTTAATTAAATTTGCATTTTAGAAGAATCATTCTGTTGATAGTGTGGAGGGTCTGAGGATGTAATGAAGAAAACACTCAAGCTTATTGTCTCCTATTATAGTCTCTAAAAACAGGTCACATCTGACAGCAGATGTATGGAGGTTCTCCCCCCACACACACACACACGCACATACACACACCAGGCAAGCAATTAGTTCAGCAGTGGACAATTCAATTCTGACACTATCTATCTGGAGACAGTATCAGATCCCACCGGTTGAGGGCTCAGTCCCCCAAACTGCCCCCTACCCCACTTCAGATGCCAATCACAAGCTCCAGTTGTTTTACCTGTGCTTTTTTTTTTTTTTGCAATGTGGTATTTAAACATGTGTGTCTAATTTATTTCACTTAAGAGCATGGTCTCAAGGTCCATCTATTTAGCTATAAATGTTTGAAGCTCATCTTTCTTTATGGCAGAGTAGTACTCTATTGTATAAAAAAACACATCTTTATCAACTCATCAGTTGATGGGCATTTGGGCTGTTTCCAAGATTTAGCTATTATAAACTGTGCTGCTATAAATATGGGTGTGCCTATATTGCTGTGGTATGATGCTTTTAATTCTTTTGGGAAGATACCAAGAAAAAGTATACCTGGGTCAAATGGAACCTCTAATTTTAGTTTTTTGAGAAATCTCCACACTTATTTCCATAGTGCTTTCACCAGTCTACACTCCTACCAGCAGTGGAGCAGGGTTCCTTTTCCCCCACAGCCCCTCCAGCATTGTTATTGGTTGATTTCTTGATAGCACCCCCCATTCTTCTGGAGTGAGATGGAATCTCAGTGTTGTTTTAATTTGCATCTCTCCAATGACCAGTGATACTAAACATTTTTTCCATATATTTATTTGCCATTTCGAATTCTTTATCTGAGAAGTGTCTTTTTATTTCAGATGTCCATTTTTGCACTGGGTCTTTAAATTTGAGGGAACTGATTTTTTTTTTTAGTTCTTTATATATTCTAGATGATATTACCTGTACTTTTGACCGAACAGGTAGCTATCTGAGTTCTCACAATCTTCTCCTTGGGTTTGATTAATTCGCTAAATGTCTACAGAACTCATGAAACACATTTATGGTTTTATTATAAACATACAATGAAGAGATGCATAGAGCAAGGCTGTGGGAAGGTCCAGAGCTCCCATGCCCTCTCTGGGACACCATCCTCTAGGACTATCCACATATTTAGCTACCTAGGGTCAATCTGCACTCTGATCTTGGTTTTTACAGAGACTTTATTGCACAGGCATGATTAAAGCATGGCCAAAAGTTTAGAAATGTGATTGTACAAAAAAAGTATGAGCCAATGTTTACAAAATAAATGGGGAGATCCAGGAGGCCTGCCTGTACAGATTCTTGGTATCTCTGAGCAGCATTCCTTCTTCCCAGATAAAGTCAGAACCTCTTCTAAAATAGAGGGCTTATGATCTACTAGCAGACAAGGTAGGTCAGAGAATATCACCAGATACATCGGAAAGGTATGGGAAGATTAGAGTATATTTTTAGTTACCATGACTTGCCTTGGGGGAGAGGAATTTGAGTTTCTGTAACCTGCCTTGAAGAGAAGATTAAAAAAAAAGGGGGGGGGGAGTGAAAGGAGGGTAGGAGAAGGTCATAGAGATATCTTTCTTTTTGAGGTAGGCTTTTGAGGCCTAAAGAACCCCAACGCTATAACAAAAGTCTCTTTCACTTTTCTTGTTTTAAAGTTGTTCTGAAGTTGCTTTAGGAACCAAGGACAAAAGTCCAAATATTTTAACCTTATTGTTCTAGTCATTTCAAAAAGCACTATGGGAGTCATGAGGCAGAAACTGGATGAAAGCCAAAAAATATGTATCTCATAATATCACAGAGGGCCATGGAAGAATGGAAGAATATTAACTCATGCTAGAAATATGAATGTGCTGAGAGCACTCATGGTGTTTTGTGGTGGCATCCTCAGAGCCTCATGGATGAGTATCTCATGAGAATCTCATCCATGGAAAGTACTCAACATTTAATAAGTGAATGAATAAGAGAATGAATTACCCACCCTGAAATTCTTGTTCTTCTTAATTCTCATCCCACTTTATTCAAAAAAGACAACTCAAGAGTTTCAGGATGGCTCTTCCCCCTCTAACTGTGCTCATGACTCTTGTGGTTTATCTGTTTTTCCTGAACTGGAGCCTCTACCTCATTTAGTTCTACTTTTCTAATGTCTTGTCATCATAGTCTAAATGACTACAAAGGCAATATATTATCTTAAAACTTTTTTGAAAGGATAACATTTTTAGGGAATATACTAGGGAAAATAAGTTGCCTGTTAGCCTGTGAGCCACCCTTCAATCTCTTAATTATGACATTATGGTACCTCATATCAAACAAATTTCTTCATTTATGGTTAGGATTATAAATGGAGTCAGGCTGTTGGGAAAACTGTCTCTACAGAGAAAAATAAAATTGGATCCCTGCCTCAAACCATCTAAAAAGAGATAGACTTTAATGTAAAAAACTAAAACCATAAAGATAAAAGAAGATGTTGGAATATGTATTTATGATCTTGAGCTATAGCAGCACTTCAACAAAATGTATTCAGCTATATCAACACAAAAGATCTCTTTTCAAAAAAGGATACCATTAAAGACAAAGTTACTGAAGTCATGATGAATTGGAAGAAAATATTTTTAATAGTATATCAGTCAGTGTGTACTAGAGAAATAGATTTAATGCAAGATATACAAATACATAAAAATTTGCAAGATTAATTTACAATGGCTGCCCAGAGAGTGTGGAAGAGTGCAAAATGTTTGCCTGCATGCTGGGGATCCAAAGGATCCAGTTAAAGGCCTGGAGCTCACTGTAGTGTCCTGTGGAAGTCCATTATCAAGAGGCTGAAGAGTCTGCCATAGAAGCCTAAAGTGTTTGTGCTGGAGGCTGGAGTGTGGGAAGCCAGGAGCCGACATCCAAGGTGAAGACCAGAGTTCATCCTAAGAAACAGAAGCAAGACTTCCTTCTTTGTTTCTCCTTTATACCACTCAGTCTGATCTCTCCTTTATACCACAAGCTGACCTACAGTGGGTCTTCTGTCTTTAGTAAATCCCCTCAGCCACACGCAGAACTATGCTGATCCAATTTAGTTGGGCATTTCTTACTCTAGTTGACACAATCAGTTATCTATTACAAATACCTAAAACTGACCAGGGTTACTATGTAGAAGGTACAAGAAAATGCTGCAAAAACAGTAGTGAAATATCAAGAAACTCAAAAAATAGGGAAAAGTTCTAAATAGACAATTCACACAATAAGATTATAAAGAGCTATTCATTTTTATTAATAACCCAACACTAAAAAATACTAAATTAAGTTATCGCTTTCTACCCATTAAATTGACAAAAATTAGAACGTTAGATATTACCAAATGTTGTCAAAGAGTGGAAAAAAATGAGACAGTATTCTTTGGCTGGGGATGTAGCTCAGTAGTAGAGTGCTTGCCTAGAATTCACAAGGCCCTAGGTTAGATCTCCAATACTGGGGAGAGGGAGAAAGAGAGGGAGAGGGAGAGGTACAGAGAGGAAGAGAGGGAGGGAGAGAGGAAGAGGGAGGGAGAGAGGAAGAGGGAGGGAGAGAAGAAGAGAGAGAGAGAGAGAGAGGAGAGAATTCTTTAGTGCTATATTCATGTAAAGTTTAAGATGTACATAAAACAATAGAATACTCAAAGATACATATAAACACAAGGACATTTATCAAACATGTTAAATAGAGTTTCTGAAGGAAAACATGGAGTAAGAGTGGAGTCTGGAAATAAAGGAGAAATTAAAAAACTGAAATGAGATAACAAAGATGCCTTGATTGCACTAAGGACAGGTTATGATCTGAGGAGTATGACTAACTAACCTCTCTGCACCAAAGTTCCAAAATAAATAAATACAGAGAACAAGCCTCAGGGAGTTTTCCCTCATAATCCGTGATTTACAAGGGTGCTGACTGCTGAAATATAAAGTCCTTAATTGGTTCCAGTCCAGAGGTGACTGCTTTTCCAAAAGGAGTAATGGAAGGCAAATTCAGGAGATTTCCCACACACACAAAGAGTGCTGATCTCACAGATGATTACATGTCTGCCTTCATTTCTTTGCAGCTCACTCAGATAAAAGCCAAGACCACCCCTAAGGAAGCATTTCCAAGGAGAGGAGTTTGAAAAACATCATTTTGACAAAAATAATTAGTATCACCCAGGGTTTAGGGAGCCGGCTTGAGGACTAAGGAGGAAGTCGGAGATTAACTCAAATGACTGGAGATTCTTTTAAATACAGTAATTCTCTGGGCCTGTAGTTTCTACGTTGGTAAATTGGAGGCATTTGGTAGCAGGGAATTTGTAGAATGTGTCTAAAGAAAATTGAAAAAAATACCAAGGGAATCTCAAGAGTTCTTGTGAATAAAATTATGGTTATGAAAATGAGGTAATTTTTTTTAGCAAGTAACATACTAAATGAATGTAATGACAATATCTTGATCAGAGCTTATCTGGAGTTATCTTTGCAGATGTGTTTTCATGGGAGAATTGTTAGAGCACTATACTATTAGTAAGCACTGAAGTATCTACTAGTTAGCACTGACTGAAATGAAAATGTTCACAAGTATGCTAGGCCAAGGAGTTGTTTTGTGTATCCACTTCAAACAGGCTTCTGAGGACCAGAGTGAGGCCCAGCCTTCAGGGCTTATTTATTTATTTATGTATTTAATATTGTGGCAGGGCTGGGATGTGCTAGGAGACATCATCTTTCACTGCAGTGACATAATAGGATAAGACGCTGGCTAATATAACAAGATAAGAAGAGATTTATGTGATCTCATTGGCTTGTTGGGTAAAATGAAATCAGTCACTGAAGTGATATTCTAATTCAGTCAAGTAAGTCTATAGCCCTGTTGACTTAAAAATTCCACCCCATTCTCTTTTTAACTTCTAATAGTTTTCCTGAAATTAATTGTACTATGTTATGTGTCTTACTTAAGTCTTTTATTTGGAACAGGTTAAGGGAATAGGAATTGACTTCACAACTGGAAAAAAAATACTGGTAAAATTATTTGGGAAGCAGGTTGGTAATGTGGGGTATCACTTATTCAGCCCACAGGTGACTATGCTAAGATGCAGCCAGAGAGATCTGAGTTTGAATCCCAACTCAGCTACTTCTTAACAAGTTCCTTCACGTCTCTGAACTTAGGTTTCCTCATTTGTATAGTGTTCAAATGTTTCAAGACCTAAGACCTACAGCCACATGATAGCAGGCTTTTGTTTATTTAGGAATAGGTCATTTATTTCTGGGAGTCCCCACAAGTATTTACAAAAACAGTCACAGCTTCAACCTTCCCTGTTCTTCCCTGATAAGCTACTTAGAGATGCTGTTAGATCTAAAATATACCCCCAAAGTCTCATATGCTTGGAAGGTGTCTCAATTACTTTTCTCGTTGCTTAGACACAATTTTGGACATCTATAGCTAAAAGAGGAAAAGTTTATTTTTGTCTCACAATCTGTAGAGGTTTCAGTTCAGAGTTGGCTGACTCCAAGGCAGGGCAACATGGCAGAGGGGCGTCACAGAGGAGAAAGAGTCCATGGCAGGCAGAAGTAAGTAGGGCAGCAAAGCAGTGAAGTAACAAGGAAGCTGCAAATGACTCCACTAACTCTCTTTCTGTCCCTTATATTCTATCCAGGCTACCCACCCATAGAATGGGTAGCACTCACACCCAGGGAGGGCCTTCCCATTATCCACTCCCAGAACCATGCCAAACCAATCAGTGGACTATTTTAGTAATCACACACCCTTAATCCCAGGATCACACACTCTGCATTAGCCACCTCGAAAAGCCCCATCTACTACAGCATGAGGATTTGAGAGACATCTAGACAAAAGCCATGGGAGAAAGGAATTGGATCATGGGGGTGGTATACTCATCAGTGGATTCATCTATTGATGAACTTAGCAGTTGAATGTGTTGTTAGGCAATGGGGTTTGGTTGGAGATGAGTCACTAGGGGTGGACGTGGAAGGGTATATTCTTGTTCCACGAGCCTCCCTTCTCTTTCTGCTTCTTGGCCACCAGTGTGTGAGCAGCATTCCTCTACAGTGCACTTTCATCATGCTCATTCTGTCTTGGAGCCTGCCATGGACTGAACCCATGCAATTGTGAGGCAAGATAAACCTCACCTATTTTAGTTGCAGGTGTCAGGTATTGTGTCTCAGTAACAGGAATGCAGCCAATACAGATACTTTGCAGCTGCTGCTAATCCTACTGAGAATATGTACGATTCCAATGCCAAGTGTGACCATCAGCCCATGAGATAACTCAAAATTTTAGGGAAATCTTTTATGCAACAGTAGGCCACTAATACAGATTTTTATTAGAGTGTCAGTTTCTTTCACACTAAAAACCTGAAATCTTGGAATCGCTTTGGAACTTGGCAGTGGGCAGAAGCTGGAAAGAATTTGAGGAGAATGTTAAACACTGAGTTTTAAAGAAATTGTTAGTAGACTCCTTATGGCCTTGAGATGAGTATAGGTAAGGATGTAAAGGGAAACAAGGAAAATGTTATTGAAAATTGGAGGAAAGGGATCCTTGTTATGTAGAGGCAGAATTTTAATAATACTGATGCCTGCATTGGAAGGTAAAAATGTCCCTATTCAATTGAGTATTCTAGTTAAGGACATTTCTTGGTAAAGTTTTGAAGATACTGGCTCATGTCTTCTTGATGATTACAGTAAAATATGAAAAAAATAATCTACAGGAAGAACTTAGAAAACGAAAGGAATGAAGAAAGGATCCAGAATCTGCTGGTTTTGAAATTCCCAGCTTCTCCACGTAGCAAATGGTGCTAAAATAAAGAGATAGTTTTCAGGCAAAGATAAACTCCAAGGTGCTGCCAGGAAAATATCAAACAATGAGGTAAAAGTGGGGCTGTAAAGCCTTTGTTTAGACCTCAAAAATATCTATTGATGAGTCAGAAAATCATTCAGACAAACAATAGAGCTTCAAAGATGCCTAGTGTGTTGTACCTGGGCAGGTTCAGCAGAGGAACTCTCCTCAATAAATAACAGCTTATCTTGAAGAGATTTCTGGGTATGAATTTTGTCCAATAGAATGAATCCAGTTCAATTTATAGGAAACATGTAAGGTTCTAAAACATTATATTGGCAAACACACTGCCAGCATGGACACACAGAGACAGTACAAAATGACAAGTGGCCTTTGGATCCTCTAAATTCTACAGGCACAAAGCAAACTGACAGAACTCCAGTTGAAAACATGGGCTACTTTTAATGGAAAAGGAAGGATAACTCAGAAAGCAGAATCAAGAGTCCAAATGGTGAAGTCAAGAACTGTGGGGAGTCATTCCAGGCAGAAGTAGGACTGACCCACAATCATGTAAATTCCAACACGCACCCAATTGCATTTAAGGGTTCTATGCCCCAGTAACTCTTCAGAGCCTTCTATTTTTCCTACTATTTGAGCAAGCATGTTTGTTGGGAGTTCTCCTACGCTGTTCACTCCATTGTATTTTGAGAGTATGCAGAGCACAGGAATTACGATGAAGTGTAACTACACTGGAGCAGCTGCACTTAACAATATATCACCTCAGAGACTTTTCCATACCCAAATCCATTTTAGATGACAAGATTCTGGACTGATGATATAATAGGTTGAGACTTTTGTACTTTGGAAAGAAGTGATAATATTCTGCATTTGGGAGAGACGTGAATCATTGGAGAGCAAAGGGCAGACTGTGGTAGCGATCCTCCAAAATGGCCCCAAAGACACTCTACTTCTTGGTACTCATGCCCTTGTGTAGTTTCCTTCCATAGTGAATAGAACTGATCTATTCTATAGTTTATATTGGAAATGATGGTATGTTATTTCTGAGTTTAGGTCATAAAAGACATTGTTAACTTTCATCTTGTCCTCTGTTGGATCTCTCGCTTTGGGAGAATTCAACTGTTAGGTCATAGGACAATTACACAGCCCTATAAAAAGTGGTGAGGCCTCCTGTCAAGAGCCATGTAAGTGAGCCATCTTAGAGGTGAAACCTACGTTTGTTAAGTTAGCCTTCAAGTGACTACGGTGCAGCCAACATCTTTCCTGAAATCTCTTAACAGACCTTAAATCAGGCACCCAGTGAAGCCACTCCAAGATTTCTGTCTCATAGAAACTGTGAGATAATAGATGTTTATTATTTTAACCTGCTACATTTTGAGATAATTTTGTGTGAAGATTAACATAACAAGGATGCTATCTCTGGGTGTTTCTAAAAATTCCAATTCCTGGGGAATCAGATGGTTCTGTTTTCTGTACAGAAGATCACCTTATTGAGTCTGCCACATAGTCTAACCAGAACTTTATAAAGTATCTTTTAAATAATTTTATCTTCTGCTTCTGAAAACCTCTCTCTATGGAAGGATTGTTATGGTTTATATGCAGATGTTCCCCTCATGCACTCATAGCCAAACCTTTTAGATGATTGGATCATGGGGGCAATATAGCTGACTTGCTACTGAGAGATGGGCTCTGATGAGAAGAGACAGATCACGGGTGCGACCTGGAATAGTATACTTCCTCTCATGGTTCCTCCTTTCATTCTCTGCTTCCTGCGTGCCATGATTTGAGTAGCTTTCCTCTGCCCAGACCCCTCTGCCATGCTGTTTTCATGTTTAAGCCTGCCAAACTGTGAGCCAAAACAAACCTCTCCTCCTTTAAAGCCTTGGGTATCCAATATTTTGCCTAGTGACAAGGAAAGTAAATATGACATGTATCAAAGGAGGATTGTAAATTGTCAGAAACTGTACAGTATTACATTTTAACTGTCAGGTTAAAGAAGAAACATTAACAATAATAACCCACCCCCAAACACCCCAGACCCAAAAATGTCCTTTTAAGACACTAGGAAAAGATTTTCTAAATGTCATAACATTGTGCTTGCAAATGCTGAATCCTTTTCCTTTGAACTTGGGGTAACCAAGCAAAGACCATTACTCACTAGATATACTAATGCTGATGTTTGAGTTGGCATTGGCTGAACTTTTTTCTCAGAATGGTGCATCAATCCCTGTTTCAAATAGACACAGAAATAATTTCCAGAGAAATGAACTGGAGGAAAACAGAAAAATGTATGGAATTGAAACAAAACAAATCTGTTTCCCCTCAACATTCTATAGAATTGTTCTGAGATTAAAAAATAAATATCTAATGAGAACTGCTCACATTATCCACGGTGATATTAAAAAGTATTTGAAATGTTTTTTACCCTCTTTATTTCCTCCAACTTTTGTGAAGATCTAAGGAAATCAATGGAAATCAGACACCCTTCCACCCCTACACCCATTCTTTTTAACCACACCTTGGCCTTTCTCTTGACTTAGATCAAAATGCTAGCCCCCACCAATACAGCTTTTCTGTGAATGGAGAGACATCATATGGGATAAAGATGAGGGAGTTGCCTACACAACCAGCAGCCAGCCTTATGTGTTTAAGTGCTTCAAGACCTCTTCAATAATTAAACCTTTACATTTTTTAACCCACAAAAAAACCTGGGAAGTGCTATTATTTCCATTTTACAGTTTGTTGGTTTTTTTAAAGAGTAGAAAACAGAGTAATGAATTAACTTGTCCGTGGTAACAAAACTGGTTATGCAGTAGTCCCAGGATTTGGGGACCCTGGGGTGGGGATCTTCTAAGGTCGGTTTTAAAGAGCCACACAAAGATCTAGCCCTATTCTTGGCACTTTATTACTGCTTAATATCTAATGTCTCCCTTTCTTTCTCTTGGGAACCCACTCTGAATCTAGAGGGACTCCTTGCCTAAAGGAAAGAGACTGCAGCCTAGTACTCTCCACGAATACTGACTTTCCTCACCTGGCTTCACCTAGTATTTCAGCCTACCCCAAAGCAGCTCTCAGAAAAGGCCAAGACCCCAGAAGTTCGGAGACCCTAGGAGACAGAAATACAAACAAGACTTTGAAAAGAAACAAAGAGCACTGTACTGCTTCGGATCGGTGTTTGCTCAGCGTGACTCAGATTCCCTGCGCCTAGAACAAACACAGCCCTCCTGGGGCCCTCCAGAAATCCCAAGAAGTCAGATTCAGCTCAGTACACAAAGCTGGGTCTTGGCACCTTGCAGAACCCTGTGGACTGCGACTGGCGGTGACACATTGGCAGAGAGAGACAGAAGTCCACGGGGAGCCCAGGCTGGTGGGTTTGCAAGTCAGGTTGACACCTCCAGGGAGGGAGCGGGGGAGGCGGAGCCCCGAGTGCGCCGGAGACTAAGTCCACTCTTCTCTTTCCAGGGGATGCCGAGATCCCTAGCTGCGCGGCAGAGCCCCGCGGGAAAAGCAGAAAAGGGCCATTGCCACTTTAAGTGACTCAGGAAGTGAAAGGGGCCGCCTGACCGCAAAGGGAAAGTGGAACCGGGGCGCTTGGGCCGGGATCTCGCCGGCCAGCGGGGGGCCGAGTGGCTGCGCGGAGGTCGACGGGGCGTGGGCGTCCGCGCCGGAAGTGCGCGGCGGGGGCGGAAGCCGGCACCGGGTGGAGCAGGGCGAGCCGCTCGAGGGCTTGCGCTGCGAGGCGGCAGGGTTCGCCGCGGCCCCAGGCCCCGCTCCGAGACGCGGTGCGGCCCAGACGGGCGGCGATTCCAGCGGCAGGGCCCCGGAGCCGGGTACTAGGACTCGAGGAGGCCGCGCCGAGGCAAGGCGGCGAGCTGCGGGCCCTGAGGCCTCTGGCGCAGCGTCCCAGCCTGCACATGGCCGCCGGAGTGGGCGCAGCCTTCGAGGAGCTGCCTCACGACGGCACGTGTGATGAGTGCGAGCCAGACGAGGCTCCAGGGGCGGAGGAAGTGTGCCGGGAATGCGGCTTCTGCTACTGCCTCCGCCACGCCGAGGCGCACAGGAAGAAGTTCCTCAGTCACCACCTGGCCCAGTACGTCCATGGCGCCCAGGCCTGGACGTCCCGGCCTCTTGGGGACGGGGTGGGGAAGGACGACGACGTCGGGGCTAAGGCGGAGCGGGAGAGGGAAGTAGAAAGCGAAGCGGGGGAGGAGAGCGAGTCAGAGGAAGACAGTGAGTCGGAAGAAGAGAGCGAGACAGAGGAGGAGAGTGAGGAGGACAGCGAGGAAGAGAGCGAAGAAGACAGTGAGGAAGACATGGAAGATGAACAAGAAAGCGAGGCGGAGGAGGACAACCCAGAAGAAGAATCCGAGGCAGAAGGAGAAACTGAGGCAGAGAGCGAATTTGACCCAGAAGTAGAAATGGAAGCAGAGAGAGTGGCCAAGAGGAAGTGTCCGGACCACGGACTCGATTTGAGCACTTATTGCCAGGAAGATAGGCAGCTCATCTGTGTGCTGTGTCCAGTCATTGGGGCGCACCAGGGCCACCAGCTATCTACCCTAGATGAAGCCTTCGAAGAGCTGAGAGTAAGTACTGGACACTCAAGAGCATAAGCCTTTGGGGTCAGGACACCTGGGTTTCAACTCAGATGACCTAGCTGTGACCACATTTACTTTCACCATGCCCCCCTAGAATTGGTCTGTTCCACTTGTTGGGAGCAGATCTTATTTACTCATTTTGATTGCACTCCTTTGCGAATGACGTGAGAATTCTGGGCTCTGACCTGTGAAAAATACACAAAATCTATTATATGGTTTCTGAAAAGTTGCAAACTTCTGGTGTCTGGATCCCAGGTGAAGCATCCAATGATAATTTTGACGCCATTTAGGCCAGTTTCCCACAGCCTCACCATTGTTACTTAAGCCTGGACTTGAGGCTCCTGACATGGCAATCCTCTGCCTACTTGAAAACATGGGAAGCTGTCATTTAGCCAAATGAACCCAAACAGATGGTTCTTACAGAGAATAAATTCCCTCATCAAATGATTTTCACAAACTTGTGTGCCTTCAATTGCTGCTTTTAGGTTCTCCTTGTTTGAAACTTGGTAGGAAAGGAGGGTAAAATGGTGAAGGACATGTTGGGGTGGGAATAAAGGTTCTATCCTCCATCTGGGCTTTCATGTGTCTTGGACTTCGTTAGTCCCCACAATCAGTGTTTGGCAAGTAGTAGGTGTTTAGTATTTGTTGAATGAATTTGCAAATTACTTTTTATTTGTAATGTGAATGCTTACACTCAGTAAGAGAAACTGATAGTGTTAACCAGGTTGAGGATAGTTTGTGTAATCAGTTTGTTAAGTGATCAGTGTATTAGTGAATGTTGTCATATGACAACTTTTGCTTACAGTTGCTGTTATTAGATTACCAACTATTTTGATAATGAAGATCCTTTGTGTTATGACCCCCACCCCTCCAACCCCACCCCATTTTTGAGATAAGATTTTGCTGTGTAGTTCAGCCTTGAACTCACTATGTAGCTCCGGCTGGCCTCAAACTTGGCTGGCCTCAAACTTGTTCGATCCTCATGCCTCATGCCTTCTTAGTGATAGAATTACAGGTGTGTGCCATCAAGCCTAGTATTCCCATTTTTTATTGTACAATACAGGTTCTGAAAATGTGTAAAAACACTCAAGCACCCAAATTATGAAGTACATCATTGTTGACCATATTGACCCCCCAAGACCTTTTTCCAATTATAATCATTTTCCCCTAGGTAACTATTATCATGACTTCTGGGGTGATAATTTTTGTGCTTGTCTTTATGCTTTTACCACATAGGTATGGATTAGTGAACTTTTTTTTTTTGGTACCTGGGATTGAACTTGGAACCTTGCGTTTGCAAGGCAGGCGCCAGAACCACTGAGCTAAATCCCCGGCCCCTGCATTAGTAAAGTTATTTGAACTTGACACATTGGTATCATGTTCTTATCATGCATTCTTTTGAGTTTTGCTTCATTTTAAAAGATTATTTGTGGGATTCATCTATTGGATGACTGTAGTTCTTTTTCATTGCTGTATTGAATTTCATTTTGTGAATATGTCACAAGTTACTCTCACAGATGAATGTTTTGTTGCCAGTTTTTGGAGCTTTTAGCTATTATAAATAACATAGACATAAATGTTCTTGGTCATTAATCTATGTTGAAATGGAATATAAATTTAGGAGTCAGATTGCTGAACATGGACTATGCTTATCTTTAATAGAACTAAATACTTCTACTATTTTCTAAAGTGGTTGTACCAGTTTGCCTCATCATAAAGAGTATGAGTGTTCCTGTTGCTCTGTAGCTTCACCACCACTTGCTATTACAGTGCTTTTAATTTTTGTCAGTCTTGTGCGTATGCAGTTTTGAATTCCTCTGGTTAGTAGTGATTTTGAGAATCTTTTGTATTTTCTCTTTTGTGAAGTACTCAGCCAAGTCTTTCATCTTTCTATCAGGTTGTTTTTTTCATTAATTGATAGGAGTTTTAATGTATTTGTTTCTGACATCTTTGCTATATATATGGATTTCAAATATCTTCTACTTTGTGGTGTTTTTCTTTTAAAAAATTTTGTCTTGAATAGAAGTTCTTCATTTTATCGTAAAACTTATGAATACTTTCCTTTATGGCTTATGATTTTTTTATTGTCCTCTTCCACTTAATACTGATTTTTCTAGAGTCAAAGTAGAGGCTCAGTTTCATTCTTTCCCCTGTATAGATAGTCAGTTGCTCTAGTAGCATTTATTGAAAAGGATGCCTTTTCTGTACTGACCTGCTGTGCCACCTGTCATAAATTAAGTGCATAAAAGTGTATGACCATGTTTCTTGACTTTTCCATACTGTTGATATGATAGTATATGCCTGTGTGAACAAGATATTTTCTGTTACCATAGCTTTATAACATGTCTTAATATCTGGTAGAGCAAGTCCTTCTACTTTGTTCTACAAGTGTGTCTGAGGCAGGCTTATTCTTTACATTTCTTAAAAATCATACTTTAAAAAAGTCTGCAGGAGTTTTGGGGAGCTGTTATGAACTAATATTAGGAGAATTAGTACCATTATAATAAGTCTTCTGACCCATTTGTTTAGGCCTTTTTATTGCTTCACATAAAGTTTCATAATTTTCTGAATGATCTTACACATCAATACATCACTGTTATGTACTTTAGATACTACAAAATTTTATAGTATTGTAAAATGTTTTTAATTTTTGTTTGCTAATTACAGGAGTATGATTAACATTGATATATTGATTTTTTACATTAAGCTATCTGCTAAATTCTGTTATATTTTAATAATTTTTTTGTAGATTCAGTTTTTATATGTGATTGTATTATATGGGGAAAGGAACCATTTTGTTTCTTTCCAATCCTGTACCCACTATTTGCTTTTTCTTGTTTTTTTTAAATTTTTTTATTTTTATTTTTATTTTTATTTTTTTTTTGGTGCCGGGGATCAAACTCAGGACCTTGCGCTTGTGAGGCAGGCAGCAGAACCACTGAGCTAAATCCCCGGCTCCTATTTGCTTTTTCTTTTCTTTTTTTTTAAATTAATTTTATTGGTACAGTATAGATATAGATATAGATCACAGTCATCATAGGGAATTTGTACCTGTACATGATATATCGTGATTCCTCTTTTTTTCCCATTCCCCTCCCCTCCATTCAACCCATCTTGCCCTCCATATTTACAAAGGTTTGTTTCCATTTCAGCTATTTACTTTTTCTTGCCTTTCTGTTCTGAGTAGGACTTCCAGTGTAATATTAAATAAGTGTGATACTAGATTTTCTGGACTTGTTTTTAACCTGGGTATAATTTATATTTCACAAGTGTAGTAATATTTATAGTTTTTAAAAATAGGTGTTTCATTGGAAACAAGAAAGTTATCTTCTAGTTTGCTAAGGTTTTCTTAATTTTGAATGGGTACTGAATAGCAAATCGTTTTTCTGCATCTGTTAGGATGATCATTTGATTTTAGTTTTTCGCTATGTTAATGTGATTAATTACATTAATGATTTTAAAGTTAAATTTAAAAATCAGTGCTATCTTCATATGTTTCAAAAGCCTCTCTCCCTTTCACCCTGTTCTCCCACCAGCTGTTGGTAACCACTTTTATTAGTTCTTTGCTTATTCTTCAAGTGTTCTTCTTATAAATATCAGTGTTTGCATGTTTGATCTTATTTCCATCTCTTCATGTTTGTATATTTTATAATTAAAGCAGCCTTGCATTTCTGGGATATATTTAACCCATCTTGGTTATAATGAAGTATACTTAATGTTTGGGGGTTTGGTTTATTAATTTATGTATGAAATTGACCTGGTCCTTTGTGCGTGTGTGTGTGTGTGTGTGTGTGTGTGTGTGGTGGTACTTAGGGTTGAACCTAGGGCCTCATGCATGCCAGGCAAGTGTAGTTTTCTACCGTTAACCTACACCTCCAGCCTCATCTAGACATTTTATTTTTATATTATTTTATTTTTTGCAGTACTTCAGATTGAACTGTCTTCTCACTTAGTTACATCCTCAGCACCTTTTACAATTTTTAAGATAGGATCATGCTAAGTTGGCCAGGCTGGGTTCAAACTCGTCATCATCTGCCCGAGCCACCCAGAGCACTGGAATTACAAGCATGGACCACCAGGCCTGGCTAGACCTTTCATTCTTTTTTATTCATACTGTAGCTATTCTCTGTATATGTATAAGAATAGTAAGCATGTTGATTTATACTCTACCTCAGGTGATTCCAAGATGTGATGAGTTTGTTGGTCTTTTTCTGCTGTTTTGATTTTTTTTCTTTCAGTTTGTTTTCCTTTATGCGTAGTGATTTAACTTATCATTATCTTTAAAAAGTTATTTGTGGGTAACCCCAAGCCTGCATGAAGCTGTATTTTCAAAAGATTTTAGTTTGAAGATACAGCTTACTTGAAATTCCCTTAAACTAAGTTAATTTCTGGAGGCTTCTTGGAGCACATTTTAAGGAGGGCCTATCTGAGATTACAATTTCTTAAAGATTTTTCTATTCATTATTTTTCCCCCTTAATATTGAGAATTGAACCCAGGGCCTTTACACTGAGGTACATTCCCAGCCCTTTTTAAAAATTCTGTTTTAAGACAGGGTCTTGCTAAGTCACGAAATTGCCTAGGGTGGAGTAGAACATTCTGTCTTCCTGCCTCAGCCTTGCAAAGTGCTAGGATTACCTGCATGCACCACCATACCTGGCTCCTCCCTTTGTTTTGTTCAGCTCCAAAACACTCTGAACTCCCTTTTTGGTTCCTTTTGGAAATTGAGATAGTGGCAAGTTTATCTTTAGTTTGCCTTTGCTACTCTGGGAGGGATGAAAAGGTAGGACAGTCCCACATCTATATGGAAAAGATCACCTTTAAATGTCTCACTTTGAGAATGATAAAGGCCTTACACAGTCCTTTTTTGGGGAATTAATAAGTATCCTCAGATCAAGAGCTGCTTCCTGTACTTTGTCTTAACATTGGAACAATATCATTAACTAAACTATAAACCTTATTGAATTTCACCAGTTTTTCCATAACAATTGCTGCACAGTCCTCCTATCCAAGACCTCACATTGTGTTTTTTTTGTTTGTGTTTTTTGGTTTTTGGCAGTACTGGGAATTGAGCTCAGGGGTCTTCACACTACATCCTCAGCTCATTTGTTTCCTTTTGTTTTCTTTGAAACAAGGTCTTGGTAAGTTTCTCACATTGGGCTTTAATTTAGGATCCTCCCGGCCCAAGTGCTAGAATTGTGGGCGTGCACTACCATACTCACCTATGTTTTCTTATTTTTGATGACCTTGTTAGTTCTGAGGAGTCTTAGCCAGGTATTTTAAAACATGTTCCTCAATTTGTTTATCTGATATTTTTTTATCTTAGTAATACTGTAGTTAATGGTTTTGTTTTATTTTAGGGGGAGGATACAATAAGGCATTCTTTTATGCCTTGTTTTTTCACTTAGTAGTGTTTTCTAGAAATCACTCCATAGATATACCCCTTTCTTTTTACCTCTCGTTTTTTTTCCCAGCTGCAAATTGTGTATTATTCATTAAATTCTTAATTTAAAATATCATATTTTTCAACTGTAGAATGTCAGTTTGTTTTTTGTTTGTTTGTTTGTTTGTTTGCAAGGGTCTCTGTGTAGCCTGGGCTTACTGGAACTCACGATCCTTTGATTTAAGTTTTCCAAATGCTAGCATTACAGATGTGTACCATCATACCCAACTGATTTGGTTACTTTTTAAGATCTTTTTCTCTGGGTCATTTTGAGTCTCCTTCCTTATTATGTCACATTTCCTGATTCTTGTGATGTCTCACAGTTTTTCATATAATGCCAGGTATTATGTTTAAAAGGACCTTAAGTAGTTATTTTCTTTTTTTTGGTGTTAAGTATTGGACCCAAGGCCTTGTGCCATGAAATGAATTCATATGTGTGTGTGTGTTTGTGTGTGTGTGTGTGTGTGTATAACAGTATCACCAGGAAAATAATAGTAGATAAATCCAAATTGAGGAACATGTTCAATAAAGATTTGAACTTGGTGGGAGACATTGTACCACTAATTTCAATTGTCTGCAGAGGTTATGAGTACAGTGTACATTTCCTATTGGCAAGAGAGTCTTTTAGTTTATTAAAAGTGGCTTAGTATGGTAGTAGGCAAGAGAAGATTGTAACGCTACATTCACTCATTTGTTCAACAAATACTGAATATTAGCTGAATGTAGTGACTTTCTCAGCATTGAGGATAAAGCAGTGAACCAAATACAATCCCCTACTTCTCTTGGAGCTTACATTGTATTAGAGGAAAATAAGAAAAAAAATGAGCAAGTAGATGTATAATAAGTATTATAAGTAGTAATATGAGATTTGAGAGGGCTGGGAAGCATCCTAGTTCTGCAACTTAACTTTTCAACCTTGGCTGACATATGTAACAATTTGGCTGTGTTTCCATATTCCAAAATGGAAATAATGGGAAATAAAATAGGGTATTTGTGATAGTGAAAACAGTGGGTGATAAATGCTTGACCCATTTTTAGGGCTCCATAAGTGTTGGTGGTTGTTCTTATTAATATGGCAAAGCTAAACATAAGTTTAAAGTTGGGAAGAATTTGTACAATTTATATTTTGTTGCCTCAATGCTGAATCAGGCTGTGAATAACTAGTATTGGTGGTAGAAAGCCAAATTGTATCCAAAGTTTCCTGACACTTAGAGAAAAGCAAACTTAACAGTAGGCTAGAATGGGGAGGGAACCAGTATTACCATATAGCAAGAGAGGATCGGGGATAGAAGCAACAAGCTAGGCTAAATGGACTGAGGTGATAGCTTTGCGGGATAGTTCTCAGCTCATAGTCACAGAAACACAGTTCTTTTTCTTTTAGACTTTGTTATTTTACTGTTCAGCTCTGTGGGATTTGGTCTCTATAGAGAATTTTGTGGGTACAAAATTGAACTGAGCCTAGGCTCTAGTTTTATCATGAAAAAATAGTTGCATAGGGCATTTATGATCTCTCATCTAGGTCATAATTTCTCATCTCAAATGTGCTGGTTTCTCTTGCTCTATAATTATTTCGGGCCCTAAAAATAGGTCATTGAGTATGACAAGGGATCTTTTTCTTATGGATTTATTCATATGAAATTTTAATGTTGTAAGAATATGCTTTCAGAGCTACATTTAATGATTTTTTTGTGTGTGGTTGAATAGTAAAGTACAATTAGATATAGTAAGTACTCTTGACCAGTAGTTTTTAGAATTATTTAAAATACAACCTATAATAAGGGAAATATCTTTTAATTGTGATCTTGTTTATATTTCCCAGCCTCTTTAGATAACTCAAATGGAACACTTTTCTTGACTGCATATGATGTGTTCTGATTTTGTTCTGTTAAGAATTCTATGCTCTCCTACTAAATTGATTTTATGGCATACTGTGGTCATGCCCTTTGGTTTGAAAAGTACTTGTCTAGTTCACTGTAAGATCACCTGAAGAAAAGGTAGAGCCTTATAAAATGGCAAGGGGAGAAGTAGTTGGCAGAATTCAGCAGGTATGCAGCATCTGAGAAGTGCTTAACAGGGTCTTGCTGTGGATAGATTGAAAGGCTGAACCCCTTGTTCTTGAGTATGCATTTAAGATGAATATTTGGGAAGCTGGTTGAGTGATAATGGGAACAGCTGCGTGGAGAGTGGAGTCAGTGGGCAGGTATTGGCAGCAGGTGTTGATGGTTGGAAAGATATTGGCATATGCTCATAATAGCTGTGACTCAAGGGGGCCTAAAGATGGAAGTATTGCCATAATGAATCCCGTAGTGGTCAGTGTCTCTGGCCCTTTAGCTAGTTCATAGAAGAAGCTTTGGTGAGGTTGAAGTTGTGCTGTAAGGTCCTTCTAAGAGCTTGAAGCACTGGCTACACAGTAGCTCAACATGTTTAGAATAAGACAAAAGCTAAGACTAAAGTAAAAAGGATGGCTTGGTGTCATTAGTTAAGACCATGCCTAAATGGTTCTGTGGACGGGTTATATGAGGCTCCCTGCCCTGAGTTCCCCCATTTCAGTCTAATCTTCTTGAGCTGTAGTAAATCTTGGAAGTAAACAGAACAGATAGTATTCCAGCTTTCTGGAATTTATCTTTTAGTAGAATAGAGCAACAGTAGTTTAGGATGGTGATATGTTCTAAGAGCACAGTAAATCATGGTAATTTAACTAGACATATGCTTGGGCCTCATCTTCAGAGATTTGGATTGGATTGGTGAGGTGAGCTATGGCAGTTAGGGTAGAATTTCAACTTACATGGCTTTGAGATCCATCCCAGGTATTGATGGAGCATGCTTCTCAGTGGGTCATGGAGGTGTAGTCTTGGGGTCTACTTCTGGTCTTTGGCCCCCTTCCTTTCTGTCACTGTTCTGTTCTGCTTTCTGGTTGCCATGAACTTTGCTCTGCCATATCCTTTGGCAGTGATGTTTTTGCCTTAGAGCCATCTGACCATGGACTGAAAATGAGAGCCAAATTAAACTTCTCTTCCTTCAGGTTGTCGGTTTCAGATATTCTGTCCAGTGATGAGAAAGCTGACTAATACTGTTAATACCTCAGTTTGGGAATGCTTCTGTTCAAGAACAATTCGGTTTGTGAACGGAAGCATTCAGCAGAATTTCTCTTCTATTCAAGAACTCCACATTGGATGACAGGACTGTGGCCATCTTCCTCACACAAACACGAACATGGCCATCTTCCCCAGATTCATGGAATGAATTAAGTTTGTGAACTGAGGTACCACTGTACAGAAAATTGGTACTTAGAGGAGTGGGGTTGTTGCTGTGACTATACGTGACTGTGTGATTCAGAACCCTTTGGAGCTGGTTTGCAGGAGGCATTTGGAAAAGTTTGGAAATGCAGGCTAAAGAAGCCCTAGAATAGTGGTGGCAAACCATGGCATTCGTGCTGCAGCTGGCTGTTATCACTGAAAGCTCTGAAAGGTTCGCTATCACTGCCCTAGAATATGTGAACAGTACTTGATGTCTGATACTGGTCAGAGCTCAGAAGCCAAGTATGCTGATAGGAATGTGGAAAATAAAAATCAAGATATTTTACATGCTAACAAGGACTCCATTAACATTTGGATTAAAGGCCATGTGTGTTAAATTCTGGTACAAAAATTGTCTATGTTTTGCCTATGTCACGAGACTTTGCAGCACATTGAGATTACCTTAACAGCAGACTAATTAATATGGTGGTGGAAATTTTAAGACAGCCCAACATTCAGGTTGTGGCAGGAGTATTACTGGTTGCTTTAAGCCAGATTTTTAGTGAGAATTAGGGGAAAATGCAGAGCAGAAAAATGTGAAAACACTTAACTTTTGGCCAAAAGGAACCATATGTAAAGTTGGGGCCAAAGTTGATATGGCTGCTAAAAAAAATTAGAACTATTAAAAAGAAACTACGGGCTGGGGATTTAGCTCAGTGGTTGCACCATTTGCCTTGCAAGCGTCCTGAGTTTGATCCCCGGTACCAAAAAAAAAAAAAAGAAACCAAGTGCTCTGTACAGGGATAAGAAGAAAGATGCTTTAAAGGTATCTCAGGAATCTGCAAGACTCCACCACCACAGACTCAAGTGCACAAGTGTCAACCTTCCATTGGAGAAGAGAGTCCCTAGGACAGTGATGGCAAATCTTTTAGAGCTTTCAGTGATAACCAACAGCCTGCATGCCATATGTCTGCCACTACTGCCCTAGCACTCCTCCTTGAGAAGGACTTCCTAGGGTATTTGTTCTCTGGTATTCTTTTCACTACGCTTAGCCATGCAGGCTCTTCAGAAGCCAGTTCAGCCCTAGTACAAGGGAACCTACCTATTACTTCTGTTGACAGCAGGCCCTAGCAATATCCACGTGATGTTGGTTTTGCTGGCATGTAGAATGCATGGGTTGTGGGATCAAGAAGGCTCCGTGAAGATTTCAAAGAAAGGGCTGAGAGGCTAGGCAGGAAGCCCCTGAGAGAACACTATGTGACACTGAGAAAATGCTGCCAAAGGTGAAGTGGAGATCCCACGAGGTTGAAGATGCCAGGAACATGGAATGTCTACCAAGGATAGTTGCAGTAGAGTCAGCCTAAGAGTGAAGCAACCAGCAAAGCTTTAGGTTCAGAGTTACCTAGGCCTGATGGAACTCGCATCTCACTACTGTATCCCTTAGCTGCCAGACATGAAGGCATAGGACTTAATGTTCACTATACTTCGGTTTTGATCTTGCTTGTTTCTAATTTCTTTCTGTCCCCCTAATTCCCCCTTTTGGAATGCGAATGTTTACCTTGTGTCATTGTACCTTGGAATTATGTCACTTGTTTTTGATTTTTACAGAGGTTCACAGCTTACGAGTTTGCCTTCAGTCTCAGAAGAGACTCACATTTAGACTTTTGAAGAATGCTGAAACTGTTGAGACTTTGGGGGAAGGGACTGTTGTGTTTCCAGTTGTACTTGGGATAGTTGTTTTATGTTAGGTGGAATTATGAACTTCCTATGGTCTTTATTTGTAGATTAAGTATGGCTTAAGGAGATACATTTGGGCAGCAAGCTGAAAAGGGTGGGTTGTGGTTAGGGGGGAGTTTCAGTGTAATTGGCTTTGGAATCTACCCCCAGGAATTGGCAGAACCCAATCTAGGTGGGTCATGGAGGCATGGCCTTGGGTCTGTGTCTGGTCCCTGGCCCCTTTCTCCCTGGAACTCTTTTGGTGTGCTTCCTGGCTGCCATGAACTAGACCTTGCTCTGGTATACTTCTGCTGTGATGTTTTTGCCCTAGAGCCATCTGACCATGGACTGAAAATGTGAGGCAAATTAAACCTCTCTTCCTTCAGGTTATGAGTGTCGGGTATTTTGTCCAGCAACAGGAAAGCTGATTAATATATAGGTAATTACAGGGTGAATAGTGTGTCAGGATGAGGTTCCTTTTTTTTTTTTTGTACTGGGCGGGGATTGAACCCGGGTCCTTGTGCTTGCAAGACAGGCAACAGAACCACTGAGCTAAATCCCCAGCCAGGATGAGGTTATTTTTTATAAATAAGGTAGTTATGGAAGACATTTCTGAGCATATGGCATTTTGGCAGAAACCTAAATTATGAGATCTTGCAAAGATACAAGGGAAAGCTGCCATTTTGTTATACCATTGAGTGCTGCTTACAGGGAGTGTACTGATTTTTTTCACAGCAGAGAGAATTATTTTAGTTGATGCAACTCTTCTAAAAGAAATAATTGTCTCTGGAAGTGAGAAAATGACATTGTTGGAGTTATTTGTACTGTTAAGCCCAAGTGAGAATACTCTATGAAGGGAATCTTAACTTAGCGGGATTTATTTTACATTTGTTAAGAGCTTTCAGGGGATGCAATACTGGCAGCAATGGAGCTTCATTAAAGAGACTGGAAGGCCCCTTAAGGGTTAGGTAGAGGAGAAAAAGCCATCAAATTGTGGCCCATTAAGAGTTTGGACTCTTACCACAACATTAATAATTCAAATTGTATTTTATAATCTAAGAATTTTTTTCTTTTTTCTTTTTTTTTTATTAAATTCTTTTGTGGTAGGTACACAACACAATTACATTTCTCATTGGGAATTGTACCTTTACATAATGTATCTTGGGTTTTATTT
>NW_004624767.1:11486345-11499934 GCF_000247695.1 Heterocephalus glaber | reverse complement strand
TAGTGTGGAACCAGGTGGCTGTCCATCGGCGGGACTCAGTACCGTGGTCTGGTGGTCTGGTGTCCTTTGTGTCTTTGTAGTTAGGAACCAGGTGGCTGTCCGGGGCCGGGGGGTGGGGGGGTGTCCTGTGGATTGTTGCCTGGGAGCGTGCTGATTGGGCATGTTCCGCAAGAGTCGTGACCTCGGTAGGGAGTGCGCAGACCTGCCTGTCTGCAGCGGGCTGGTTCGGCATGTGTTCTGCACGACTGGGGACCTTCAAGCATTTGTTTTGATATTTAGTTATTTGATCTGTTTTGATTTTAGTTTAGTACATGATGAGAGATATGGGTCTAGGTTCAGTCTTTGGCATCTGTATAACCAGTTTTCTTAGTAACATTTGTTAAAGAGTCTGTCTTCCCTCCAGCAAAAATATTTGGCCCTTTTGTCAAAAATAAGGTAGCTGAGTATGGCTGGAGTAGTTTTTTGCATCCTCTGTTCTGTTCCATTGATCCACGAGTCTGGTTTTTTGGCCAATACTATCCTGTTTTTATCACTGTAGCTTTGTAGTATAACTTGAATATTGAGTTTGTAATGCCCTCTGCTTTGCCTTTGTTGCCCAGAATTGCTTTTCCTTTTCTAGGTCTCTTTTGGTTCCATATAAATTTTAGGATTAGTTTCTCTAGCTTTGCAAGGAATGGTATTGGTGTTTTGATTGGGATTATGTTAAATCTATGTAACAGTTTTTGGAAGTATGGCCATTTTGATTATATTGGTTCTGCCCACCCAGAAACAGGATATCTTTCCATTTTCTGATGTCCTCTTTCATCTCTTTTTTCAGAGTACTGTAGTTTCCATTGTAGAGGCCTTTCACTTGTAAGTATTTCTAAGTTAATTCCTAAGTATTTCGTTTTTCTTGATGCTATTGTGAAAGATACTTTACCCTAATTTCTCTCTTGGTGAGTTTGTTATTTGAATACAGGAACACTAACTAATTTATGAGTGTTGACTTTGTATACTGCTATGCTACTGAATTTGGTTATTCTAGGGGTCTTTTGTTGGAGTTTTTGGGGTCCTTTATTTAGAGGATCATGTTATCTGCAAATAATGATAATTTAACTTCTTTGCTATCTGTATCCCCTTTATTTCTTTCTCTTGTCTAATTGCTCTGGCTAATGTTTTGAGAACTATATTGAACAAGAGTGATGACAGTGGACATCCTTGTCTTGTTTCTGATTTTAGAAGGAAAACTTTCAGCTTCTCTCTATTTAGTATGATGTTACTCATTGGTTTGTCATAAATGGCTTTTTATCGGGTTGAAATAAATATGTATTTTTATACGTATATTATCATAAATGGATGTTGGACTACGTCATGTTTTTTCTGCATCTATTGAGCAGATCACGTGATTTTTGAGGACTACTGGCATTAGATCTACTCTAATGTTCTTGTAGAAATCAGCAGTGCATCTCTTAGGACCTGGGCTTTTCTTAGTTGTTTTTTTTTAATCTTCAATTTCATTGCGTGATAGTGGATTATTCAGGATTTTTATATCTTGGTTCAGCTTTTGTAGTTCATATGTATCTAGGAATCTATCAATTTCTTCTGAATTTTCTACTTTATTAGAGTACAGGTTCTCAAAATAGTTACTGGATTTTGGTAGAATCATTGTGATTTTGCCTTTTTCATTTCTAATTGCATGGATTGGGGTCTTTTCTTATTTTGGTAAGATTAGCTAAGGGTTTATCTATGTATTTTGTTTATTCTTTCAAAGAACCAACTCTGATTCACTGATTCTTTGTTGTTGTTGTTGTTTTTTAGTCTTAATTGCATTAATTTCTTCATAATTTCCTTCCTTTTTCTAGCTTTGTATTTGGATTATTCTTGGTTTTCTAAGACCTAGAAGTGCATCATTAGGTTATTTATTTGATGGTCATCTGTTTTTCTCCTGTGGGAATTCACCACTATAAACTTCCCTCTTAGGACTGCTTTCATTGTCTCCATGGTTTCTGGTATGTCGTATTGATATTATCATTTGATTGTAGGAACTGTCTTAATTTCTTCTTTAATAGCACCTGTGAGCCATTGATTTATTCAAGAGGGTATTGTTTAATTACCATGTGTTTCTGTAGTTTCTGTGGTTTCTTTTGAAATTCATTTCTAGTTTAATTGTACTATAATCTGATAATATACATGGGATTATTTTGCATTTATATGCTTAATGGGCTTGTATGTGGTCTATTTTGGAGAAAGTCTATGTGTTGCTGAGAAGAATGTGTATCCTGTTGTTGGATGGATCACTCTGTAGATATCTATTAAGTCTGTCTGTTTGAAGGTTTGGTTCAACTCTGGTATTTCTTTGTTGACTTTTTTTGTCTGGTTCATCTGTCCTTTTGTGACAGTGGGTTATTAAGTTCCCTCATTACAGTTGTAGTGGTGTTTATCTGATATTTTATGTTCATTAGTGGTTGTTGTTTGAATTTGGTGCACTGGTATTTGGTGCCTATATGTATATAATTTTTATCTCTTTTTGTTCAATTGTTCCCTTCACTAATATGTAATGACCTTGTGTGTGCCTTCTGATCAGTCTTGGCTTGAAATCAACTTTGTCTGAAATTAGGATAGCTGCTCCTGCTTTCTTCTAGGTTCATGTTTCATAGGATATTGTTTTCCATCCTTTGAGTTTTAATCTGATTTTCCTTTTGAATTAAATATGTTTCTTGCATATTTTTGTGATACTGCATATCATTGGGTTTTGTTTCTTAATCCATTCTGCCAACCTGTATCTTTTGATTGGGGAATTGAAACCATTCACATGGAGAGGTTTTACTGAGAGATACTGACTTCCCTCATGTCATTGCCTTATTTTCTTCTTGCTGATTTTGCCGCCCCCCCCGCTTTTTAACTGGTCATCCTGCCAGGTGTATTCATTCTTTTTGACTTACTGGTCTTGTTGGCTTCATTATCTCTTTCTAGGATAATCCTTGTGAACTTTTTGTAATGCTGGTTTGGTGGTCACTAATTTCTTGAGGTGTTCCTTGTCATGGAAGTAACTTATTTCTCCATCAATTTTTGAAGGAAAGTTTTGCAGAATACATAAGTTGGGGTTGGAAGTTGTTATTTTATTGGATTTGAAACACTACTCCAAGCCCTCCTGGTCTTTAAGATTTATGTAGTAAAGTCTGTTGTAATTCTAATTTGTTTACCTTTATGTATGATTCGTTGCCTTTCTCTAACAGCTTTTGAAATCTTTGTCCCTGTGATGGACTTCCAGTACTTTGAATATAATGTGGCACCGAGAGGGGTTCTCTTTCAGTTGTGGTTATTTGGGATTCAGTATGTTTCACTTGTCTATATGCTTTTATCTTTCCCAATTTTGGGGAAATTTTCTGTCATTATTTCTGTGAATAGGTTTTTTTTTTATGCCATTTGTGTTGTCTTCTGATTTTTCACTTATTTGAATTACTCTTCAATTAATCTTGTTTGTGGCATCTAGTGTTGGTTGGATCCATTTTTCATGTTCTGTTTTAGCTTTTAAGGTGTCTTTAAGGGTGCAGTGTAGTTGGTCTTTGAAGTCTTCTAGTTCCAAAGTTTTGTCATATCAGTTGCTTCTGCTGCCCATACTTTTCAATATAATTTTTAATCTCCTGGATTTCTGATTGAAACCTTTTCATAGACTGTAATTCTTTGCTAAACTTGTCATTCATGTTTTATATCATTTTATTTATCTTATCTAGGTTTTTATTAGTGTCTTGTGAAAGCTCCTGGACATTTTGGTTATTACTGTCATTATCTGTTTAGTTATATCTTCTGTGATCCTGCTGAGTACCTCTTTTTTGGGGGGGTACCGGGGATCGAACTCAGGACCTTGAGATTGCGAGGCAGGCACGGCACCACTGAGCTAAATCCCTGGCCCCAGATCACTTCTTGATCTGTTTTCTAACCTCTCTTGTTATCCTTTCAAGTAATGTGGGTATATGGCATATGCTATTCTGCCCCTCTGTGTCCCCTGGATTGGTTTTGGGGGAGTTGGGAGTTTTGGGAGGCATTTTGCTGTCTTGTCTTCTCATGTTACTTTTTGTTTGTTTGGTTTTGTGATGAGGTTTGTGCTTATAGTGCAGACTTTGTTGCTAGTATAGTGATGTCTTTCATTGATATACTTTGGGCTTGGCCAACAATAGTCCTTTGCCTCAGCCCTAAGATCTGACCACCTTAGTTAATTTGGGAGAGCAGGATGCAGTGTAATTATCCCAACAAATAAGTTCTCTGGGAATGTACATAATATTATTAATGTCATAAAAATGTCATAGAGTACTCTGGAGTCCCCAGATTTTGGTTTCTTTCTGTAGTTCTGGTCTCTCTTTGAGCCTTGAGCCACAAGCCAGGGAGAAAGTGTGAAGATTGTTCAATTTCTTTGTAGTTTTTAATTTTCTTGTCAGAGACTGATTCCCTGGGATCTACTTCTCTTTTTTTCCTTCTCCAAGTTGTTACTTTCCAGTGTCTGGATTCCAGATCTCTCAGAGGCTGAGGAGTTGTTGCTTAGTACTTTCTGTTATTACACTGCAGTAATAGTAATAACATTAACAGGTGACTTTTTGAAGCACTTACTTTATGCCACAAACTTTGCTAATACTTCCATAAACATTATTTTTTTTTACTAATATGTAGTATTTATTGAGCACCTTTTCTCTAGCAACCACTATTTTTTTTTAGTATTAGTAATTTTATTGGTACATTTTAGGTATACAATATAATGACATTCATCATTGGAAATTTGCACCTTTAGATAATTCATCTTGGTTCTTATTTTTTCCCCATTCCCCTGCCCTCCCTTCAACCCCTCCACCCCCCCATCTACAAAGACTTTGTTTCTATTTTTTTCTTTTTCTCATATTAATTCCATTCCTGTCTTTTTTCCCCCTACCCCTCCCACTTCCCCTTTCCCCTTGCACCTTTTCTTCCTATTTCACATAATCTATTAGACCTTTTAGTCCTTATTTACTCTTTCAGTTTCTCACACTAGAGAAACTATTTGGTATAACCTGTTAGGTATAACCCTACTCCAGTGCTGGGGGGAGTGTAGACTGGTGCAACCAGTGTGGAAATCAGTATGGAGATAACTCAAAGAACTAGGACTGGAAGTCCCATTTGACCCAGCTATTCCCCTGCTGGTTATCTTCCCCAAAGAATTAAAAGAATCATACCACAATGATATACGTGCACCCATATTCATAGCACAATTCCTGATAGGTACAACTTGGAACCAACCCAACTGCCCATCAACTGGAGACTGGATAAAGAAAACGTGGGGCATTTTTAATAAAATGGAGTATTACTCAGTATTAAAGAATGAGAAAATAGAGACATTTATAGCTAAATGGATGCCCATGATACTCAATAAAATAAATAGGACACACATGTATAAATACATTTCTTTAAGGCCATAATAGCCTTGATTATTACCCCCATTTTATAAATGAAGGAAAAGATTTTGAGAAATTCAGTATTTTGCTCTAGATTAGTCAACTAGATGACAGACTTCAAACTTGTAATCTTATATGTCTGACTGAAAAACCTGCTCTTAATCACTACACTATAGTTCCATTTTCAATTAAATCTCCAGGTGTTTTATTTTTATAAGAATGTTTAATATTATATACTTCTGATCTGGCACATTAAAGTTCCAAGTAAAAAATCAGTAGGCCATAAGATAGAAATCTCTTGCAGGGCCTCTGCCACTGTGAACACCAGCACAGTTGAGTCTGAGATGAAGAAGCGAGTCAGCCTGTACAAACTGCATTTAATTTTCATCCCAGTAGTTCTCTCTTCAGGTCACTGGGCAATTTATGTCCAGACCCTCTTTGTCTTTAAAGAAGGGAAAGAGGGTCAATGCAGGACTCATTAGTCGTTCATTTCTCTTTGCTGATGAGAAGAAAAAAATTGCTTTTTATTTCATTGTCCTCTGAAATGCTTTGTGTTGGAGAGGGCATCAAAATGCTATCTAGTGACCCTTGACTTTTCTTTTTTCTAGAGCAAAGACTCAGGTGGACTGAAGGCGGCTATGATAGAGTTGGTGGAAAGGTTAAAGTTTAAGAGCTCAGACCCTAAAGTAAGTATTGATTTGGAATTAGTTGGGTGTTGGTTACCTCAAACATTTTGTTCTCCAAGCACTAAGTTTGAGAGATATTAATGATCATCTGTCTAAATATTACATTATGATCTAATTAAGCCTGCCCATCAGAAACAGTGTTCTAATATGCCAGAAGTTAAGTCCTCGATTTTCTCCCTTCTCTTTTTTATGACTTATAACATGTAATCATTAATTGTTTTCCCTGAACTGCAAAGAAGTACATTTTTAATCTTTATTAGGCTTTTGAGACTTTCTGTCCATTAAATCCAGCCAAAGGCATCTGAGATGCTGATTAGCATAATACTGAGTACTGGAACAGCATTCAGTTGGTTTTCAGTGCTAATGTCTTATGTCTCCCCCGTTTACTGGAGTCAGCTGCCACCATGCATGCTTTTTTCCCTTTGACCTAGAGTCTGGTCTGGGAAATGGTTTAAATGTCCCAGATTTTTTTTTAAACAATATGCTGAGGCCTGGGGGGTTGATATTCTGGGAGGTGCCATACCAGGATGGGGGTGGATTGAAAACTGAACATGCCGGAGGGATTATGACTAACAGAAACTCTCTTCTCCTTCCTACTGAGACATTTATTATAGCACTACCTGTTGTTGGGACCAGCTAGCTCTGCCTGAGACTCACAGCCTTTCACGATTAAGTAAGGAAGAGGAACATAATTTTATTTTACTTTGTGTGTTCCTTTTTCCCCCCTAAATTCTTTGTAAAGGGAATGGGGTGGCATTTCTTGAGCACCTACTGAGAGATAGGTATTGTGGTAGGGGGTTTACATAATTGTGGTAAAATACACAAAATAAAATTTTAACCATTTTTAAGTGTATAGTTCAGTGGTATTTAATACATTTATATTGTTATGTAACCATCAGCACCATCTATCTCCAGTATTTTCTCATTATCCTAAAGTGATTTCTGTACTCATAAACACTGAATTCTTCATTCTTTAACCCTTTATATGCTTTTGATTACAGCATTAACCCTGTAAAGTAGCGTCTTATTCCTGTTTTTTTGATAAGGACACTGAGGCTTGGACAGGTAGTATCATTTGCTCCAACTCTAGTATAATATAGAGGTGGTACTCAAACTCTGATTCCATTGTCTATACTTTGTGTCCTAGGTTTCATCCTTTTTCTACTATGTTATCATTTTGTGCCTCTGTATTCTAAGCTAAAACATTGTGAGTCGGACTCATAGACAGTGACAGGCTCTTCAAAAGATGGCTGCAACCACCAGTCTACAAAATAATTTTCTCTTTATGTGACACTGAAAGCATTGGGGCATTAGTGTTATCTCTTGTATCCTGGTGTAGTTAGGGTACCAGAGAACTGTGTGTCTTGATAGAAAAACAGAGTAACTTCAATCAAGTTTTCTAGCTCAGACTAGGAGAAAGTCTGAGCTAGACTGGTATAAGTAGCTTTTCCTTTAGTGAAATTGAACCACTGACTTTATTAAAGACTACTGAAAGCTTTCCTTAGCAAATTTACCTAGTTTCTAGGGTAACAGCTATGATAAAGGAGACAACTGTATTTTCTGTTTCTGCCATACCCATATGCTTGTAATCAGCAGGACAGTGAAGAGGGAAAGATGATGCATGTCAAATACTTTGGCTTCCTTTGTGAAAGAATGTAGTGCATCTGATGGAAAACTTACTAGAAGTGAAAGGATTGAGTGGTCCCATGAGAAGAATCCATGGAAGCCTCAGGAATCCCCTATGATGCATCATAAGCTAAAGGACCTGATTTGATCTTGGGTATGTGGGTACATGCTCACCATCTTTTTTACCTTCAGGTCCTTTCTTAGTCTGCCATATGCATATGCTGTATATCCTTGAAGCTATTTTGAAGAAGGGTGAACATAATTGAAGAATGAGTACTAGGTCAGGAGGGATGGTGAAAAATAGGCCACTTAAAAATAAAGAAAAATTTCCTAGAAATAAGTTGGAATCTTCCACAAGAACCCTTACGTTTTCGGTCTCTTCTGTTTTCCCTCAACTCCTTCCCATCCCCCTTTTCAAGTTGGCCTATTTAAGATGGGCAGCATCTCTCAGGCTTTATGACCTGTCATTTCCTGGAACAGTGGCTTTTCATAGAAGCACTGATTGAGTCATGGAGGACTGAGTACTATCTCTGCCTCACTTCCTTTGGAATTCCCTAAAGCATCATAAAATTTGATTAGTCTAGACAGCAAAATCTATTGGAGACTGAGTTATAACTCTGAGTTTTGCCAGAGACCAGTGGGAAGATACCTATATTAACCATTTTTAAAAAATTATAATTTTTAAAATTATAAGATAATATATGCTTATAGATGAAAAATACAAACATTCATAAAGGAAAAATAAAATGAATTCTCCCCAAGTTAACCACTATTTATAAGAGTTTGATATATAGCCTTCTAGACATTTTTCTGTTTTTAAAATTTTTTATAAAATTGTACTATACTTTTGGTTTTGGAGTTCCTTTTTTTCATTATGCAGAATGTCATAGTTATTCTTTGTCAGTAATACTGAGTTAATTCTTCTTAGTGCCTCATTTTATCCAAAATATTTGTGAGACACTTTCGTTTTTTCCAGACTAGTGATTCTTAAAATTCTGTGTGCATAAAAATCACCTGGAGGATTTATTAAAATAGAGTGTCAAGCCCACGCAATTTTTGATTCAGCTGATCTGGGTTGGCTAGAAATTTTCATTTCTTTGCCTTTTTTTCTTTTGTTCTGTTGTGGTACTGACAGTTAGCCAGGGCTATGCTAGCAAGGGCTGTACCACTGAACTGATGTATCCCAATCCCTTTTGATTTTTTTTTTTTTTGGTACTGGGGATCGATCTTGGGTCCTTACGCTTGCACAGCAGGCGGCGAAACCACTGAGCTAAATCCCTGCCCCCCCCCTTTTGATTTTAAAGACAAGGTCTCACTCAGTTGCCCAGGCTGGCCTAGAACTTGTGATCCTCCTCTCTGAGCCTTTCATGTAGCTGGGATCATAGTTATGTAGCTGGAATCTCAGGTGTGTGGCTGGGATCACAGGTATATAGCTGAGATCACAGGCTAGTGGCTAGGATCCCAAGTGCCACCATTCTTGGTGCAAGAATTTTTGTTTCTATCATGTTCCCAAGTGATGTTGACAGTGTTGGTTCAAGAATCACTTTGAGAACCACTGTGCTTGCACCTTGGCTATTTTCCTTCACATTTGTTTTCAACAAATAGAAGAGCACCTGGAAATAAGCGTGATTTCAACTTTGAAAATGGAAATGTTATACAGTACATTATGAAAGAAAGAAATCAAGCAGAGAGAGGAGTAGGGAATGGGAAAGGGAGATAAATTGGAAAGTCAGCTAGTCTGCCTAAAGGAAGAGGAATACTTTAACCCATCATTTCCTGTAGAATTAGCAAAAGCTAAAAGAGAGAAAGGATTCTTGATTAGGATATAGGAGGATAATCAAAGCCCAAACCCCATTGCCACGTTTCAGTCATAGCCTGTTCTAAAACCAGAGGAACGGTAGAAAGCATCAAATCCAGCCACCACGAATGAGCCTGAGGACAGGAATCAGAGGCTGCAGTGGTTGAAAAATATGGCACAGAGTTGTGTGTATGTGTGTTTCTGTGGTGAGCTCTACCTCTGGGCATTTAGAATCTTTGTGAAGTTGCTGTGTTGTGGGAAAAGATCACTTTGGGGTGGGGAAGAATTGAACTCTGGACCTTGTACTTGCAAGTGGAACCAGTGAGCTAAATCCCTGGCCCAAAGATCACTTTTAATAGCAATCTTTGGTTTGCAAAAAGAAGTACTAGTTAATAGTCCTTTCAGTAATAATCCTGATAGATGTAGTTTGTAAAATTTTTTTCCAGCCAAATTTTCAAAAACATCTATTGTACAAAGCAGAATGTTTTTTTCCTGAAGATATTTTACATAGAAGATAGATATAATTAATCAGGGCTGTGTGTGTGTGTGTGTGTGTGTGTGTGTGTGTGTGTATGTGTTTACACATACACCTAGAGTTTTAAGACATTTAAAGCTTTCTGAGTTTATTTTCATAGCTTTCCTAAGCACAAAGTTATCTTTCATAGTTCATCCAAAGGAAACCAATGCTCACAAGACACATCAGTTCCCTCCCCTCCCTTTTCCTGCCCAGTCTTCAGAAAGCATTGAACCAAAAGCATAACATGCTAAGCTCAATCAAACTAACCTCTTATTATGCAGATAATAACAGCCACTTTCTCTGTTAAGTATTGATTGCGTTTCTTTCCCTCTGAGATGTGCACTTCATTGTTTCCTGTAACTGGTACTTGAAGCAAACAGTTAAAAAGCACAATTATTTTTCTCAAATTCATACTAATAACAAGTTATTTTAAAGAAATATCTTAAAACTCCAAACAAGTGCCTTACATTATCCTCTGTGAGTGGTGTGGGATTAAACATGGGATTGTTTATACTGAGACTCCCTAGGACACAGAAGGTTCTTTTTCTTGTCTTTACCCTACATCAATGTTCTGTTTTAGAATTTTAATTTTTATTATATTAGGACATGTTTGCAGTACATGAAGTTTATAGTCATCTTAGGGTAGTGGTGTTCTTACTGAAGCATGAAACCAAAGAACAGTCTAGCAACATAAAATTAGTTAAACTGATCCTAGAACTTTTATTATTTTAAATTTATAGTATTTATATAGCATTTTGTAATCACAAAAGAACTTCATAGTCATTTTTCATAGATGATATCACTGGCATGGAACACAGCTTAGTCCTTCACTCAAATCAGAATGCTAATCAATGTCAAAAATTGTAAGTTTTGCAGCTACAAATAGTATTGAATATAGTCAAAATCTAATTTAATTCTCATTGTTAATGTTCTGCTGTTCACAAGGGTCAAGCCAGACTTCATCTTGCTTCTTTCTTGTTCTGCACTAGGTCAGAAGCATTCACTAAGGCACTGTTGTTTAACCAACTAAAGTAGAGAATTGAGATGGCTCAGCTGTCAAGTTATTACATGTGAAAGTGTTCCTTTGATTGAGACCAGGTTAGAAATACTGACCTATTTCTGTACTTTTCATAGAAAAATGTAAGTAGACAATCTTGGAGGGCATTAGTTATGTTTATGTCTGTATCCTCAGTGCTGAAATTAGCATGAGGCCTAGTATATAGTGATAGATGGGCACTATTATAACAACCCCATGAAAATAAGAATTTGTTATTTTATGGACGAACAGTTTAAGATTAAGAGAGGTTAAATAGTTCGCTAGTAAGTGATGGGAGTTAGGACTTTAGCTTCAGACTTTACTTACTCCATGTTCTTTATTTCTACACTATTGTTGAACTCACAGACAAGCCGTTACACATCGTCTGTCATCCCTAGCAATATGATCCTTCATGAATTATTTTCTCCTTATTCTTCATTTACTTCCATTTTCTAGGATTCTTCAGCCACATGACTCACACAATCTCAAAGCATCTGGACTGGTGAATGGCCTATTCCAACAGAACAGGTGGGGAGGTGACAAAGGAGCTATAATCTCCACTGCATTTAGCCCTGGCTGAATGAAGAACTGAGGCAGGCAGGTGCTTCAGCAGTTTGACCTGACTGATGGAGAACACCAGTTGGGAAAAATACCCATGGTTTCTCAGGTCCACTCTAGTCTCTGAAGGATGGAGACCATGAGAAGCAAATGTGGCCTTTTAAAAAATCCTTTGTAGATACTTGAGCAGTAGAAAGAGAAAAAACAAGATTTTTTTCCCCTCCTTCCCTGTTCCTTTGCCTTTTATCAACATAAAACAGAACAACTTCCCTCTTTTCACTCTCCCCTTCGTTCTAAAAGTAGTATTTATTCTCTGTACAAAAATTTGGAAAATACAGACAAGTACAGTAGTATCTTGGTTCATAAACACTTTTGTTTGCAAACAATTTGGTTCTCAAACAGAAGCATTTAGCAAAATTTTGTTTTGTTTGCAAACTCTGTATCCGGTGACAAACATGACTGTAGCCATCTTTCCCGCACAAACACAAATGTGGCCATCTTTTTCAAAATCATAGAATAAATTAAGTTTGTGAACCATTGTACCAAAGTATAAAGAAGAAAGAAAAACTACTGCTACCTGTAGAGAATTGTAAGCTTTGGGCATTATTACTTATTTAAGTGGAGATTCTTGAGCCTTATCGGAGCACATAATTCGGTAAGTAGTTCTGAAATCTGCTTGCATGATTCTCAAGTACATGGTCAGTGACCGCACTTTGAGAGATGTGAACAAATGGAATAATATGCCGCTTTGCCTTTTACACAGCAAATAGTATAGCTATATATATCTGCATATCTATTTTGTTTTCTGCTTTTTTACCTAACATCCCTTATACATGCATATACTTTTATCATCTGAATCTACTTATATCTTTAAATCTTGGTTTAGAAAACTAGAATGCTGAGGAGCAATCTCTCTTTACTATCAAATGGAAATTTTACCCAATAAGCATTGCTGTTTTTTTTTAATGGCATGAGCAGATTCTGTGAGGTAGTTCTTTTGGTTTTGTTTTCATAGACATTACAGTTGCAATCTAAAGGTAGTCAGGCAGAGTGGAAACTGAGCTAATGTAAATTGGATTCCTAGTTCTGTAGTCAGCTAAAACCACCTGTTTCTTAGCCTTACAATTCCCACTGGTTGGTATGTCTTACATATGTTGACCAAATAAGGCTAATTTGGAGAGCTGGGGCCACCTGCTCCAATCTTCCCACTTTACAGATTAGGAAATGGATGTACCAAGAGGGTAAAGGCCCACCAAGCCAGCTGTAAAAGCCACAGCATGCTGAGAGCCTTCAGGGTTGCACCTCTACAGCTTTCTCAATAGAGTTTACCAAGAGAGATTAGAATCCTGATACATTTCTGGTGGGAACGTGAAATGGTGCAGGCACTTTGGAAAACAGACTGTTAATCCTCAAAACATTAAGTATAGAGTTACTGTATATACCAAAGAGAAATGAAAACAGATTCATGTAAAAATGCGTATATCAGTGTTTATGTCAGTGTTAGTCATTCTGTCCATAAAGTTGAAACAATCCACATGTCCATCAACTGAGGAATGTATAAAAAATGTGGTATGTGTGTACAGATGTACAGTGGAATATTATTTGACAGAAGAAATGAAGTACAGATATATATATATACATATATAAATAAACATTGCAATATGGGTAAAAGGGAAGAAAAGTAATTTTCCTCTCTGCCCTTCACCAAGGCAGTTATTAGTTGGGACTGACCCTTTTAAAAAGACAGATTAGATGCCCTATCTAGGTCTTGAGTCGCACAGAAAATGCCAAATCAGCCCGCTGCAGACAGGCAGGTCTGCCCACACCCTACCGAGGTCCCCAGTCGCGCGGAACACACGCCAAATCAGCCCGCTGCAGACAGGCAGGTCTGTGCACGCCCTACCGAGGTACTGAGTCACGTGGAAGACACTGAATCACCCCACTGCAGACAGGCAGCCACCTGATTCCA
>NW_004624767.1:11456313-11480685 GCF_000247695.1 Heterocephalus glaber | reverse complement strand
TGTATACTCATGGAAGAATGAATTCAGTCTTAAATACCACAATGGGAAGGCTGGTTATGGGGCGAGTCCAGGACAAAGTGTGGTAAGCAAGGTTGTAAGGATGTTAGGCAGATTCAAATTGATACCATCTCCGTTTGTAAGAGTTTATAGTGACTTAGAGTCAACTCTTTCTTCCTGGTGTGGGAAGGAGGTACACCTTTAACAAGTGGCAATTTTCTTTATAGATGTAAATTTCTTTAACAGAGCGGTAAGCTTTCTTGTGTAAAATAATCAGCTCAAAATAATCGACCAATGAAGGTGGCATATTCTGGTTTACTACAGTCATATTTTTGGGATATCATGTTCTGAATCCCATAAATAATTGAAAGAAACTATTCATAAAAGACCAAATATTGTATGAGTCTACTTATATGAAGTGTCTAGAACAGGCAGATTTATTATATGAAGATTATATTATATGAACAGACAAATTTATAGATGGAAAGTAAACTCAGTGTTGGCTAGGGATTACAGGAAGGAGGGTGTGACTGCTAATAAACACAGGGTTTCTTTTGAGATGGTAAAAATGCTGTAAATTGATTATAGTACTTGTACAACTCTAAACATAGTAAAAAAGTCTATGAATTGTACACTTTAAACAGGAAAACTAAGATGTGTGAATTAAATCTCAGTAAAGCTCTTGAGAGACAGCAAAAGAAATTACTGCTTGTGTCACTTTTTTTGACAGGTGTCTGCAGAGATAGTGTTTTTCCTTCCCTTTTCTAGACAGACATGAGGGTCACAAATCTGGTATTAGCCTCTGGTGGGAAGAGGCAGTGTACTACAGTTATTAAAAAGCTATTGGGGCCGGGGATTTAGCTCAGTGAGTGGTTTCACCGCCTGCTGCGCAAGCACAAGGACCTGAGTTCGATCCCCGATACCAAAAAAAAGGCTATGCCTCTACACCCTCACCCTCCTCAGTCCTCAGTCAGCTTCAGCGTTGATAGCTCTGCAACCTTGGGGAAATCCTTTGCTCAGCTCCTCTGTTTTTAAGGGTTTTGTTTTCTTTTGCTTTTTGTTTTTTCATCTGTAAAATAGAGACTAATAATGCATACTTCATAGGTTGTATAGGAAGATTGCATGAGGTAATCCACATAAAGTGCTTAGTATAATGTCTTGTGAATGATGACTGCTTCTAGCTTTTTCCTAGTTCTGAGAACCACCATTACTTCCAGCAGAAGGGCATGGGGTATGGGGGCAGCTTTCCCCTACAAAATGTTGCTGAGAAGAATGAGCCATGTGTTTATAAATAACTAGATCCTTACTTTGATCATTTAACACTTCCCAGGATTATTGGCATTTATAGATTGCAAGTTTTAAAGGCCCATCGATACCTCTGAGTGATAATGACACGTAAGTAGATAGAGTTAAATTTCTGTGGTTGGGATTGCTAACTGTTGGCCAGCTGTCCTGTTCTGTGCCCATAGCCTGGCAGCGAGTACTGCCGTAATGTTCATCGTAGATCTATTGCTTGTGCAAGTCAGGGAAGATACATATGCCTTTGGAGTATGCTGCTGTTGTGTCCATGTATATTTCCAATAGAAACAAGAAATCAATGCACAGAAGTTAGTATTGTTATGGGGTAAACTCTCAAGTTAGCAAAACTGCCTTCTGCCAAATTAAAAAAAAAATAAAGAGGTTAAGTCACATTTAAGAAACACATTAGGAAATCTATTCTCGGAGTAAATACCACTGAGATTCTTAGTTCCCTTCCAACCTTCTCTTCACTTTCTTGTTGGGTCCCCGTCTCCTAATTGAACCAATATGCACATTAGGCATAGGTATTTTTTAATATTTATTTATTTATTTATTATGTAGTTCAGGCTGGCCTTCAACTCACTATGGACTCCAGGCTGGCCTTGCACTCTTGGCAGTCCTCCTGCCTCAGCCTGCTGAGTGCTGGGATTACAGGCGTATGCCATGCTGCCCAGCAGGGCATAGGTATTTTACACTAAGGTGGGCATGGCTTTGAGTTGCCTGGTGGGCTAGAGCTTTAGATAGTGTAATAAAATTAATGCATTGTGATGTCCTTCTCCCCTGCTCTACCTCCTCAGTGCGCTGTCAGGAGACTTGATAATATACTCCACTCTGCCAAAGCTTGGAGGGCTGATTACATGGCTGACATGAAGAGGGGAGTGGAACTGTCAGGACTCTCCCATAGCAGCCATGCTTTACATTTTCAGTGCTGGATTGTACTTGACATTTAATTTAGGAGCCTGGGTACCTAGATAAAAAACTTTACTGTGATAATAGTGATAAAACCAGCTAGAGTTTTATTTAAGGACCTGCTTCTCTCCTGTCCCCTCCCCTCCCCTCCTCTTTTCTCTCCTCTCCTTCCCTTCCCTTCTCCTGTTAGTTCAGCCTCTCATTCAGTTAGGATAGGAAACTCAGGTTTGCTCAGCCAAAAAAGGTATTTTCTTTGATATCATAAAGCTAAACCTACAAAATGCAAGTCTCAGTCTACTATAGTTCTGTATGTAGATGCTGTAATGTATATATAAATTAAAATATGAGAACAGTGGTGTTCTCTCTCTTAGTGAACTCTGAATTTAGCCAAAGGAGGAAATTCATCACGTCTCTGCAGTGGCAAGAGAAATTCCATTCAACCCAGTGCCCTGTTACTATATGACTTTTGTTTATTTCTGCAGCAGGTGAAAGATTCTGTAGTATCTCCTTAATTTTTAACTGAGCCCAGTTAGTTAGACATTTATACATGAAGAAACAAGGATTTAGGTAAAATGACTTCTAAGGTCCCAGGACCAAAGATACCTTTCTCTGATTTGTATGCCTATTAGCAGTTGTAGGAAGTTAGTGATTTTTTTTAACCTATAGAGAATGGATTAGGAATACTAAACCAATGTAGAGTTTGTTCAGATTTTCAGGGAGCAATTTAAGTTGAGTATGACATACTGTGCTTTTCTTTTATGGAGGAGTACAGACATTGGAGTCAGATGACATGAGTCTACATACTAGCACTCGTTACCTGTATCACTTCAATTTCATGTATAAAGTACGATTAATTATATTTTTTTATTAATGAGTGCCTTGAAAATGGAAAATTTTATTTTGTGGAGCTGGAGATAGAACTCAGTCCTCAAGTGTGCTAGGCAAGAACTCTACCACTGAGCCATAAAACCAGGCCCCAAAATAGAAATTTTCGAGAAGATAAAAAATGATGGAGGATCGTTTACTATCACAGCCATTAGGGACCTGAAAAATACTTTAGCAACTATAGTTAATGAGCACTGTGGTTCTTGGATAAGTAAGTTGTAAGCTTCCCAAGCGGGAAGAGTAGGGTTTCAGTCTACGCAGGAAAGGAAATAGGCCAAGAGGCAAGCAAGCTGTGAGGTTGAGGAGCCTACTCTGCCCATAGACTGTGTGTAGGTACTGAGGAATAAGGGACCCATCCTTTCTGTTCTGTCTGTGCTTTGCTTCTGTATCATTAGGATAGACTACATCTGCGATCTTATCAAACTAGAAGAGGTGGCCACCGCTTGCTGACAGCCTCTGGCCATTTACTAGAATGGAGGCAAGGAGCCTCTGCAATGATGGCCTTATTCTTCATCCCCAAGATGTGTAAGAAAATATTTTCTATGTTTCCTTGGGAAATGAGAATCTGAACTCCCAGGTTCAGAGGCTGTTTCTTTTCTTTAGGAAAGCTTGTTAGGAGCTCACAGTACTTGTCCAGTTACTGTTGTCTCTGATCAGCAGAACACTACTGGTGGTCCTTTGTGCCTGGGGGGTACTCATGGTTCTTTGCATTTATTATTTTATGTAAATCTTAGAAAAAATATCTTTGAGAATGCTAGTACACTATTTTACAAATGAAGAAACTTTCACCTTTGTTGGAGTGAAACTTTCACCTTTATTTGTGAGGATCACAAGCATAGAGTTGGCATATCAGTCCTCAAAATTATTTTTCTACCATTTCCAAGTCTATAGTCTTGACCACTGTGCCTCTGTTGGAAAGAAGACAGAAGAAAAAAATACCTATATTCCAATGCCCTTTGCTTGTATTCCTGCTGGTATGCAGTTATTTTGGCGTGGTAGTTTCATTAGTATACAAATAATTTGGCTTTGCAGAGAAGTCATTTGCATATAAAACTGGAATGGAGGGTGAAAGGTAAGTTTTGTTTTAAAATTGCTTTAGTCTTCAGCAGATAAGAATAGACCTTTGTTTATTCAAGTGTAACAGGTTTAAAATAGTATAAATCTGTATACTTGCCTACTCAAACTTTTAGTGTCACTTTCTGCTTCCTACTTCCTATACAGTAGCTCCTAAAGCAGAAGCTATCTTTTTTACTTTATAGTAGGTTCAGGTGGAAAGAAAACAAAAACAAGATGGAAAAGATGCTCTAAGTCTTATTCTAGGTTGATACAGTTCTGTGTATCTCTGGGGACTCATTCTTCTCCTTTCACATTCCTACAAGGTGGGTCACCCAGAATTTTTTTAGACTTAAAAAATGGTACTCAGAAGTTTGTGATTGTTCCCTTTATTGTCACCCTAGTGCCAGGCAAAGAGAAAAACATCGTAAGAGCAAGAAGTAGTGTTAAGTCAAAGTAAGCCCAGCATCCCGGGTGAACTTCTTTCTGGTATATCCATTTTGGTGCCATATCACTGGGTTACACATCAGGTTGTCATGGTAATAAACTCACAGCAGCTAGCGGCATGAACAAGCAGCCCTGGGAGGAAAGGATGCTTGGCAGCAGTACTACAACCATAGTGGTTAGATCTCTGTCTTTCTCACTAAGAGCTGCTCATCAGTCACCTGTGCTTCTGTCTTTCTCAGGTGACCAGGGCACACAGTTGCTGTCTACTTCATAACTTATTAGCAGATTTATTTTTAAGTGCCTATCAGGCCTTTTCTAGTACAGTACCTCTAGGAAGCATGATCCTGAGTCTCTAATACTGTGAATGTGTGTATATGTGTTTAGATGGACATGTATTTTTATGTTTGTATGTTGAAGGAGAACCATGAATCCAAGGAGATTTAGAAGTGTAGGCTTGTGTGCATGATGAAGCTGTTAAGAAACAATATATTGTTTGGCTCAAGTACTAAAATTTGTAGTTTCAGGAAGAAGTACCTGGAGTGTTCTGACTGAAACTTGGGGTTCCCATTTGAGAGAATGTGATTCTGGAAGTCAGAGATATAAGGCAAGTTAGACTATATGCGTCAGAGCTAAGATCTAACCACCAACGTGGAGGAAGTGAGAGGTATGTACATGTAGTCACTAAGACTGAATGGGTCAGAGAGAGGATTTGAGGTTAGGATCAATGAGTTAAGAATTTAGGGCCAAATAGAGAGGAGGAGAAAGAAAAATTTGTCCGAGAAGATGCTTTACTTTAGGTAGAAGCAGATCCTAACCAATTTCTTCAAATCACTTAGTAACTCTTTGTGATTTAGAATTTTCTTTCACCAGGTTGGTGATGCAATGGGGAGGAAGACCAGGTTAAAGGGTCTAGATGGGATAGGCAGGCAAGACTAAAATGGAGTGATGAAGAATGGTTTTAGATAGTGGAAAGCAGTGCGAGAAGGATGCAAAAAAAAGAAGGAAGTTTTCATAGATATGGGGGACAGTTCTTTTTTCATTCAGCCTGGTGGAAGGCCAGATTAGGAGGGATGGCTTCTGCCATTCAGTCAGAGTGTATTCCCACTGTCTGTGCAAGGCTCTGGACAGTATCCCCTCCAGGAGTAAGTTAGGAGAGGTCTTATCTAGGGGGAGAAAATAAAATTGGCTCCAGAATTTGTAGCCTAAATTGTGGTATCATTAATCAGAACAGAACTGGAGTACTTGTAATCTCACTACCCAGAGATAACCACTTTTCCATCATTTTGATGTCTTTATTATTGTCTGTTGTAATAAAAAATAAAATCAGTAACAACTGCATCTGTAAATAACTTTGTTGCTTCTTTGAGAGGATAGCTGAAGTAACTAAGTGGATAACTGAGATAGAAATCTCATGCCCTTAATAAAATGGGGGTGCTTAAATTAAAGGAAATAAAGAATATACAAGTAGCGACTTTTGCCTGGAGGCTTCTAATGAAGTTAAGAAAGATGGTTTAAGGGAGTTTAAATTTTCACTTCAGTAAATTTTTACCATTCTCAGCCCTCTGCTGTAAAGACCAAGTAAGTCAGGCTCCCATCTAGGTCACTGAAAGTGATGTATCACTGAGATGTTGGTGATAGAGTATAGGTCAGAGTTCATGTCTGCTGTTGTTCCTCTGCAACTTGATAATTTTCTTAGCCTAAAAAGTGGACAGCTGTTTTATTCACAGACAGTAGTTGTTCCAGTCATGATAAGATAGAGGGCCTGGGATGTCCTGACTCCATTGAAGACGACCTCTATCCTCCTTGTTGATGAAGCTCTTCCCTAGTCTTACCTCCTGGGAGCCTGGCCGCAGTCTCCAGGGCACTCTCTTTGAGTACAGTGCCAGAATAAATGCTAAAAGCTATGTAGAATCTCAGTTTTGAGCTAGCCAACTTCAGAGTATATGTGGACACTGGCAAGTTGGGAGAACACTGTGCTGCTGGAGTGAGGATGTAACATTGAAAATGTTCAGTTTCCTGCCTTTTTTGTTTTTTTATTTGAGAATAATGGCCATTCACATGAGAAGTGGGAGTAAAATGCACGTTTCAGGAGAGGCGTTTAGAATCATCACTCTCTATTTCTTGCACTCCCCAGTTTTAAAAAAGTCATTTCTGGAGTGGCCTCTTTTAAACCTTGCAAGAATTTTGGCTAATAGGCAAATTTTGGTCAGTGTAGACTCAGATGCTTTGATTTTGTGTAGCTTCCTGCTCCTGACCCTCATCCGTCTTTTTCAGTTCACCTCAGCAGTACTTTTCTGGAACAGATCTCTCTTAAGCCATGATGCTTTCTAGCCAGTATGCTTCTTGTTTTTATAATCTGCCTCTAATTTTAAAAAGGAAATAAAACCTTGGTTTCCTACAGGCCAGGTAGCTAGAAGTTATTGGCTTCCAGCCCATGTCAAATATATTGAGTGGGTGTTGTTTTTAAGTAGGAGCTTCTTAATTCAAGGTTTTATGTGTTTAATTATGTATGTGTAAAGTGCCAGTCTGTGTGCCTCTTGGGTTTGATTGTTTGGAAGTATTAAATACAAGAGTATATAGAAAGTACCATGGGTTAAGATTTAACTCTTAGATGTGAATACTTTATCCCAAGCTTCTCTTGGGGGAATGACATCCCAGTGGGCGTAACAAGGGAATCATCTTGTTAACTGAGGAAACCTCTCGATTAGGAAGAAATGAACTTGAAGACCCTGAACCAGTCAGAAAGGGATCATTACAGGCAATATGTTGTAACAAAAGGCATTCTGGGCTATGCCAGGGTAAAGTTTCTAAATGTGATTTTTATTACTGTACTTCCCAGACTCAAGATATTTCTCAAATTACAGTGCTATATTTGAGTAATTTCAGTAAAATACTGAAATGACATAGTATTTAACTTTAATGCAACTGTAATAAAGATACAGTTCCTTGCTTGTGAGGGGGCTGAAAGTTTTGACAAGTTGGGGGCCAGTTGACCAAAGGGAGGGGTTCCTTTTAAGATTTCATTTGTGTTGAGAATGAGGTCACTTGGGTGAGATTTCCCTGGAGATACTGTGGAGTTCCCCAGGAAGTACTTCAAAGGTGGGGGGGATTTTTCTTTTAATCAGAACAATCCCCACTTTGAGCTTTACTGTATTATACTTTGAGGTTCTGCCCTAAAATTTTGTTTGGAATGAGGAAATTCTGTGGCTTTCAAAAGATTTGACAGTTACTAGTAGTTGCTGCATAAAAGGAGTCTTTCACATCACCAGATTCATCATTCTGTAGTACATCCAACTCTCTCCTCTAAATATGTAGAGTTTTCTCTTTGTGTGTAATATCACATGTAGTTATAGTCAAGAGAGTAAGAACATCACTCTCACTTTTGGGGAACTGTCAGACAGGTCAAATAGGTAACAAGAATCCCACTTGGAAATGATGTCAGGGGCTTCCAGATAGCAGACCACTATGAAGTGCCTACTGCTTTTGGAGAACTGCAAAGTTTTTTAGCAAGATGGAGTTTTGATGCCAAGGAGATGCACTGGAATGTGAAAGGGAGTTTTGAAAGCAGGTGAGGATCTAGCCTTCTATATCCCACAGAGTCTCTTCTTCGGGCTCTGAATTTGGATGAATGCTGTGACCCACATGATTGTTCTTAGAATTTTGGTCTAGGTTTTAGAATACCTATTAGTTAGTGTGGGAGTGGAAAGCCGGCTTTTTTTTTTATAGAGTAAGGTGGATTATTTTGCCTTCAATTCTCATTTATGGTCTGCTCTGTCTGTTAAAGTGTCATGTTGAAAGACCTATGTAAAGCAATGGGATATAGAAAATTTAATTTTTAACGCCTACATTAACTCACCTCCTGCTGTCTGGTCCAAGGTTTTCCTGATTGATGTCAGCTTCCTAACTGAATCACATGTGTATATGCAATCTAGTGAAATAGATCATAGTCAGTTTTTATTATATTCTCAGTTTTTAGTCACTTGGAACCGTTAAGGAAGATTATCAGGCATTCAGAAAAGTTTATCCCTTAATAAAAACTTTCCAGGTTTGGTCTCTAAGAGAAGGCTGTAGATCATTTAAGACCGAATTTATTTCAGGTGTAAAAACCCATTGGTAGATGATCATCATGCATGCATAACAACACCAAAATGTATATAATAAAAATAAAAAGGAATTACAGAATTTGCAGGGATGTAAGTAACATTTAGTATTTTCCCTTTCTTTTTTATGCAGCACCAGGGAGAGCACCTACAGAGAGCATATGAATTCCTGAGGGTTTATGTCACTTAGGCACTTGGTATGTGTCAGTGGATACTTGTCATACAGGCCACCTTCTGCATTGAGATCCTTATAGCTGTATTACAGAAGCTGCTTAAAATATCAAGTTTCTTTCTGTTTTTAAGAGGCTAATTAAAAATGCAACCCACCCCCCCAGTCTTTCTCTTCCTGAGTCTTCTTGCCTAGGTTTTCCCAGTTGGAATTCCTTTCTGACAAACTGTTCTCTCAGATACCAGATTAAGAACAAGATTGAAGTCTATCTCTGTCCTACAAGTTTCCTACTGTGTATTTCCTTATCTATAAAAGAAGAGGTACATTTAGATGACAGCTACTTTCCCTCCCAGGTCTAAAATCTTCTCTTGGTCTTCACCTTTTTATCTACAGTTCTGTCTTCCCTGCTCTCCTATCTCAGCTTCTCATGTATAGCTGTTTATAAGTATTCGTAAAGCCAGGAGTAACTCATTGGTAGAACTTGCTTAGTATGTGCAGTGCTGTGAGTTCAATCCCCAGTACTGCAAAAAACAAAAATAAACAACCACAACTTAAAAAAATACTTATACAATAAACATGTTTGTGAGGAAACCTCAATAAATGCAGTTGCTGGCAAGATTTGGAATGTTTAGAAGTTGTTATTTTGATAGTTTCTTTGTTTGCCTTTTGTATACATTAGCTGAATATAAGTTTCAGTTGTATCTTGTTTGTAGAACACAGTTGTAAAATAAAGCAATGACATATTGTAACTTATCAGAAAATGAAAAAGTTTTATTATCCAGTACTGGTAAAACTGTAGAAATGCTTAAGTACACCGTTGTAGGAATCTAACTGTTGCATCTTTTTTTCAAGGACAGTATCAATATTTTTATGATGTGTAATTGAAAAATACAGTGCATAAATTTTTAGAATTTACTGCAGTAGAAGACACATTGCCATTTATCTACATCAAAATACTTCCCCTCTTGGTAGGGGAAAGGAAAGAAGGGGAAAAAAATATGAGAAAAGGAAAAAAATGGAAACAAAGTCTTTGCAAATAGGGAAGGGTGGAGGGGGTGAAGGGAGGGCAGGGGAAGGGGAAAAAAATAAGAGCCAAGATACTCATGTAATGGTACAAGACCCCAATGATGAATGTAACTGTATTTTATACTGAAAATGTACCGATAAACTTACTGGGGGGAAAAAAAAACTTCCCCTCTTTGAAAACATTTATCCTGGGCCAGGGATTTAGCTCAGTGGTTCCGATGCCTGCCTCGCAAGCGCAAGGTCCCGAGTTTGATCCCCATTACAAAAAACAAACAACATTTATCCTATTGTTCTTGCCTTTTTCTGAAGCAGTTCTGGAAGTCCTGTTTCATGAGCACCTTTTGTTGTACTGTTTTGGCTGCCTTCATGGCCTGAATCTATTCAAAACATTCACCTTTCATAGTCATTTTGGCTTTGGGGAAGAGCTACAAGTTGTATGATATCATATCCAGTGAATAAGGAGGATGAGGATCACCATATATGAGCATACCTTTCTGTTGGATGGCAGTTGGCATCAGCACTGAACTTATTTTTGATCACACCTCATAAAACACTAAAGAAGGCTTCCAGAACTGCTTCAGGAAGTTGGATAAATGTGTTTGAAGCAAGGAGGTAAATTAATGGTAATGTACCTTTTACTCTAGTAAATATTTCAAATTTAAACATTCACTGTGTATTTTGATCACAAGTCATAGAGTTATGTAAATTGTATCAGTGACTTCTGAGGTCTCCAAAAAATTCGCATTTAATATTAAGACACATATATCGGGATGTTCATTGCTATGTTGTTTGTAACATTGAAAATTTGGAAAGATACTTTATTTCTATCAAGAGAGGAATGGTTAAATAGGGTGTGTTATGTATCTTCATCCTACAGATAGTAAAAATAGTCCAAAGCATGAAGCTGATCTGTATGTACTATCATAATATAAGTAGAAAAGCAAGAAACAACATTAACTGTATTTCACTGTGGTAAAACCCACATAATTATCTATATTCATAGATAACTATATAGAAAAAAATGGGGTGAATACACACAAAACTGTTAACATTAATTGGAGAGAGAAGAGGAATTGCATTTTTATTATATATACACATCTATTAAATTTCTTAAAATTAGCTCTGTATTGCTGGTATAAAAATGAACAAAAGCAAAAAAACATCAGGAATTAATTCCTGAAGAATGAGAAGGCAAAAAGATAGCAGGAAATTTATCATTTAAAGAATAATTTACCATTTAAAGAATATGCCCAAAACTTCAGAAGCAGATGAGAACCATAGTTTGTATTTGGCCAGAGCTGTCTAGCTGTTTATAGTAGTAACTCTGCTCTTTTATTTCTTTGCATGTCCAGCTTACTCTTCTTACTTTTCTGTATTCTACAGGTAACTCGGGACCAGATGAAGGTGTTTATACAGCAGGAATTTAAGAAAGTTCAGAAAGTGATTGCTGATGAGGAGCAAAAGGCCCTTCATCTAGTAGACATCCAGGAAGCAATGGCCACGGCTCATGTGACTGAGATATTGGCAGATATCCAGTCCCACATGGACAGGTTGATGACTCAGATGGCCCAGGCCAAGGAACAACTTGATACCTCTAATGAATCAGCTGAGCCAAAGGGAGAGGTAAATGAAAATGCCCACTATCATTAGTACCAGGATAAATAGGACCTGATTGCCCTATTCTTTAGTGCTGGAAATGCCCCCTTGTGATCCCTGATCATTAATAAATTGAAACCTTAGATATAATTATAGCATTTCAACTTGTGTGTGACCTAGTATGTAAGAACAGTATTGACTACTAGGGCCTGTATTCAGCAGCTGAACCTGGCAAAGTATTTACCTACTTTGCCTTAAAGGAAAGTAGTCAGTGGAGCAGATACTAATCACAGTGAAAGAGAGAAGCCAGAAATCAGAATCAGAGAAGAGTGTATATGACATAACCCAGGTTGTAAAATGAATATGTAAATAAAGCCACTATAGAGATGAGAATTGGGCTGAAGGAGAACAAGTCAGGAAGTAGAGCACAAAGCAGGACAGAATGAAAGATTTTTGGACTTATTCTGTAAATAGTGAAAGGGTGCTTCGGGCTGAATTTTATATGGAATTAACTATAAATTGGGGGCATCTGATGGATTAAGAGTGGCATGTGGAGCCAGATGTTGTAGGTCAGGCCTGTTGTCACAGCTATTCAGGAGGCTGAGAGGAGAGGATTATTTGAATATAGGAATTCTAGACCAGCCTAAGCAATATAACAAGACCCTGTCTCAAAACAGAATAAAAGGGTGACATGTACACTGGGACATTGTGAAGATAAAGACAAAAACCAGTATGAGTGAAAGATACAAGGTAGATTTGAATCACTATGCAAATGTTAGTTTTAACATATTGCAGAATGGTAGAGGGGATTGTTTTGTGGCTTAATAAACAAAAAGTTCAACCAGAGTTAACTCAGCAGATTAACAGCATAATTCTCTCAAATTCCCCTCAAATTAGATTCTTATATTTATTCTGTGTATTGACTAGGTTGTTCTTTCAAAAATAAAGATCTGATTTTGTGAAATATCCTCTTCTTTTATTTTTATTTCAAAGAATGAATTTAGTCTCTTCACATCATTAACTGTCCTTTAGGTACCCCAACTGATGGAATTACTCTTAGGAATGTAAAAGCTGACAAAGGACTAGAAAGGGAACAAAATAAGCTATTAAAAATAAGTGGCAGGTCCGGGGATTTAGCTCAGTGGTTCTGGCTCCTGCCCTGCAAGCGCAAGGACCCAAGTTCAATCCCCAGTGCCAAAAAAAAAAAAGAGGTAGCATTCAGCTTGCTAGAGCATGTTCAAAGGAGCTGTTATCACCTAATAGCATTTGTTCCAGTTAATCTGGTAACTTATTGGTTAGCGCAAATATCCAGTACCTCTCTTTCACTTAGCAGAGAACTGCTTTTTTTTTTCCTTTGCACAGTATGGAATATTTTTTTAAAATCACTTGCATTTTGCATTTAGCCAAAAGATTTCCTCACCAACATTTTATTATGAAAAATTTCAAACATAAAGCAAAGTTGACAGGATTTTACAGATTACACCCATATACCTACCACCTAGATTGTCATCCATTAGCATTTTGCCATATTTGCTTCATTACATTTCTAACCATCTTTCCAACCTTCTATTCATCAATTTTATTTTTAGTGCCAAAACAAAATGAAATTTCTGATTCTGAGTAAGAACCATGAACACATTCCATTTTACTCTTTCCACTAATTACAGCAAACATCTCTGGACAGAAGTCACCAAAAGTCTTTCAAAGGTGGGAAAAGACGTCATACTGACTGGAGAACTTGAGATTTAAAGAACTATAAGGCAGTGAATTACCTGGAATTTTCCTTGCTTTCTGTACATCCTGTCCCCTATATTTTGCAAACTGGAAACGCTAGTGGATAAGAACACCCCAAAAGAGTCTCTAAGAAAAGCCTGATAGCTAGAGAGAAATCTTTTGTCTATACCTACCCATTCTGGAGATGAATACTATGAAGAAAAAGCTACTCTCCTCCTCAAGCCCCACTGACACTACTGTAGAGGAACTGATGGACTGAAAATCTGTTTTATACTCTACCTTGGAGTAACAGGTGTCTGTTTGCCATGGAGCCTGTGAGTGAATCTTTGCTTTTTGTTCCTACCTGCTGTAACAACAAGGAATTATTCCCCTCACCTGTGGAGACAGTAGGTAAAGTGAACAAATCCTTCCTCTTCCTCTTACATTAACTAGTCCTTGCCCTTCCCTTGCTGGTTAAGTGGCTGGAATTTTATTGTCCACCCCTGCCCTGTAGTAATGACTTGGTGCCTCTGTTTTTCCTCAGCAAGCTCTGTGGAGACTGTAGAGTGGAGGGTTATCATCTGAGTGGGGCACACCAGAATAGCACTGCAGAAGCTTTGTAAACTAACATGACATTTGAACCATGGTCTTCAAAAAGTGATCCTGGACATGTATTTGAAAACTAAACCATTTGACTACCTGCCAGATTAGATTTAAATAGCCTATTATTATCAAGTGACTCAATATATCCAGGATACAGTCTAAATTAATGATTATACAATACAATCTCAATTCCAATGAGAAATATATGCCAATGCCAAGATGACGCAAGTGTTGGGATTATCAAAGAAGGAAAGCTGGCATAAAAGTGGCTCATTGAACATTTACAAACATGCTGGAAACGAAAAACAAAAAATAGTACTAAAGAAATAAAAGATATGAAGAACCAAATGAAAAATTTAGAACTGAAAAATACAATAACTGACAAAAGAATTCACTGCAGATGCTCACTGGCAAATTTGAGATGATGAAAGAAAACAAATTGGTGAATGTGGAGATAGTTTAATGATGCAATCTAAACAACCAAAAAAAAAAAGGATTGAAAGATAATTGAACTCAGCTTCTGGGATCTGTGGGACAGTAATGAAAGATCTAATATACATATAATAAGAGCAATGAGGGGCTAAAATCATGTACAAAGAAATAATGGTTCACAATTTCCAGCATCTGGTTGAAAGACATAAACCTATAGATTTAAGAAGCTAGGTGAATCCAAACAATATAAAATCTTAAGAAATCAATTCCCAGACAGATAAAAATCAAACTTATAGAACTAAAGAGAGAGAAAAAAATCTTGAAAGCATAGCACTGAAGAGAAATAACATATTAGCTGTTGGAAGCAACAATTTGAGTGAACATGGTGTATGGCTCCATTTATAAGTCTGATTTATATGCTTTTAGAAATTATTTGTATGCAGTTTTCATTTAAAGGCTTGCAATGGCTTTTGTTAAATTTATTTTTAGGTCTTTAATTTTTTGATGCTATTGAAAATAGAATTGCTTTTAAATTTTATTTTTCAAGACTTTTCATGCTATATATGTTTTTTTTGTTTTTTGGGATTTTGACTTTTTTTGGAACACTGGGTTTTACTGTATTACCTGGCTGGCCTCAAACTCAGGCAATCCCCTTGGCTCTGCATTTTGAGTAGCTGGAATTACATCTCACCCAGCTTACAGTTGCCTTTTATGTATTAACCTTTTATCTTTTAACCCTTGCCAAATTTACCTATTACTTATAATAGTGGTTTTACAGATTCTTTGGGCCCTTAGCATCAGCACTCATGTCATCTGCAAACAGAGACAGATTTATTTCTTCTTTTCCAATCTCTCTGCCAGTTACTTTGTTTTCTTGCCTTATTGCTGTGTCTAGGGCAGTGATGGCGAATCTTCTAGAGCTTTCAATGATGACAAACAGTGAGCCATGGCACACATGCCATAGGTTCACCACCACTGATCAATCTAGGGCTTTCGGTTCAGTGCCTGACATAAAGGGTAAAAGTGGGCATCCTCACTTGGTCTCAGTCTTAGAGGAAAAGCATTCAGTATAATATATGTGGTGAGTTTTGTAGATGCTTTTTATTAAGTTGAAAAAGCTCCCCTCTGTTCTTAATGTGCTGAAGGTTTTTATCCTGATAATATTGAATTTTGTCAGATGTTTCTTTTGCACCTGTTGAAATGTCTTACAGGGTTTTTTTCCATTGTTTGGTTGTAATTATTAATTACACTAGTTAATTTTACAATATTAATCCAATGTTGCATTCTTGAGATAAACTCTGGGTTCATTTTTGGTAATATGTGATTAAGGATTTTTATCTTTGTTCATAAAACAAAGGGATTTAAGTCTACAATCTTATATTTTTGGAATGTCATTGGCAGCTTTTTACATTAGGCTTATGTTGGCCTCATGTGACTTTCTCTTTTCTGTCAAATTATTTACATCATTTTATAAAAGTCTTCCTCAAAGTCAAGTATTAAAAAATGTTTTCAGTCTTTTTTCGTTACTAAAAGATGGTGTGTGCTCTTATTTATAAGTCATGAGCATGACCATCTTGTCCAGTTTTTGAAAGGAGATTCTGATTGCAATAATACTAGAAAAAGTTATTTTAGATGAGAAAATATAAAAATGATATATGCATAGCTTATGCATTTGTTTTAAACTTGAAATATATGTCTGTACATTTTTTGATCCTGAGTCAAGACATTTTCTTTAAAAATGTGGCTTACTTGGAGTTTCATGACATATGTCTGCTATAAAGACCCAGCACATCTGTACTATACCATTTTAAATGTCCAGTTTCACTCTCTTTATAGTGAAAGGGATACCATTTAAAACAAGCTGAATGCTTGTTTCTGGTATTTGCATGTTTCATCTACAGTCAAAATTGTCACCAGTTTAACTCATTTTACTGAATCGTGTGGAAGCATGCAAATCTCATGAAAGCAACAATTGTCTCTCTTGCACTAATTTTTTGTTATTTAATTAAATGTGTCATTATAATTTCAAGTTCAGCTGAATAAGCAGGCTTGAAATTAAAGTTGTTTGAATCATAGTGAACATTTCCACTAGTGAAAGTAGAAATGAGAAGTTGCCCTAAATTGTATCCTGCCAACCAAAAACATTCAGGGTGTTTTAAGGAGGGATTTAGGAGCACTGCCAAATTTAACAAGTCATCTAAATGAAAGTTAGTGTTTAATACACTCTCACCTCTAATATTCTTGAAATCAGAATTAACTTATAATAGGAAGAGAAATTAGTTTTAAATCCTGCTCTGTCTTGCCCACCCTCTTTTTATATTTACTCTGTGCCTTGTACTGCCTTAATGAATACAGAGATGAACAAAACATGGTTTTCATTCTCAAGGAGTGGAAATCCAAAAAGAGAGAATCTGTATGGTGGTGTCATCATCAGTTTTCCTCTCTTAAGTGCTAGCTTAAGAGGATGAAGGATGAACTCTGCAGATGTGGAGTTCACAGGAGGATTGCCCCATTCAACTCTTAGTGAGGAAGTGTCTGAGTAAGGCTGGATATTAGGGATAGATAGGAAATAGCTAGGATTTAGGGAAAAACGAGTACATTTTGGGTAGCAGGAGCTGCATGTGCACATCTTATACTGGCAAGTTAGTGGCCATCTAAAGGTCTGCTGACTTATTCAAAGTGGCTCTAAAATTCATGTGTGTGTATTTATTTCATCATTCATTTATTCATACCTTCAGTGGTGAAACTCTCACCCTGGCCTTCCTCATGTTTTGTGACAGTGACTGCAGTTTTTAAAAAGAAAAATACATCTGTGAGCAGCAGAAATGGATGAATATACGGCAAAACCTTTTTTCCTTCCTCACTCTCTGCAGTAACTTATTAATTATAATTCATAGGAGATAAGATAATGACTACCATTTGTTGAACACTTACAATGTACCAGATACTTGCTTAGTGTTTTACACAGATTTAATCATTTATTTCAATCCATGTAGTGACCCTTTGAGGTCATATGCAGATGAAGAAGGTGAATTTTGGAAAAGTTAAATAAATTTCCAAAAGCTTTGGTGTTGGAATTAATTTATATAACTCAGAAATCCCATTGCACTAAAGTGTGTGATTGTGAGGAGGACTTCCTGTAAATCATGAGAAAAAGTTTAAGTACTTTTTCCATAAGGTTCTCCTGACAGTTATGGTTAAACATCTAAAGATAATTGAAAAATTGTGTTGAGATTTAATTGCACCACAGATAGTTTTGTAACTCTATGAAATTTAAATTATGTGACATTTTCTCTTTCTGTATTACTGTTCTCATGAGACATGTCAGGTGATAAAAATGGAAAGAAAGCTCCCACTATCCCTATATCTTTCTTTCACCATTTGTCCTACTTTCCTCTCAATGTAATGCAGATGATTAGCACCTTAGCACTGTTGCAGATCCTTAATGGTCTATTAAAATGCCCTTCCTGTTTACCCTCTAGTGGGTAGTCTGGTTTGGCTCAGCTGTCCTTTACAGGCTTGTACCTGGACAGTTTCCCTTTACTTCCGTTGTGCTCTTCAGCTTCAGCCACCCTCAGCCTGCTCCCATGCCCCTGCCCAAGATTCACATGCACATCCCTATTCTGTAGTTCTGCAGAACTCAGAGTACCTTAAACAGTAAATAAGTTTAAGTTGTCTTTGTTCTTGCTCTTCCAGTGCTTTTCCCACTTTTCTCTATTGTCAGCCTGTGGAAATTCTTATTCTTCAGGTGCCAATGTAAATGCCACCTTCTCTGTGAAGCCCTCCCCAGGTTCTCAAGGAGAGGCAACATTCATCGTTTCCCTTTTGACTCTGTTTATGTCTTTGTTAGATCCCTTAACATATTTAGCCATAGTTAATTTTCTTTCTGCCTGTTTCCCATGCTCCTGATTGGGAGCTTCTAGGTGGTTAAATCATTATGGATTTTTTTAATCTTTAGCACTTACATACAGTAGCTTCTTAATGAACCATACTGAATTATCACTCAAATTGATAAATATGCTTTATTAAGTGTATCCTGTGTCTCAGGCACTGGACTTGATTTTAAGAGTTATTCACTCCTCTTACCCATTTTATGATAAAAAGACAGTTATAGCCCTATTTTACAAAGTAGGATGTTGAAGTTAAGAGAGGAGAAATCACTTTACTAGGGTAATAGATCACACAAGTGACAAAGTCAAGATTTGAACCCAGAATGTCTGATTCCCACTTCATTGTCCTTTATACTAACAGGAATCATTCATTCATTTATTCCTTCTCTGAGGAGTACAACCAGAGGTACATTCTCTATTGAGATCATCGCTGAATAACTAAGGATGTGAAAGATACTGTGTCACCAGAAGGATAAGTGCGCTCTTGGAAAAGGCTTAAGAGTCATTTGAAAGATGTGTTTTGGTCATAGAAGGAGGCTCAAAGGAATCTGCCGTGATTGATATTGATAAAGTTAGGTTGGGAGAATGCAGTGCCTGGGAAAATCACATTCACACATTATTTTTGCAGAGTGGACAAGAAAAAGAAAAGTCAGTGTTTGGCTAAAGAATGATGTAGGTCATCTACTGCTAGAAATACCCTCTTTCAGAGAAGAAAGCCTAGGTTTAGATTAATCAGTTTGTCCAAGGGCACATACTTAAAAAGTATCAGAGCTTAGACTAGAATTCCAATTTTCTGAGTCCCAGTTTGGTACCCTTTCTACTTTAGTATGCTATATATTAGAGTTGCTGTGTTCATGTTTAGAGATAAAAATTATAGACCATGACAGAAATGAGTCTTCAAAAGAAACAGCTTGATACTTATGGAGCCGGTCAGTTTTTGCCTAAGACCTGCTGCTATTTTGGGGCTCTCAGTTTGCCCAGAACTGAATACTGCCAGCCATACAAATAAAAAAGCAAGACTATTATTTGGGCCTCCCAGGTCTGAGCATTCAATTCTCTGCTTGCAAGGGCAAATTATCAGTTCTGCTCTGCTGGGGAGCTTGAACATAAGGTTTATATTAGACCTTGTCTTAGTCCTTAGATGTCCACTGGTGTCATTTTTTTAAGTGTATAGTCTTTGCCTTCAGATTGGGAGAAGAGGAGAAGAAAAAAATGTAAATCAGTTTCTGCCAGTGATGATTTCTAATGCTGTTTCTTTCTGTTGTCTTTCAGGGCAATGAGGAAGGATCCAGGTAAGATCACATTATTACTGCTTGTCTATTCTCAGAATTGAAGTAGAATGACATTTGTGGCCTTTTAATGCCCCACAAAATATGGACAGCCAAGGAAATAGCACAGAAAAGGGATCTCCATCTTAAGCCAGGGCTTTGAAAATCTTATTTTTTAAGACTCCCATCTCCTTCACTAGCTGTGCCATTTCCTGTCTGTGACCTTCAGATAAAGGTAGACTTGAAAGTTGTAAAGACAGTGACTTTGCCTTATTCTTTAGCACATTCAGAATACCTTGTTAAGAAAAAGTCAGCACTACATTTGAATGGTAATTAGGTTATCAGATGGACCCACTAAATAAACTTTTGCATTGTTCTCTTTTAATGTGAATTTGATTTTTAAATGGACTCCAGATCTAATATCCTTTATTTCTGACCAGTAAAATCTTTGTGTCTGACCTTAAGATACCAATACAATAAGTCCTAGGTCATAGATATACAAATTTTTTTTTCTTTTTGGTACCTGGGATCGAACTCCAGACTTTGCGCTTGCAAGGTAGACGGTGGAACCACTGAGCTAAATCCCCAGCCCTACAAAATTTTGTTTAGGGAAAAAAATGCCTTTTTGCTTCTCTACATCCACAGTTAGATTACGTTTAAAAGTGCATTTCATAATTGCCTCAGCCTTGCAGTGAACTTGAACTTTGGTTTACTTTTTCTGTATTTTTTAAAATTTTTCTGTATGTTTGTTTGCAGTGCAGACAAACTCTTAACTGCTGCAATTGTGCCATCAGTACAATTGAGGGAATTTGACCAAGTAAAATGTAATGTCTAGATAGACCCATCCATCAAGTAGCCTCAAAAACTGTTAAGACTGGGCCCTATCAGAAAGGTCAGTCAGGCCACTGCAATTCAGATTTTATTTCTAGCAGAAGTACCCTTTTTTCCAAACAAACTTTAAGTAGAATCTCAGTGTGTAAAAAACTTTTTCTCTACTTTAAATTAGGGCCATATCTATTAGTATACCATCTTTCTCTGTGTCAGTAGACTCAGGGGCTTCTGCAGACCATGGTTTCTCAGAACTCAGTTTGAACATCACTAATCTAGTTTAAGTGCCTCATTAAAAGAAGAATCTAAATGAATTGTCCAAGGTTATCTTACTGGTGCCAGTATTTGGCACTTCTTTGATTTTATTTCAAACCAACAAACACAGTTCCTTCTTTTTTCTTTTCCCTGCCCACATCCTGAGCCCCCTTCATAGTTAAGAAATACCAAACATTATCCCATATCTCCATATGCCATTGCTTCCTTTCCTTGGAAACTGGTTCTCATTCTCTACTCTGGAATGGTAAGGAACTATCCAGCTCCTTTTTTGCTATGGCTAAAGTCCCAGGTGGCCTACTAAATTCCATCTTCCAGCCATTCTCACGAACAGATTTCTTCTGCGTTGTGGTTTCCTCCCTCCTTCCCTGCATCCCTCCCTCTCTCCCTTCCTATCTTCCTTCATTTATCTACTTAAAATATATTTGTGCCCCTGTTATGTATCAGGCACTGTGCTTCATACTGGGTAAATATGGTGAGTAGGGCAGATTAGAGGCAAGAATCTAACAAGTGCTCACTGTGGGCAGTGCTGTGATAATTCAAGTCCAGGCTGCATGAGGACGGGCTCCAGAACCATCTGGGTGATGAAGGGAGGCTAACCAGAAAAGGTTATACATAAACAGAGGTCTGAATGAAGAGAAGGCAGGCAGAAGAACAGGGTCAGTTTTTGTAGGTAGAAGAAAAAAACATGTAAAAGGTCTTCGTAGAGAAGAGTGGAAGAAGGAAAGCAGAGCTCAGGTCATTTAGTGCCATATTGACCTTTTAAAAGTACTTGAGCTCTATCCTGAAGTCAGTGGGAAGCCTTTAAAGAATTTTAAATGGGAATTAACATGAGCAGGTTTTTGTTTTAGAAGTCTTCTTGCTTTTGGAATGGAAAATAAATTGGAGGTAGGTGAAGGGCCTATAGTTGGACTAGGGGTCTTAATACGTTTTGTGTTCTGTAACAAAATACCTGAAGCTAGGTATTTATAAAAACAAGAGGTTTCTTTAGTTCAAAGTTCTGGAGTTCTAAGGGCATAGCACCAGTATCTGAACTGGTTCTTGTGAAGGCCTCATGGTGGATGGCCTTATAATGATGGAAACCTTTGCAGAGGGAAGATTGAGGGAAGGTACCACCTCCTTTGAAACAACCAGTTTTCTGGAAACTAATTCAGACTCACAAGACCTCCTTTAATCCCTTCTTAGGGTGGTGCTTCCTTGAGGTAATCACCTTCAGCAGGCCCCGTGCCTTAAATGTTCTACCACCTTTCAACATCTCCACACTGGGGGCTCAGACCACATACAAACTGTATTATTTGAGCAGCAATGATGGGGTCCTAAATCAATATCTTCTTCAGTTATTGACCCAAGTTTTCACCATTTGCACAGAAGTTTGGTTTAGATACCAAATTCTCCTTGGCACTTCATCTCTTTTATTCTCAAGACTAGCTCTAGCTCTTTAAAATCCAGGTTTAGACACAATTCTAGACCTCTCCAGGAGTTCCAACAGATTACATAGAGAAAATACCTTAGCAAAGGTAGAGTGCAAGCTCCACAGGGCACCACTGGCATTTCTGTCTTGGGAGAGCCTGATGAGGCTGAAACACTCATTTTATCTTTATGGCCACATGCCGAAGTCATGTTGATTAGAATACACGGACCTTATGAGAAGATTAATACTTCCTTTGAAGATACTATTGAGTATGAGATTTTGGCTTTAGAGTTTAATTGCAGATACCTTCGTGTCGTTTTGACAAGGTAGTGGTGAGGCATAGTTGCCTTACCAGCAACCAAGATGTCAAACTGTCTCCCTCGAGTCGGGCTACTGTGGATGTCAGCAGGATTCTCTTGGACTAAAACTATAAAACCTTTTTTGGTACAATGAGCACTTGAAGACATGTTCCAGTTTGGAAGAAAGAAGGAAGAGAAGTCACATTTTTTAACCTTTAAATTCATACTTGTCAATTTCATTTGGTTTATTTGTATTGAATACCATTGGGCTTAATTTACTCCAGTTAACACTTATAGGGCAGATTGTCTTTGATCTGAAATTTCTCATTTATGATATACACTTTACCATTTCAACAGGCCAAACAGAATTTTGTTCCAAAGGCTTCTGCATTGCTGACAGATTAAATGAGGGTTAGATATGTTAGGGAAGCAAAAAGAAAATGTGGGTCTCTCTGCACTGACTGTAGATGAGAAATTTACCTATTGACCCTGAGTTCTAGTTCTGCTTGGATTCTTATGCCTGTGTCATCTTCACTAACATTCTTTCTCCACAGTGGAAGGGAAATTCCTGTCCTGTAGAAACATACTTGCCTGTAATAGATCATCTTCCCTTTCTACCACCTGGAGTCTCTGCTTCTCTTTTCTGTTTTGACTTCTCAAACTGTTTGATATAAGATGGCCAGATACTATGTTTTTGCTCATATCTGTTTCTTACCCTGAGTTTTAGTGTATAGTTATCCTGCTAATTAAAATAATACTAATCATAGCTACCATTTATTGAAGGTTTATTATGACCAAAATGCTTCATACATACTAACATTTAATCCTTCTAAACATTATGCTATAGTTATCCCACTTGTCAAAGAAGGAAATGCCTGGAGAAATTAATTTGCCCTAGATCACAAGGCTCATAAGTGACAGAATTAGGACTTGATTATCTTCTAGTTTCAGGGCACATGCATTCAACAGTCTCTTGCACTGTCTCCAAGAGGCCAACACACTTCACTCTGTGGGCCTGTAGGAAAACCCAGAGGCTTCATACACAGTCCTCAGGGGATCGCTTTGGTCTGGTCCCTCTAACTTGGGAGTTCTTGCTCTAACATCGAATTGCTGACTTTGGTTTTCTGCAAGTAACTTGTCAAGAAAGAAGGCTCTTAGGCTTAGTCTCTATCATTATATAGGGATATTTTTTGTCTTATCTTCATACAGTATTCTCAGAATATCAGCAGCAAAAGGAATGCTGTCTGGGGAGCGGCCAGCTGAGCTTTCCCTTGACTCCACATAATAGCTGCCCGTTGCTCATCATGTGGTAACTTACTCCTCAGATCCATGATACATAGTCATGTATCTGGCAAGAGTTCTCAGAGGGTGTGAAGGAACAAAAGTCCTAATATGTAGAACATGGATATTAACAGCTGTGGAGAGACACCTTGTAAGAAGGTGTCTTTGAAACCCAGAATTTTTTTTCCAAGCAAAAAAAGCAATTTATACTTTTGGCAGCAATTTTCTGCCTTCTCTGCTATTATGGAAGATCTTGTGTTCACTCCCTCACAGATTGGCTTCTTCTCTACTCCTGGCAGAGCCTGCTGAGAAGTAATATATATTCAAAGAGGGGGTGGCATTACGATCTTCTAGTGTCAGAGCAATTGTATAGTGGGAGGACATCAGAGAAGGGAAGACCCTTAAACTCTTGTGCTCAGAGGAGAAGGAGTGAGATCAAGATTAAATTTTGATTTGCTATTGAGTTTTTCTGTGATTTTTTTTAAAACTAAAAGGAAAATGGATTTACTATTAGTAACAGCCATACTTGGAGCCACTGTAGAATTTTTCATCTTCAAAGCTGGCTGTTAGGCAATAAAGCTCTTGCTGAGATCAGTGTGAATGTAACCCATGCTGATTTTGTGATCAAACAGGAAGGGGGTTGTGAAGGAGTAGGAGCTAAAGGAGTCAGCAGGCCTTACTTCTAGTCTTTTTTTTTTCCCCATTAAGTTTATTGGTACATTTTAGGTATACAATACAGTTACATTCATCATTGGAATCTTGAACAATTACATGAGTATCTTGGTTCTTATTTTTTCCCCTTCCCCTGCCCTCCCTTCACCCTCTCCACCCTTGCCTATTTGAAAAGATTTTGTTTCCATTTTTTCCTTTTCTCATATTTTTTCTTTTCCCTT
>NW_004624767.1:11426192-11452966 GCF_000247695.1 Heterocephalus glaber | reverse complement strand
TTTGTTGCCAGTTCAGGGAGTCCAGGTGGTTGAGTATCAGAGTGTTCCATCTCATTCCCTTTGGGGTTTCTGTAGGTGATCTGGAAGTCTGGTTTTGAGACTTGTTTATGTGTCTTCTCATTTTGATGGGGGAGCAGGGGGTGCTGGCTCACCTCCTGTGTGCTCCTTACTTCTAGTCTTGCTTCTACCTGTGACTGTGTGACCTTAGGTGAGTCATGTAACCTTCTTTTACTGTTGTTAATTTTCCTATAAATTCTAACTTCATCTCTCCACATCCTTATCTCTGGCTTATTTTGGAGATAAAATTGTAATGAGGAAAACAAATCTATCATATACAATATAAAAGGAATCCACTTAGAGATTAAGTAATTTGGTAATTTTTTTAAGTCTGTACGTTGTTTCCTTAAAAATTATTTTGAGGCCATATGCTAGGCACCGCCTCCCCATGAATGACCATATGTTCTTAGATAAACCGTTTCTCTTTCTGAGTACTTAGAAGTTGTAGAAATAAGAAGATTAAGTCAGTAAAACACTTATGTTTCTTCTGTCTTCTTATTGAAAATTCGTGATTTGTTGTTGCATTATCTTCATTTCAAGAGGGCTATCTGGAAGCCAGAGAAATTTGTTCCAGTATTTGTGACAGGGAAAAAAACTATCAAGATTGCTTATTATGGATAGTGAGGTTGCAATATCTAGGTGTGCTTCAGCATAGAAAGTGTCTTTTATCTCTGACAGTGTGTTACAGAATCTGAGCTGACTTTAATTTCCCATGCTGAGGTAGATTGGTCATCCCCTACTTTAGTCAGATCAAGGGTGAAGCCAAAGCTACGCTATGCACTGTGCTGCTTATCTGTCCCAAAAATAAGCCTCCTTGCTAAAGTAATTGATTTTCAGAAGTTTGTCTCTATGAGTCACAACTTTATTTTGTGCATGTTGATTATTAACCAGACAACCCATTCACAGCTGGAAAATGCAGCTGAGGTGCGTCTGACTTACTACATCTACCTGCAAATGGAAATATGTCCAGGAGCAGCTTATCTTCTACCATACAAACACATCTATCTACCTTTTCTGGTTTTTGTGCTAAAGAAAAGCCTAGTAGGAAGGGCCCTGGATGTCATTTTGCATGCTGTGGCTCTACTCTGATCAATTTGTTTGCCATCCAATCCAGTAGTTATGATGGTTGGCAGTCTAACTTTGTTTGTATATTTGACCTCAGAGCTTATCAGGATAACACTTTTACCAAGAGCTCTATTTCCTAACCTCTCAGAAGGCTGCAGAGGAATTCCATCATTAATATTTTCAGCACATATCATAGAGTGCCCAATGTGTACCAGGCCCTATGCTAGGTCTCAGGAATATGAGAATGAATTTTTGTCCCTCAAGGTCTAGTTTGAAGGAGAGTGAAATAAACTATTTTAATTTCAAATGTCAGTGCCATATAATAATTATTGTCATGACTTATAAAGAAGCATTTATGCAATGCTAACTGAGGAAGTATTTTAAACATTTATAAACATGATGATTTATTTCTCACAACAATCCTAATATGTGGCTTATATATTATCTTCCTCTCTCTGAGATGAAAATATTGAATTGAAGAGAGATTATCCATTCATGAGACCACGTAGCTAAAAAGTGGTAGAGCTAGCATCTGTAATGATCCTTGTAAAATGTATATACTGGCCATAGAGCATGGGACAAATAACTCAGAATTTTAAAAAATCGGAAAAGATAGCATGTCTTATGGATTTGACAGATGGGTAGAGCCAGGCATTTTCAAGTGGAAAGGACAGAAAGGCCATCCAAGCAGAGAGATCCCCAAGTATAAAGGCTCAGAGGGGTGAACATACATGTGCTGCATGGGAACTAGTGAGTAACTGCAGGACTGCAGTGGGCGGGAGTGAGACTAAAAGGTGGGTAGGGTCCAGCTTATAGAGGTTATCTGGTGTGCCATGCTGAGGGACCAAAAGATCTGTACCTAGTTTCCTTTTATACTTTACCTCTGGACTGCACCATCACCTCAGGAAAGATGGACTTCTGAATCGCAAGGATTTCTTTCTGTAGTTACATCTCATGCTTTGTTGTGGGTAAATTGTTTGTTTTCTTTATGGTTCAAAATCTCATAGCTTATACTTAAAGGACAAATATGTTATGAAGCATTGAAAATATTCTTCTTTGTGGTTTGAGATTTTAGATGGAAAAATAAGCAACTGAGATAAAGTAGTTGTAAAACGAAATTGTTCTTTTGATTTGTGTTCTAGTTATACTCCTACTTTGACAGCTCCTACCCTCCTCTAATTTAAAATCAAGTTTGGAAAGTGATTATCTAAATCCTTCTAAATTAATGGAGAAAAGGAATACTAAAGCACCAGCATTTTACAAATGGAAGATGTAGGTGTTTTACTTAAAAGCTAGTCAGACAGTTAAATTGATATGAAAGAATGCCATGTTGGTCCCTGAGTTAGACCTGATGTTAAAATGTCTGGGTGTGGTCTAGTTTTCTTTTTCCTAATTTGTCTTCATAGACATTTTGGACTGGCATTAAACAGAGCAGATTTTAGGTAGTCACAGATATCTGTGCTTTAAGAATAACTAAATTTGATGTCATTGTTTATTCCCCTTTACCTGTGGGCAGTCACAGCAAAATTCTTGTTCAGTGTATCTTTTTCATTTTAGGAGAAACATGCTTGTCTCAAGCATCTTTCTGCTTTTTCTCAGTGAGAGGCAGGCAAGAGGTCAGTAATTCCATTTTCCAAACAGTTTCCAAGGGTTCTTCTTTTTTTTTTTTTTGCTTTTGTAAGCTCTGTGTGGCTGAATTATACTCACCTTTTTATCCAGAAACCTAAGCAGGCATCTGTAACAGATGCTGGGAGGACATGCTGATGGGGTTTTTTCTTTTTCTTTTCCTTTTCAAGATGGTATGAGGTTTTGAGTCATTAAGTGCAAGTGTCCTTAAAATTAGAACAATAGGGATGTGGGTCAGAACTTGAAGAAAGGTAAACAAAGCCTGAGATAAAACTAAAAGGTGAGATTTTTGCCAAGGGCCAGAATGTACTTGTTTGAACCCATTACCTGAATGAACATGGGTGTTTGCAAATTCATGGAAGAAATACTTTCTCACCAACCAACCTGCAGGGATTTCGGGGAAGAAAAGCACTATCTAATGTAAATGCCTCTCCCCCTACTCCTTAGCACCACCACCAGTTGTTCCCTGTAGGTTGCAGTGTGGTTGTAAATTGAAAAGCATTTTGTTTCCTTGGTGAGTACATTTCCCCTTATACTCAATCTAGTTCCATCAGTTCTATTTAAAGGAAGTGAGATTGAGCATGAGAAAAACAGTACAGGGAGGGAAGAGCTGACAGAATTGCAGTGAATCCAGAAGAGAAGCATTTTTTAGCTGCTCTGGCTGCTAGATGCATCTTGGCCTAGATACTGTGGGGCAACATGCTATTTTATCCTACATGAGGTACTATCATCCAGATAAGGATTAAAGTTCACCAAGATACCAACTTTGTTCTAACTTTCAGAATTATCTAGGATTGATAGTTAAGCAGCAATAATAGTGAGACCAGAGGTATTGTATGTTAGAGACATTGAATAGGAGCTAGATCTATATATATTATTTCAAAGCTTTAAAACTACTCTGTGAAATATATTCTCATCCCCTTTTTGTGTATGAGGAAATTGATATTATAAGAGGTTAAGTTATTAAGCCTTGACATACAGCTAGAAAGTGATACAGCTAGGAAGTGATACAACTAGGATCACAACCCAGATCTGTAAGGCTTATTAAAGTTCTATGCCTTCACACATTGCACTATACTAGCTTTGTCAGGAGGTAGAAGACATATCTTCTGACTTGTTGCTTGAGAATAAGTAAAGCTGATGGATAGAATTATAACAAGCCAGTAGGGATTTGGCATGTTTATCAGAAAAATGTTTCTTTTAGATTTTCTTTGTTCAATATTAAAAAGTTTGAGAAGAAACTTTAGGGAGGGATTGCTAGGAAAGTACCTAAGATGGAATGAACAGGAACTTCTCTCCACAGACAGGTAAACATTAGTTTACTCCCTGGCTTTTGTGCAGCCAGCAACTGCTATTGGCTCTTCTGAAAGAGCCACTGTTCACCCTGTGGCAGGTGCAGGCCAACCATTGCCATGGCAACAGCAGGAGAAGCAAGCAGTTTAATTCCAGAACTGATAATTAACTGGGGAATGGGGTGGGGGTAGGGAGAAAAATGGGAGGATAATTGTTGCAAGAGGGAAAACTTAGCAATTACTGGCAAGCTGCATAGATGAAAAGGCCAGACACAGATGCTCCAGCCCAGCATGGCCCTAACATTCAGCGCTCATCCCCTCTGGTTACAAATTTTTGATAAACTAAAATAAAGGGTTGAGTTCCCCTCAGCCAACCAAGTCTCTTTAAGGAACCACAGGAAGAAAAAAGAATGCAACATAGGCCATGAAAAGAAATGCAGGGGGCCAGATGAATGATTCCCCTAAATGACACTACCCAGCCAGAAGTAATCCAGAAATGTTGTCTAAACTCCACAGGAAGAATTCATGCTTGGGGATGAAATAAAGGCCACAAAGCATACTTGTGAGTTTCTACTTCTGTGGATGGAGAGAACAGCTTATTAGAAGAGGAAAGGAGGACTTGTAGAAGTGATCATATTGTATAGGTACTTGATCATCATAGCAATTAGTCTATCAGTCCTTCAGAGACTGTATTAATGAAAGTAGCCAAGCACTCACATGAAACATTAGGTATCTTGTGTAATCCTTACAGCTGCCTGAGAAGATGACACTGTTGTTATTCTCACAGCAGAACCAGAGATGTTCAGTACTATGAACAAGGTCACAGAGCTAGTAAGTCAGTACACTAAATCCTGACATCCTATTGAGATTATTTATAAAATAGAACCTATACAACTCAATGGAGAAATCATGTATCCAGTGTCAGAAAGAGGTAGATATAAACAATTTACTGTATAATCAAAAGGAAAATATTTTTTCTAATAACATAAGCTTCAAAATAAAAATTGCTGAAAGGTTACTACTGGAGAATGTTCAGCCATGCTTTTGAAATCTGTTAGGCATGTAGCTATAGCTCAAGATTAGCTCTAGATCCCAAACTCGATCAGGTGAATAAGTACAAGTCTTGATTTTTGTCCTGGTTTGTTTCTGTGACTCAGGCTGGGAAGAGGAGGTGAGTTGGTGACATTATGCAATTTAAAGAGACTGCCCAAACCTTCTCTAATGATCTGTTCCAACCAAACTTCTGTAATACATACTTTTTTTATGGGAAAGACATCATAGCACATAGCAGGACTTCCCTGTATTCCTTTGTGGTGGTGGGTATGGGGAGTTACTTTAAAACAGTGAATCTTACTGGGCGGAGAAAAACAGCATACATTCAGCAGTATTTATGGAACACCTACTTTGTTCTACAGCATTATTTTTGGTGCTAGGGATACAGATGTAAACAAAACATTCAAGTTCCTTGCTTTCAAAGAGCTTACCTTTTAGAATCTCAAGTAAGAGTTTAGGAATGTAAATAGTGTGTAATTTAAAAACACATTTTTAGAAGACCTATTAGTTGTTCTTTTAAGACCATAAAATAAAAAAATAAAACTTGTTCAGTCCCTCTCGCTGATACCTCTGGCTGGCAGGAAAATAGGCAAAAGACAGAATAAGAGGGTAATACAGATTTATAATCATTACTTAAAACTCTGAGCTTACCCCCAGTTTTCCAGAGGTTTGACAAACTAATAAGTTGATGTGCAAGTGAAACAATATCAGAATTTGTAAGTTCAACTGACACAATAATTATGCTGGAAAATGTAATTTTGCCTGCATAATAGAGATGGGATTGCTTCAAGGAGATCTCATTAATATACTGTTCATCAACAAAAAGCAGTGTAACCTTTGTCTTATTAGATTAGATCAGGGTCTTGATGCAAAAGGCTGTTGGAATAATTGTCAGTCTTTTGTTCTAACAAAATAAATTAAGCACTGTCTAGAAGTCTGGATATGGAAATTGAAATAATTGAAGGCAAAAGAACTGTGACCACTAATTCTGAAATCTCCACAAGCCTCTGTCACTTCCTTTTTTATCCATGTATTTAACAAATTTTATCAAATGTCCATTATGTGTCAGGCATTGCTAGATGTTGGGAGTGTAGCAGAAAGCAAAGCCAAACATAGTCCTTATAGCATATTGTCTCTTTACCGTATAGTGCATGATTTTGTCTACAGTTTTTGGGCATATATTCTGTGTATACTGAACTCTGCAAGTTTAAAGAATCAGCAATCTACTTGGATCTATAAATGGAAATTTCCCAATACTTCCCAGTTTCCCAGGCCTTCCCAAGTATATTATAGTGAACACAATTTATCTGAATCGTTGGCTTATTCCTCTAAAGTTTCTCTGGTCCAGTAAGTTTAGCACAAGCTTTATATTTACCTACATCTTGAAGTACATACCATGCTATAGTAAAAACTTTGAAGAGCCCTATACTAATGAGATCTCTTTATTTTCTTTAACATAGTGGTCCCAAACATTGACCAGAAGACTGATTGAACTTCTTTCACAGAAATATTTTTTAGAAAGTGTTCCTCATTATATACTGTGGGGAATGCTGGTCCTTCTCCACTAGATGGTAGAACCTATTGTTAATGATTTGTCATCCAGAAAAAGAGTGTATTAGAAACACTGCTCTGACTAGGTCTTGATGCCACATGGATTATACACCAAGATCCCAGTTTTCTGAGTTGAAGGGCAGGAGGGGAGGGCCAGTCCTTCAGGAGAACTTCCATTTTTCACTTTCCTTACCAGTCATCCAGAGGCATCAGTAGCCACTCTGTGTATGAAGGATCAAGTAAGATAACATGTGGTGTGTGTGTGTGTGTGTGTGTATACCAAAAAATGTATACATCAAGAAGAGAAAAACTTGTATAAATATTTTCATACTAAATTTATTGAGACATCATGAGATTAATACAAGTTACCTTTGGTCTGTACAATTACAGGAAGTGCTCATTAGCTTCCAAACATTTACTAGTATGGTAAACTGCTGAAGTGTGTATACATTTTTTTGGTGTACTCTATATATCTCACATGTTTAGCACTCAAACATGTGAGATAGGATTAGATGATATGAAGTTGTCTTTTATTTGTGTAGACATAATTGTGTTTACAACCCAAGGTTCAAATATGAGTCTTTTAAACAAGCACTTAGTAGAAATAACAAACGAAACATTAAAATTGACCTTGATTCAGCACATTTCCAATTTACAGGATGTATACAGAATTCTCATTCCCTTAGTCTGTCAGTCCTGAGAGGTGTTTTGCTATCCCCATATTACATAAATGAGGCAATTAAATGAGAGTAATTGACTTGTTCAAGGTTGCCCAGCTAGAATTAGAAGTTATCTAGAGTCAGGACTTAATTGAAGCCCTTCTACATTCTGTGTCTTTGCTTTCATAATTGCTTTTGTTCAAAACATGACACTTGTTTTCTCCTCTGTTCCCAAAGTACTTTTACATATTCTTGACTTCATCTCCTTAGTAAATGCAATTATCCTGTCTCCAGCCAGTTATCTAGGAGTCATCCTCATCATATCTTTTTCTTTTCAGATCCAGTTAACTGGCAAATCCAGTCAGATTTACTGTCAAGTATGTATCAAATCTAAAGACTTCTTACACTGTCAAGCTCACCACTTTGGCCCAAGTTATGTAATTTCTCTCTACAAATGTAGAGTCCTTCCTGCATCAGGGCTTTTATGCCCTGTGTCCTTTGTCAGGGCCCTTCTGCCCGAATGCTCATCCCTTACTGTATCCAGGACTCTGCTGAAATATTACTTCTTTGTTCCTTGCCTAGCTTTGGTTTTCTGCATAGATGTGTCACCACATAAAAATGTGTTGTGGGAGCTGGGGATTTAGCCCAGTGGTTCCGCCGCCTGCCTCACAAGTGCAAGGTCCCGAGTTCAATCCCCAGTACCAAAAAACCCCAAATGTGTTGTATATTTTAACTCGTTTTCCTTCATCCTCACTAGGTAATAAGTGTCATGAGGTAAAAAACTTAACACTGTGTCCTCTAAGACACAATATATACCCATTTAAATTCAGACTCACTTGATTACACTGATCATTCACCTTGTGTAGGTCACTTACCTTCAGTGCTTATTTCTGAGTGTGGTTTTGTTCTCCATAAAATGGGGCTAACAGGGAACTTGGGGTGGGAGAGTAAATGAGCTAATATATAAGTACTTTGAAAATAGTAAGATATTATAGATTTGGAAGGTAAGCCTGTATGTGACTCTTGACCAGATCCTTTTGCAGGAAGCATTGGTAGGATTTGTACAAATCCATGTCTTCAGTGCTTCTCTGTGGCTCAGTTCCTTTATGAACTGGTAGAGACTCAGATCTGGCAGTGTTAGAATCCCAGCCTAGAGGCTCATTCATCCTCAAGCCCTAGCCTATAGAATAAAGTTACCTAACTCATGTGGTCCCCAAATGGTTATGTGAAAAATGCTTATACATGGGAATTGTTGCTAAGAACCAAATAATACTAAAGCATCTAAGGGCTATTTACTTGAGCAGGGCTACCTTAATGATAGGACAGTCTTCTCTTGATTATTCCTTTGTCTTGTTATCTTTTAGGAACGTACCAGATTTTGCTTACATAAATTACACGGTCATTATTACACAGACCATATCTATCGTAATACTGTTTGGAAAGAGAAAGCTCACCCCATGAAACTGCCAAATTGATTTAAAGGAACAGACCCTCCTGTATAGGACTCTTCAGCGATTCATGTTCTTTGCTGCCTTCTTTGCCTGACCACCCAGGCTTTGGTTTTAGTAGTTTCAATCCTCTCTCCCCAAGGTTCACCTAAGAAGCCATCCTGCTTATTCTCTGATGAGCGTAGGTAATCATTGTTTCTTCTTTTGGGGGGGCGGGGGGTTACCAGGGATCGAACTTGGGACCTTGCGCTTGCGAGGCAAGCTAGATCTCCAGCCCATTGTTTCAAAATATTCCTATATTCCTTTCTCAATAGGAGCTGTCACGTTCTGGTTGCTATTGATACTTGTAGCATGATCCTTACAGTAATGAAGTTCCCTACCTAATAGAGTCCCTTTCCTCTTCATCATCTTCCTCTTCTTCCTTCTCTTCCTGTTCCTCCTCCTTCTCCTTCCATTCCTCACTGGGGATTCAGTCCAGGGGCTTATGCCTGCTAAGCAAGTGCTCTACTAATGAGCTACATCCCCATTTCTCTTTTACTTTACATTGAGACAGTGTCTTGCTAAATGCTTAGACTCACCTCAAACTTGTAATCCTTCTGCCTCAGGCTCCTGAGTACCTTGGACTATAAGTGTGTACCACCACTCCTGGCCAGATGTTGATTCTTTATCAAGATGATGAATGGGAAAATATAAAGAGCTATTTCCTGCAGGAATAAAAATAGTAAAATTATAGTAGAACCTACTTACCAGAATACTTACTAAGTGCCCACTAAGGGCTAAGCACTTTACATGTATTGGCTTATGTCTTGAGTTTGTATGAGAAGTAATTGCTCCTTTTCTCTGGTAATCTTTACTAATCTTTTTTGTAGTTGTAGCAAGCATACTAATACTGTCCTAACTAAAGAGTAGTTATTGTAAGTAAAGAAAACAAGGAGCAGTCTTCACCTCTTTACAGGATTCTTGGAAGGATCATTCTTGATCAAGTTTAACATCGACAACAGTATCCATGTTGCCTTCTGATCACTCTAGTGCTCTGCTGTTATAGACACTTGGCTGTCTCTGTTTTGCCTGTATAAGTCCTACCTTTCCTTCAGGTTTCAATTTCAAATGAGAGGAGTCCTGAAGGTGCACTAGATTAGAACATTGTAGTGATTCAGATGAAACATCTTGAAGTTCTAGACTCGGATAAGAATGGTAGCAGTGAGGACAAAAGAATACATGAGGGAATTGAGAAATAAAGGAGAAGGATGAGGAAGTCAAAAGCATGCATTCAAAAGCAAGCCTAGCTGTGACTTCTTAACTACTGAGTTATATAAACTCATACAAGTCCTTGAACTTCTGGATTTGAGTCTGAATTTCATGTAGCCCCAAATGATCCTTCTAGCTCTGTCTCTTTGTGGTTCTGAAACTCCAGGGTCTTTGTTCTGGGAGACTATAAACAGTTGGGAACAAAAGTTAGTGTGGAGACAGATGTTCTAACCAGTCCATTTTTTGTATTTGAGCACAATAAATTAATGCCTTTTCTTTTTGTCTTATACCACCACTTTTCTCCTTGACACAGTTGTGAATCCAAAAAAGAGATAGAATTCAATCATCATTTCCAAGGTGGGATTCTTGGGAGCACATAGAACCTTGAGGTCATGGGACTAAAGTAGCCTTTTGTGCAGCATTTCTCCATCATCTTTTGGTATCCCAGCATCAATATATACTCCCACTAGTAAATTTCACAGTATGATAACATCTTCACAAATGTCAGCCTAGAAGTCTGCAAGAAATCTTTTTTTACCTCTATTCCTCCATGCCACAAAATCAAAATTTTTTTTCTTTTTCTAAAGAGCATGCTTCTACCTGTCTTCTGTCTCCTACTTGCTCTTTCCCATGGGAAGAGAAACAGCTTTTCTAGTTGGTGAGAATCCCTCACTCATTCAGCCCCTGCTCTCCATTATACAGGGTGAATGTTTTAACAGTCCTTACACTGAAAAGACAACATGGCCCTGTCTTTCTTTTCTTTTGCTTTCTTGTTTCACCTCATTCGGTTAGTGTGGGCCTTTCTTGCTTTCCTTATCTCTATTATTATAAGGAAATTAGGAAGGAATTGTCTGTTATAGGCTCCTATAGGTCTTTGACCCATTTTCTCCATCAGTGACTAAGTGAATCAACATTTTTTTCCCTAGGACTTAGATAACTAATTTAGTGGGAGAGGTGGCAGGAGGCCTTGCTATAGCCTCATACCAGCTCATCTAAGTCAGCACTGTATTAATTGGTTCTTCGTTAGCATAGGTAGTACCTTGATCACAGTTTAGCTCCTTAAATTTCTGCTCTTCCTGTTTGAAATTGGAGAATACAGAGAATAATTGACATCGTGACCTTAAGTAGAACACTTTCAACATCACATCAGTGTTATTAATGGCTTACTAGCTCCCTTCCTCAGTTTTGCTAGGAAGGACATGCAGTTATCAAAGAGGAAAACTTATTTTTTTCCTTGCATCATAGGAAGTAATTTTATTAAAGAGCTGAATTGCCATCAACCAGTGTCTGCTGGTCCATAAATTATATTCCCAGGATGCTCAGTTTAGCGCCATATCATGACATTTCAACTGTTTCAGCTAAAATGCTAGGTTTAATACTTTTTTCAAGTGGTCTTCTCAGTTCAATGGTTACTTTGAGGTTTTAGTGTTGAATTTATTGCATAATATAAACTCCCTAAAGAGGAGAGTTTTACTATACATAATAGTTTGTATTCTTTTTAAAATCTTGTTCTTCCCCCCCCCCCCCCGCCACAGCTCATCCAGTGTTTGTTTATTCTTGTGGTATTGGGGATTGAACCCAGGACCTTCTCATTGAACCCAGCACCACTCTCCCTTTTTATTGACCTAGAATGTAATTTTTAAAGTAGTAGGCCTTTAATAAACTCTGACAAGATATGAAAGGACACCTTTAAAAGAAAAAACTAAAATGGCAGGCTATTTCAGTTGAAATGGTTAAACCATTTGTGTGTATAGTTGCAACCCCAGTTTATTTGCTACAAAAATTTTTTTAAATCTTATTGTTTCTAGGACCTTTCCTATGAGACAGAGCTAATGAGAATTGTGTTATTCCACAAATTATGTACCAGATACAGTGTGAGACACTGCAGATGCAAAGAATAAGCTATGGATCCTGCTTTTAAGGTACTCATTATCTAGTGAGCAGACAGGTAAAATATACCAATATCAGAACCCACAGAAAGGAGTGTGTTAAGTGCTGTGAGAGGCAGAGTAAAAAATTAAAATTTCAACCATCCTGACTTATGTTCTAGGTTGTGTCTAGATGTTTCCCCAAGGCCTCAGACAGTCTTTTTCGAAGGTAGCTAAATCTGGAATGTGTCATGCTAGGATTAAGGGTATGTGATTACCAAACTACTTCACACTAGTGATTAGTTTGGCACCACCTTAATCCTGGTAGTTTGAATAAGATAAAAGGAGCAGAAAGACACTGTTAAGGTCCTTTGTTACCTTTGCTACTTTGTGCGTGCCATGTTTCTCTTCTGTGATACCTGTTCCCCATCCTGGCCTTGGAGCCAGCCAATTATGGACTGAAACCTCTATGAACTATAAGCCAAGTGAGCCTTTCCCCGTTTAACTTTGGTTGTTGAGTATTTTGTCTCAGTAACAAGAGAAAAGTAATAACACAGAAATTTGGTGCCGAGAAGTGGGATCATTGCTGTGACATTATCTGGTCATGTGGCTCAGGAGCCTTTGAAACTGGCTTGTGGGAAGGGGAAGAGTTGGGAAAGATTCAGAAATGTCGGCTGAAAAAGTAGAGCTACTGGACACTTGAGGATGTTCTGCATGGGAGAGTCTGGTCAGAGGTCAGAAGACCAGAAAGGCGGTAAAGACCAGGCTCAGGAGGTTTCTGCTGGGAAGAAAGACCACATTGGCTGTTGGTCTCCAGATGATGTGTGTTATAGCTTGGCAGAAAGTTTGTCTGCATTTTGCTCATGTCCAGAGATTTTGCCTGAGACAGATTAGGGTTGGTGGACTAACTAATCTGGCAGAAATTTCAAGGCAGTCTTAATGTTGAGGTTGTGGCATGGCTGCTGTTGGGGACCGTTAGCCAGATCTATCTTGAGAATTAAGAGCGTAAGCCCAGCAGAATTATTTAAAATGTTTTGAGTTTGACCAGAAAGGAAGCTCCAGTAAAGTTGTGGCCTGGAGCAGAGGAGATCTTGATTGCTGAGAAGGGACAGGAGAATAGTAAACACGGCTGAGGGCATCACAGGAAGCAGCAGACAAAATGCAGACAAACTTGCACATGGGTAGGCAAGGGTTCTACCACTGAGCTAAACATGTAGCCTTCTATTTTTACTGTACTAGTCAACAACTGTTTAATTATAAGAAACAGGAACACACCCCACTAGTTCAGATAACATGGGGATATGGAAAAGATGGTGCACTTTGTAGAACTCAAAGGAAGTACAGTAATACCTCAGTAGTCAAACTCAGTTCATTCCATATTCGTATTTGAACACAAAAAGTTCAAGAACTGAACATACTTTTCCCATAAGAAATAATGGAAAACCAAACAATTGGTCCTGAGGCCCAAAAATTACACAAGCACTGTATGTTGTCTGGGTGACAGCGGCACTTAGACTGACGCATCACCCCTTTGTGTCCGAAGCGAGATGCATGACTCACTCTGGGCCCATACAGGTTTTTTTAAGTTGGATTTTTGGTTTGACTATTGAGCAAATTTAGGAACACTGAACAGATTTTTTTTTAACTTTGCTGTTCAAGTAATGGAAAGTTAGAGCTGAGAGCTGTTCAACAACTGAGGTATTACTGTATTTCTGTGCCTTCTAGAGATAAGAGTAGGAATTAATTAGGACCAAAGATTGCTCTCTTCCTTTTTTTCTTTTTTTCCTTTTGCCTCTTTCTCCTTTCTGCTTTACTCTCCTCCCTGCAGAGCAGCCTCATCTATACTTCCATCTCTCCTCTTCCCTTACAGTAGCTTGCCTGGAAGTCACCTCAGCCCTAGTACCCAGGAGTTTTCTGAATTCACCATTGCCTCAATTCTGTTTCAAAAGAAAACCCAACCAATTCATCTGTTAATTAGCTGCTGTTGAAAAAATCTCTGCAAATTCATCTGTCTGTTAATTAGCTGCTGTTGATTTATAGTGAAAAAGTGGAAGGGAAAACTGAAAGTCTTATGGTTTTTAGGGCTTCTCCTCAACATGGGGGCAAGGCAGAGGGTAAATTGGGAAAGGTAGGCAAAATTGAGTGATATTCTGTTATCCTACCCTGGAGAGGGAGTGTAAGATACACAATACAAGGTGACTGTTTACATTTTCTTTTTCTTTTTTTTTTTTTTTTTTTTTTTTGGTACCGGGTATTGAACTCGGGACCTTGCACTTGTGAGGCAGGCACCAGAACCACTGAGCTAAATCCCTGACCTGACTGAGCTAATTCCCCAGCCTGATTTTCTTTTTTTCTCTTTTAACTTTATTCTTTTTATTAGTACACATTCATCACATTCATCATAGTGAGTTAGTACCTGTACATAACACATCTCAATTCTTTTTTTCCCATTCCCCTCCCCTCCCTTAAACCCATCTCTCCCTTCCCATTTATTCAAGTTGTGTTTCCATTTCTTCTTCCTTTTTTTTTTGCCTTTTCCTTTCCTTCCTTTCCCTTTTCCTCCTCCCCTCTCCCTTCTTGTTCTTCTCATTTGAACATGTTCTTCCGGCTTCACAATATCTGTCCTCCATGATGCTCTTCATTTACCCTTTGGGTTTCTCACACAGGAGAAACAATGCAATATTTAAACTTGTGTGTCTGATATATTTCACTTAAAATAATGGTATTGAGGTACATCTATTTTCCTACAAATGATTCAAATTTATTCTTCTTTATGGCAGAGTAGTATTCCATTATATATAAATACCACATTTTCTTTATCCATTCATCTTTTTTGATGAGCATATGGACTGTTTCCTAAATTTAGCCATTATAAATTGTGCTCTTTAAACATACAGATGCATATGTCACTGTGGTGTGATGCTTTTAACTCTAGGAAAAGCTATCTAGAAGGGGAATAGCTGGATTAAATGCAACCACTATTTTTTTTTTTTTAGGAATCCCCATACTGACTTCCACAGTGATAGCAACAGTTTACACTCCCACTAGCAGTGGAGAAGAATTCCTTTTTCCCCACAGCCTTTTTCTTTGTTATTGGTTGATTTCTTAATAATAGGCATCCTTTCTGGCATGTGATCGAATCTCAGTGTTGTTTTAATTTGCATTTCTCAAAGGACCAGTGATGTTGAGCATTTTGTTATATATTTATCTGCTGTTTATACTTCATCTGAGAAATGTCTATTCATTTCACATGCCCATTTTTGGATTTAGTCTTTAAATTTGGGGGGGGTCTGATTTTTTGAATTCTTTATATATTCTAGATATTAGTCCTCTGTCTGAAGACCAGCTGATAAAAGTTTTTTCCCACTTTGTGGATTTTCTCTTCACTCTGTTGGTAGTTTCTTTTGTTGTGGAGAAGTTTCTTAATTTTATATGATCCCAGTTACTGATTCTTTGTAATATTTCCTGTGGGGGGGGTTGTTTATAAAGTGTTTACCTACACTTATGTCTTCTAGAGGTTTATCTATTCTATTTTCCAGCAGATTATTTCTGTTTTAATATTTAGACCTTTGATCCATTTTGATTTTGGTTTAGTGCAGGGTGAGGTATATGGTTCCAAGTTCAATTTTTGACATGTGGAAAGCCAGTTTTCCCAGCACCATTTATTTAAAGGGGCTGTCTTTCATCCATTGAAGGTGTTTGGCACCTTTGTCAAAGATAATGTAGCAGAGTGTGCTTGGAATTGTTTCTGCATCTTCTATTCTATTCCATTGATCTTGGATTTGTTTTGTTTTGTTTTTGCCAGTACCATGCTGGGGTTTTTTTGGGTTTTTTGTTTTTTATCATGGTAGCTTTGTAGGTTAACAAGTCAGGGATTGTGACACCCCTTCCCTTGCCCTTGTTGCCCAGAATTGCTTTTGCTCTTCTAGGTCTCTTCTGGTTCCAAATGAATTTTAGGATTGTTTTCTCTAGTTCTGTGAGGTATGCTATTGGTATCTTGAGTGGGATTGCATTAAATCTGTATAACAGTTTTGGAAGTATGACCATTTTCACTATTGGTTCTGCCTATCTAAGAACAAGGATATCTTTCTATTTTCTGATATCTTCTTTGATCTCCTTTTTCAGAGTACTATAGTTTTCAATGTATCAATCTTTCACTTCCCTTGTTAGATTGATTTCATTTTTCTTGGTGGAATTGTGAAAGGTGTGCTTTCCCTAATTTCACTCTCAGTGAGTTATTCATGTACAATATGACTATTGATTTTTGAATGTTGACTTTGTATCTTGCTACACTACCAAATTTGGTTATTAAATCTAGGAGTCTTTTGGTAGAGTTTTTGGGGTCTTCTATATAGAGTATCATTGTCATTAGCAAATAATGATAATTTAACTTCTTCCTTTCTTATCATACTCCATTTTTTTTCTCTTACCTAATTGCTCTGGCTAATGTTTTCAGAACTATATTGAACAGAAGTGGTGACAGTGAGCATCTTTGTCTTGTTTCTGACATTGGAGTAAAAGCTTTCAGTTTTTGACCATTCAGTATGATGCTGGCTGTTGGTTTGTCATAGATGGTTTTATCAGATTGAGGTAAAGACCTCTTCCAATTTTCTGTAGGATTTTAATCATGAATGAGTGCTAAACTGTCAAATGCCTTTTCTGAGTCTATTAAAATAGTCCTGTGGCTTTTATCCTTGGTTCTGTTAATGTGGTATATCACACTTACTACTTTGTGTATGTTGAACCATCCCTGCATCCCTGGAATGAATCCTACTTGGTCATGGCGTATAATTTTCTTGATTATTTGTTGAATTCTGTTTGCCAGTATATTATTGAGGATTTTTGTATCTATGTTCACTAAAATTGGCCTGTCATTCCCTTTTTGGTTGTATCCTTTTCTGGCATTGGTATCAAGATAATGCTTGCTTCCAGGAATGAGTTTAGGGGTATTACTTCGCTATTCATTTCATTAAAAAGTTTGAGGAGTAGTGCCATTAGATCTTCTCTAAAGTTCTTGTAGAATTCAGCAGTGAATCTGTCAGGATCTGGGCTTTTACTTTGTTGGTAGTTTTTTTAATTATTACTTTTTCAATTTCATTGACTGATATTGGGTTATCTAGAATTTTTATGTATTCTTGATTCACCTGTTATTCATGTATCTAGGGATCTGCCCATTCCTTCTAAGTTTTCCATCTTATTAGAATACAGGTTCTCAAAGTAGGTATTGATGATCTTCTGGATTTCGGCAGGATTCCCCATGATTTCACCCCTTTCATTCCTAATTGCCTCAATTTGAGTCTTTCCCTTTTTTTTTTTAATTAGGTTGGCTAAGGGTTTGTCTGTTTTATTTATTTTTTAAAGGAATCAATCTTCAATGATTCTTTGCATTGTTTTCTTAGTTTCATTTGCATTAATTTCTGCTCTGCTCTTTATAATTTCCTCCTTCGTACATACTTTGGGTTTAGCTTGTTCTTATTTTTCTAGAACCTTGAGATTCAACATTAGGTTATTTATTTGAACTTGCTTTGTTTATCTGATGTGCGAATTCCAAACTATAAATTTCCCTTGTAGGACTCCTTTTATTGCATCGCATAAGTTCTGGTATGTTGTATTGCCATTATCATTTAATTGTAGAAACTGTCTAATTTCTTCTTCAGTTTCATCTGTGATACATTGATTGTTCAGGAGAGTGTTATTTAATTTTCATGTGGTTATGTAATTTTTGTGATTTCTTTTGCCATTGATTTCCAATTTCATTGCATTATGATCTGATAATATGCATGGGATAATTTCACTTCCTTTGCATTTACTTAAGCATGTTCTATGAGCTAGTATGTGGTCTGTTTTGAAGAAAATACTGCTGAGAAGAATGTGTATTCTGTTATTGTGGGTAGGATATTCTGTTAATATATCTGCTAAGTCCATTTCTTCAAAAATTTGATTGAGTTTCCATATTTCTTTGTTGTTGTTATTTTTTTGTCTAGTTGATCTGTTTGTGGCAGTGGGGTATTGAGGTCCCCCTTTATGACTGCATTAGTCCTTATCTGATTTTTCATATCCATTAGTGTTTGTTTTATACAGTTGGGCAAACCAGTGTTTGGGGGGGGGTGTCTGTATGATTGTTATCTCTTTCACTTGGATTGTTTCCTTAATAAGTATCTAGTGACCTTTTTTGTTTCTTCTGATCAGTTGATCAGTGTTGGCCTGAAATCCACTTTGTCTCCAAATAGAATACCTACCCCTGCTTTTTTCTGGGTTCCTGTCACATGGAATATTGTTTTCCATTCTTTGACTTTCAGTCTATGAATATCTTTTTAAGTTAAATGCATTTCTTGTATGCAGCATACAAGATACAAGCATACAAGTATTGATGAATTTTGTTTCTTGATCCATTCTGCCAATCTGTTTCTTTTGATTGGTGAATTGAGACCATTCACATTCTGGTTATAACTGATGTGTATTGCCTTATCCTTATCATATTGTTTTCCTATTGTTGATTCCCTTTCTTTCCCTTCTGTTTAACTTCTTGCCTTGCCTGATGTATTCATTTTATTGGGATTCATGAAATTGTTAATTTCATTGTCTTTTTCTGGACTATCCTTTAGAACTTTTTGTATATGCTGGTTTGATAATCATGAATTTCTTCAGGTGTTCTTTATCATAGAAATATCTTATTTTTCCCTCAATCTTAAAAGATAATATTTGAATTTTTCAGGCTCTATCAAGCTGGATTGGAAGGTATTTTAGGGCTTGACATACTTCACTCCAAACTCTGATTTACAGGTTTGTGTTGAGAAGTCTGCTGTGATTCTGATGAGTTTTCCTTTATAAGTGATTTTTTCTTTTCTTAACAGCTTTGCATATTCTGTTCTTGTGTTGAATTTCTGGAATGTTGACTATTATATACCTTGGTGTAGTTTTTTGTCTGATCATGGCTAATTGGAGCTCTGTATGCCTCACTTATCTGTATGTCAAATTCTTTTTCCATGCTTGAGAAGTTTTCTGCTATTACTTCTGTGAACAGTTTTGGTTTTTTTTAATGTTCTTTGTTCTGTCTTCTGATTTTTTCATTGATTCCAATTAATCTTGTTATTTTTCTTTGCATCCTCTAACAGCTATTGGATTAATTTCTCGTGGTCCCTTGCTATTTTTAAGAAGTTTTACATTTGATAATTGCTAACCTCAAACTGTCTCCTAGATCTGATATTCTGTCTTCACATTGGTTGATTCTGCTGCATGTATTTCCAGTAGAATTTTTAATCTGGATATCTGTTTGAATCTGTTTTATGGAATCCAGTTCTTTCCTATGTTGGGCATTAATGGTTTCATCACTTTCCTAAGCTCCTCTATTTTAAAAAATCTATATCTACTCTAGATTCACTAATCATGTCCTTCATTATGGTCATCATCTCTTTAGTTAATCTGTGTAATTATTTTTTTTTTCCTAGAGACTCAGTCATCTGCTTTGTTACTTCTGCTGCTGCCACTTCAGAAAGTGCAGCTGGGTGTCTTGATTTCTTCCACTTCAGTGGTCCCTGGATTTGCCTTGGGCAAGCTAGAGGTCTGGAGTTCCATTTTGCTTCTGTTTTTCTCATTTTCTGATTTTTTTTAAAAATTGTTTTCTGCACTGATGCTTGTAAATTGCTTATGGTATGGCAGTTTTATTACTAGTATCGAGACCTCTTTAGGACTAATTACTTTTCAGGGATGTCTTCTATGTGTAGCTGGCTTTGGCTTTTGAGTCTGTCCCAGGATCCTGCCTCTTCATTTTACTAGGGATGAGAATCTGCTGCCTGTTTGGCCTAGCACTCTTTTTTTTTTTTTTTTTTTGGTACTGGACTACGGTATTGTTTATGACTATCAGACAATCTCAGTATTGACATACAAGAAAGAAAAACTAATTAAGACAATTATGTTACCTTGGATAAAGTAGTGCCATCAGTAAGAATTACATCAAGCACAGTCTAGAAAATGACAAACTGTGATAACTGTTAATTTGTGTCCTTTAACTATAGGTAGATGACTTATAGTTATATTAAAAAATCTAAAACAAATCAGAAAATTACACACAGTAAATATCTATTCAATAGAGTGATTTTACTTGCAGGGGAGAAAATTTAAAAGGGACAAGAGGAAAAGGTAAAGAAGTAAAAGCAGAAAAGAGATTAGAAGCAAGGCTGAAGGACATAGGAAGATAATCCAAGCTCTAGGAAACTGATGAAAAAGAAGAGAAAGAAAGAAGGAAAAAACAAGAACAAGAACACAACAAAACAAAAAAAAAAGCTAAAAGCAGTCTTTACACTCATGTAAAAACAGCAGAGAATCAAGAAAAAAGTAAACAAAGAACAACAACAAAAAACAAAAGCAAAGAAAAAAGATTTATTTGTGATTTCAAGCCTGTGGTTATTTTATGAGGTCCACAGTTTTGTGATGGTGTTCAATTCAGGGTGTAACTCTGCTGTCACTGTTAAACAAAGGAGGCAGACAGAGCCCCCATCCATGTTGGATGATCCCAAGGAGCCTGCAGTAGGATTAGGGCAGAGCACCAGTGGTGGTGCTTTTAACCCCACAGTTCAGGCTGATCCTGGCCTTTGGTTGTGGAGTTTTTCAACCTACAATACTCTTGGTGTCTCTTGCCAGCCTGATCATGGCTTCCTGACCCTGGACGTCTCCTGCAGTTGTTTCTCACACGGTCACTGTGGGATTCTACCCTGGGAGCCCTGAGATGGAGCCATCCCACGTGTGCCCCAAGTCCCAGTTGGCCTCTGCATAAAATGACATGTGGCCAAGCACCCTCTCCAGGAGACATGGCAGTTGCTTGGACTGGATTCACTCACCAGCTGTTGTAATGCCTGGCATTCGCTGCTCTGTTCCACTAGGGTGCTTTTCCCTGGAGGCCACTGGAGTCATCTGCCCTCACTGTGTCTCTGTAGATTTGATCCTCTTTTCTCACGCCACAAGTCTGGAAGTCGGGGGGAAAGTGCAGATTGCTCCCTCCTTTTTTTGTATTGAGGTCCATCTCTTCACTTTCTCTATGTGCTCCAGTTTTCCCTTCAGATCCTTCCTGGATCCTGGGGATTCATCTCCCTTGTTCTTTTCTTCCTCAAGTTTTTCCTAGTGTCTGGATTCTGAAGCTTGGAGGCATTGATTTATTGCTGCTTACCACTCCACCATCTTCCCAGAAGACTCTGTTTAGATTTTCTTAACACACAAGTTTTTAAAAGAATAGACAACAGAGTGCCCTAAATTGTCCACCCCAGAACAAGTTTCATTTCTTCCATACCTTGTATTTCACAGATAAACAGAGTTGTGACCACTCAATTAGCACATGGGTCCTATCCCTGTTTCTCATTTAATGTGGCCTCCTAGAGTCCAGAGTATATGAAAGAAACCATGAATTAATCACTGGATTTACTTCTATCTGTTGCTAATTCAATGATGAGGAGTAAGTCCCAACTTCTTGGACTGTCTGTTTCTTGATTCACAAATAAGATTGACTTGTGCTTCACCAGCCTCCCTAAGGACTTGTGAAGCATACATGATAAGTGTGTGTTGAATGATTTATGATGTAAAGCACTGTATATATTAGTTCAGTGATTAGTCACTTGTGTTAGAGGTGGTAACAAAGATTCATTTTTGCCTTTTTTATTTGACAGTGAGCTTGGGGTACTGAGGAATAGCTCATATGTTCACCTAAGTCAAAGGCATGGTTTTAGACATACCAAGTTTCTGGTTTTGCAGCCCTAACTCTCAGGCTGTCATCGACCTCTTAGACTTCCTTGAATAAAGACATAATTGAAACCAGTATGCTTCTATATCATTGTGCATATTGTAACAACTCCTATGTATAATAGAAGGACTTTCATTGTATTCAGTTTTGAGCTGGAAGTATCATAATAATAGTGTTAAATGGGCTGCTATCTGTTTGCTTCTTTGAGTTAGATAGTGATGGTAGAGAAAAAAAACAATAAATGTAATCATAAATGCAATTTATTTATGTAAATTAATTGAGAATTATCTTTACTTGGATGTGGATAAGAACAAAGAAAAGACCAGACTTCTCAACAACATATAAGGTCACTTCCTCTGTAAGTCACAGGTTGAGTACTCAGTAGGTAGTGCTCAATCCTTTTACTCTATTCCAACATGAAAAATTAAGGAGAGGAAGTTACAAGTGCTGCCATTTTTTCCCTTGCTCTTCTTATGGTTGTATTGTGTATCTGCTGTGGTGGGAACATAGCCACATTATTCTCATAATGTTTTTGGGGAAAGATAATCCACAGATATAAATAGATACATATGTGTGTGTGTGTGTGTGTGTGTATATATATATATATATATATATATACACACACATATATATTTATATATATATACATATAAATTTACCACCTCAGATGTATTATTTGAAGAGAAGTAACTTGATGTAGTGCAAACACAATGGGCTTTGATGTTAGACAGTACAGATTCAAAAATTACGTTCTACCTGATATGGTAGTACATGCCTATAACTACTTAGCTACTTAGAAGTCTGAGGCAGGAGGATTGCAAGTTTGAGACACGACTGGACAACTTAGCAAGACCCTGTCTCACAAAATTAAAAAGGGCTAAGGATGTAGCTTAGTGATAGAGTGCTTGCTTAGCATGCACTAGCCTTGGGTTCCACTCCTGGTACTGGATAAAAAGAAAAAAAAGAATCCCGCATTAAATCGTTTCTAATGGATATAACCTTGGAAAATGACTTAACCTCCAGTGAACTTCAGATTTCTCACCTATAATACAGACAGGGCTTAGCACATAGATGCTCACTAGGTGGTAGCTATTAGTCATGATTGTTCAGGCTCCCAATAGTCCCAGGGCCTGAGAAGTTGTTCAACCAGGTGAAGGCTGACCATCAAAGGATAATTGCAGTAGAAATTTTAATCAGACAGTAGTATAAATTTTAATCAGAACTGACTAGAGTTAGTTTTTAAGTCTGCTGCTAGCCCTGTGGTACAGTAGAGCATTCGCTGAATCAAATTGTGGTAAGGGAACACTGCCCAGGGCCTACCAGACAAAAGGCAATAAAGGAAATTTAGACAGGGAGTGATGGTTGAAATTCAGTGATTTAATTGTAGGCTGCCCAAAGTGAGTGTTTAACATGGATTCAAATTTTGAGTGTAGACTATTGAAGAAGTCTATTTAATCCCCTTCTAAGTGGCAGGCACCCTGCAAAGTAACTCATACACTTGATTTAATTTATTCCTCATGGCAGCCCTCCAAGGTAGGTGGGATTATTCTCATTTTACAGAAGAGTAAAGGAAACTAAATAATTCATTCAAGGTCATCCACCTAATAAGTTAAGGGGTAGGATTCAACCCATTTCTCTCTGATTCTGAATCCCACATTTTTCCTACTCTGCCTTGCTGCCACCTGATCTTAGAGCCCACTGGCTTAGTTCAGTAATTTCCAATTCAAGTCCACAGATCCCAAGAGGATGCATGAAAATAGAGATAAAGTCTATGCGCTATTTTTAGTATTCTAAAATTTTTAATGGGAAATCTTAACATTTAGCCTCAATAAGTTTATACTCACTACCAAAAATGGCCACCTTTCTTTGTTTAGAGTAATGTTAACTATTACACTCCCATGGTGACCTAATTTGTCTGTTATTAACTAAATTCTGAAAAATTATTTCTGTTAGATAAAAGACTGTCAAATTCAGAAGTCCTTGGAAGGTAAATAGGAGTCACTGATGGTAAAAAGATTTTGAAATAATAATTGACTCTTAAAGATTGGAAATGTAAATATTTGGCCAGATGTGGCGTAAGGATGTGTTTGTGTTTGCTTAGTTTTTAAAATGTTGTTTTCATTACTGACCAGCATTTAAAAATTCAAAGATTTCACATAAAAAGTAGATTTTTCACTTTCTTTTCTGGCAATGTTGGATCTACATTTCTGCGTGACAGCAATCCATTGGAACTATGCTATTAGATGGTCATAAGGGGCTGGGTTACAGTGCATAACATTTAATAACTTCCCAATATTTGATGACTGTTACTACTAGGGCTTGACATGTAGTTGGCACTTAGTTGATGCTTATTGAATGACAAATCAGTAGAATGAATTGATTGTAAGGAGTTAGATGTATGGCAAATAGCTTAGTAGATGATGTCACTAATGTGTAAGCCTGTGGACCACAGATTTTTGATGGCTCTGAATGTACTGGTTTTGATGGGACCAGAGGAAACATATGTTATGGCAGAATCAACACTCAGAGATCTTCAGAACAGATTTATGATCTTAGCTCTGTGGGATAAGCACCCATCTAATATAAGTTGGTGTAAGGTTGAGAAGAGAGAAATCTCTAATATTCTTGCAAAGTAGAGTCCTGCTCAGTGTTTTGAGAATCTACTCTGGTCTTCAGGATTGGCCTGTGAGCTGGACTCCCTGACACACCAGCTGGAGATTATCTCCCTAAAGAGTCATAGCAGTTGCTACAGTGACAGAGTGGGAAAAAGCATTAGACCACATTTCTGGAGCTCCTGGATTGCTTCCTCTTTTTACAGCCTTAAGGGACAGGCAGAGAGGAACTGACTTATATATACTCTGCCATCATTGTCTTATCTGATTATACACCGATTTTGTGAAGCGGCTATACAGGTGATGGAACTGAACCTCAGAGAGATAAAGGAGTGCGTTTCTATTTTATACATGTTGTAAGTGGCTGGACTAGGACTCTAGCCCTTTGCACAACTCCACATAGCTTTGCAAAGCTGACCTCACAAGCCTTAAACATACAGTGTCCATCAACCCTCCCATGCCCAAAAGGAAATTCAAGGCCAGCAGAGTAGATTTACTGAATGAGCATACACTGCATTTTCTTTTTTTTTTTTAACTCATATTTATTAAGCATCTAAGTACAGCTAAGGATTCAGAGTGAACAAGTCAGATCATTAGATCCATTCTCTGGTGGAATGTAGTTCTAATTGGAAGAGATAGACAAAATTTTAGTAAACCTCTAACCAAAGTAATTTCTGATAGCAGTGTTAGAAAATGAAATAGGGAGAAATGGTAAAAAGGAACAAGGGAGAGGAAGCTACTATAGATAAGGGAGGAAAGTTCTCAAAAAAGGGCTAAGGAGGTTGCATTGGAACTGAAACCTAACTGAGCAAAGGAGCCAGACATGCAAAAGTGGATATGGGGATAATTATAGACAAAGGATAAGAGACTCCAGACCTGCATTAGCTTTCAGATTTTTTTTGATGTAATATATTTAAACGTGGGGCATATTTCTGATTTATAATCTGAATGGCACTACAGTTGTGTCACATTCTGTGAAATACATCACTAGACAATTTGGTTATTATGTCACAGCATTGTATGACAAACTAATGCATACAGCCACGGCATCAGTAGGCAATATTCTCATGAGACCACCATTGTCCATGTGGTCCATTGTTGCTAAACATGTTGTTAAGCAGCACATACCAGTATTACATTATTTGGTGTTATTTTTTTTAGATATTTGGGGAGGGGGACTAGTAGTCTTATTTCAAGAAGTCTGTGATCTGGATGAGTCCCAGAAAAATTGGTTTCATAAGATAGAGAGGACATGAAAATGTCCGTCTGTTTTCTGTCAGAAAACCAAATATCATAGGCTCTGCCTGAGTTGCTGCTCACTGCACAGGGATGGTCAAGACCTGGATGTGCTTGAAAGAGCAGGAAGCTTCCAGAGTCCTGGTCACACAGATGGACACCTCAGAAGTGAGCTGGTGGATGATATGAACACTAGTTTTTGTGTGAAATGGTATTGTTCCCAAGTTGTCTCCAGTAGTTACAAAACAAAAAGAAAAAAATATTTTTATCTAGGTAAGTATAGACTAAAAATATGACAAAAAATAATTTTGGGGAGTAGGGAAATGTCATGGATTCAAACAAAGATCAAGTAGATTAACTTTTAAAATGATAAAAATTACCACCTAGACCTATGCTTTACCAATCTAGAGTCCCTGAAAGTAGCAACAGGAATTAGAAAACCAGTTGCAGTGTTTCAAAAATACAAATGAATAATAAGGCTACACAGGTTATCACTTACTTCATGCCCTTTCAGATAATTCTTTCATTGAGTCCGACTGCTCCCAGCCCAGAGGTAGGGGCTTCTGGGCTGCCATTCATCCTGAGGCACCCAGCCCAGAGGAAGGAGCTTCCAGGCCACCATCCATCCCACTGCTCCTGGCCTAGAGGAAGGGGCTTCTGGGCCACTGTCCATCCCACCGCTCCTGGCCAAGAGGTAGGGACTTCCAGGCCACCATCCTTCCCACGGCTCCCAGCCCAGAGGAAGGGGCTTCTGAGCTGCCGTCCCACCACTTCTGGCCCAGAGGAAGGGGCTCCTGGGCCACAATCCATCCTGCCACTCCCTGCCTAGAGGAAGGGGCTTCTGGGCCACTGTCGCGCCACTCCCAGTTAAGAGGAGGTGAGCCGTGTGGGCACCAACAGAACCCACCCCAACCCCCAGGTCAAAATGAGAAGACACAAACAAATCTCAAAACCAGACTTCCATATCACCTACAGCAACCTCAAAGGGAAATAAAATGGAACACTCCGATACTCAAACACCTGGATTCCCTGAACTGGCAACGAAAGAGGATCTGGAGAAAATGAAATCAGAAATAATTTCTCAGATAACAGCAGAGATTGTGCTCATAGTGCAAGACATGATTAAGAAATCTAGAGACAAGCTGAGGAACATGATGGAATCCCAACATGGGAAACAAATGGAATCCATAAAACAGATGCAAACAGATTTCTAGGAGACGAAAAACTTCATTCAAAGTCTGCACAGCAGAATGAGACAATGTGAGGACAGAATTTCAGATATAGAAGATAAGATTGCAATTAGTGACCAGGAAAAGAAAAATTGCTTCA
>NW_004624767.1:11382076-11394644 GCF_000247695.1 Heterocephalus glaber | reverse complement strand
TGGGGTTGCTGTAGGTGATCTGGAAGTCTGGTTTTGAGACTTATTTATGTGTTTTCTCATTTCACCTGGGGCAGGGGGCTGTTAGTGCCTGCATGGATTACCTCCTCTGAGCTAGGAGAGGTGGGACAGGGGCCAGAAGCAGTGGTAGGGATGCTGACCCAAAAGCCCTTTCCTATGGGCTGGGAGCAGCGGGAGGGATGGTGGCCAGGAAGCCCCTTCCTCTGGACCAGGAGCAGTGGGATGACGGCTCAGAAGCCCCTACCTCTGGGCAGGGAGCAGCGGGCTTCAGTACCTTGGTCTGGTGGTCTGGTGTCCTCTGCATCTTTGTAATGTGGAACCAGGTGGCTGCCTGTCTGCAGCGGGGTGATTTGGTGTCTTCCGCGACTGGGGACCTCGGTAGGGCGTGCACAGACCTGCCTGTCTGCAACGGGCTGACTGAGCGTGTTCTGTGCGACTCAGGACCTCGGCAGGGTGTGCACAGACCTGCCTGTCCACAGCAGGCCGACTGGGTATGTTCTGTGCTACCCAGGACCTTGGCAGGGTGTGGGCAGACCGGCCTGTCTGCAGTGGGGTGACCCGGTGTCTTCCGCACGACTCAGGACCTCTCAGTAGGCCGTGCACAGACCTGCCTGTCTGCGTCGGGCTGATTCGCCATGTTCTGTGAGACTACTTCTTTCCTATTTCTTGAGGAGACTTGTAAGAAGAATGTTTATTGCTAGGGGATGGACAGGACTGAGTAGTAAAGAAGCAAGGAACCAGGCAAAAGAACAAGGACTCTCTGTTCCCTCCTACAAACATCTACTTGGTAGCTACACCCATCTCAGAGACAGCCTGCTGGCCGAGATGTCTGAGTTACTAGCATAAGGCCTTGTGCTTTCCTTTTGCCCATTTCAGAGTTCTCACAGCTCCTGGCATGGGCCTTAGACTGGACAGGTTTGGCTTTGACAAAGGGGGAACCCTAGGCTGTGCTCGGGAATGAGTGCCCCTTTACTCCAGACCCCCAGTGTCATCACATTAGCACCTGTGTCACTCTTCCAAGCTGAGTCTCAGACCCGTACTGATGATAAAATCACATTTGAGCAGGCTGAAGTCTGCCTACCCCCATGCAGGCTTTATATTGAGTTACCACTGGGTGTTTGTTTTTCTTTTTATCCTGAAACATCTGTTTGTGCTGCCTTGGGGAATGTTGCACAGAACACAGCCTGAATATTTTCAACATAGCCCTTGTTCACATATTGGAGTGTTAGCAGTATGGTAGACACCATATGGAACCCTGCCACCCATCTCATCTCTTATTCTTTCCCATCTACATGCCCCCCTAACATAGGAGACATTTCAAGCATGACCTGTGAAGATAAGCATTAGGAGCTGCTGATGAGTCACTTTTTCTCTCACCCTACCTTCTGATACTTTATCTCTAGCCATTCTGAACTTGTTAACGCTTCCTGACCATGCCAGGGTGTTTAACATTTTCAAGAGTTTTGTTCAAGCTATTTCTTCCACCTGGCATGTCCTCTTTCTGGCCTCTTGTCTTCTTGGAAAATACCAATCCATCTGTCAACACTGAGTGATAAAGTCATTTCTGACTCTGTAGGTGGAATTCACCACTTCTGCCTTCTCTCAACTATATGGAGGCTACATCCTATGCCAGACTGTCATCCTTAAGGGTACGGACCACCCATGTAGTAGGGGCTCAGTCACTGTGAAGTGAAAGAGAAGCAACTGACTTGAAAGTGGAAGTGATGTAAAAGCAGTTGAATTTGGCTGAGTGCTCATTACTTGTTAAGCAGTATAATAAAAATACTTTACATCTATTATTGCATTTAATATGTAAATTGCAAGAGATAAATCCTGATATTTCCCTCTTTCTGAATTACCCCCTCCCATACTCATCATTCTTTATCCCAGCATCATGCTTTATTTTCTTCATGATACTTTCTGCTTTATGAAAGTATTTATTTGCTTGTTTATCTCCTCACTAGAAATTATGCTCAATGCAAACATGGATCTTGTCAGTCTTTTGCACTGCTGTAATGCCAGCACTTATTACAGTAACTGATATAGTGGGAATGCTTAATAAATATTTGTTCATTGAAAGAACAAATTTCATAGATAAGGAAACTGAGACATAGAGAGGTTAAGTATCTTTGGCATAATCACAAAGCTCAGAGTTGAAGGGCTTGGTTGGGAGTCCTGGCCTTGCTCCTAAGTGGATGATCCTACTGTATCATATTCCTTCCTTAGGTGTTCTCCAGCTAGACAGATCTTAGTGTTCCTAGGAGAAGGTCTGCTTTCTTGCTGGATGCATTTGCTACATTGAAGGTCTGCCTTCCACACCTTTCACATACCAGCTGCCAAATGTGTCCTTAATTGCTAGGCATGTTCCAGAACACTGGATGAATGAGAAACAGCTTCAATATCCAAGGAGCTCAAGTGGCCAGGAATGACATTTACATCCCTGGAGGCATAGGGCAAAGTAGGGACCTATTAGACCATCTTCATTGCTGATCCCCTGAAGGGAGGCGGGGAAGAACATCTGGACTTCATTCAGATTCCATCCTCTAGTGGGATGGAGTGGAAATCTGGTCAATCTTTGAAAGATATTTCTGTTTAACCTAATTAAAAGAGTGAGATCTTAGTGCCTCTCAGGACAGACAGGACTGAAACTGACCCACAGACATTCTGTCCTTCCAGGAGAAGGTGATTTGGTGTTAAGTCTTTTCCATGACAGTATATGCTAGAGCCTAGAAGAATCAGGTGAAAATCTGAGAGAAATGGCCACCTTGTACAGCCAGGTTATAATGGGAAAAGTTACTGGCTGGCTGGCTGCAGTTGTAAAAAGCTGAAAACACCCAGCTGCACTTTAAAAAAAAAAAAAGACTATTGGAATTCTCCATAGTAGGGAGGAAGTTTCCTATTAATTGACCTATACCAGAGTTTGAGTCTGCCAAAGCCTTGGAGAATCTTTAGCAATAGCAGAGGTTGCTCCCTCCACTTATCATGGAGTCTTCTGTCCCGGGGTAAAAACAACAAACAGGCCTTGATTGGAGTTCCAACTCTGTTAAACTGTAGGATCTTGAGATGTCATTTTATTTCTTTGCTCCTCATTTTCTTTATCTGTAAAATGGAGTGTTAATGTTATTGCACAGGATTGTTAGGAGAACTGAATGTAAAAATTTTGGTGATTATTTCAACATCTAGCAATTAATAACAGCGTCCATTTTATTATCAACTAGCGAGTGCTTGCAATGTAGCATTATCCTCTTTTTACAGATAGGTAAACTTTAAAGACACATCTCACTCAAGACATATTGCTAATGTATGCTTGAAGAGAGTCATAAGTCTTAGTTGTATGCTTTTTCTACTATTGGTTACAGCTAGTACAATAGTAACCCAGCCCTCCTACTTGTGAATCTAGGCCTCAGCCGACATTTCATGTGAAGAAGAAGAGCAATGAAGTGAGCAGCTCCTTCACCTCCACCTTGGCTTGGATGATTTCATACCGTCCTTGCCCCTCTCTTTTTGTAGACCATTAGGTTGAGGGATAGATGGTTTACAACTTTGGAATCCAAGACTTTCTTAAGAAAGGTCACAGTTGGATTGCGGGCCATTGGAAGTTTTCAAATGTGCAGATGTTTTATAGGGAAGTCAGATGAGAACATTTCCTCCTGGAGATGAATTGGTTCTTCAGGTTTCCTTGTTGGGAAAAGTTGGACATCAGCTTGCTTCTGCTGTTCTTCAGTGACAGTATTCCCTGTCTATCAACCACACCTGTCCTTTATCAAGAAAGCTTGTTTGTGGGGCCGGGGATTTAGCTCAGTGGTTCTGCCGCCTGCCTTGCAAGTGCAAGGTCCTGAGTTTGATACCTGATACAAAAAAAAAAAAGCTTGTTTGTAAAAGTAATTATTGTTTATGAGGTAGCATTTCAATCTATTTCTGGTGTTTCAACCTATTTCTATGTGTACCTGGTCAACCCATAGCAATTAGAAAAAAAATAGAATCTTGGTTCATCTGTAACTAAACTATCTATGAGATTCCTGGGCAGTATCTCCAGGACAGCAAGTGACCCACAGTTTGCCTGGGAAGATTTCTAAGAATACTAATAATCTGTAGCTTTTCTTTGATCATTAATTTGCTCTTTTGGTTTTACCAGTACCAAGCACATTACCAGATACTAGAGATATAGCAGGGAACAAAGTAAAGACCAGAGGTGACCTGGAATAATTTTAGACAATGATTGGTGCCGTGAAGACAATACAGTATATCATAGTGCAGGGGGTGTGGTGACTATTCTGGATTCCTTGGTTAGGGACAGCTTCTGAGAAAGTGACATTGGAGCTAAGACCAGAATGTTAAGGAATCAGTCATTCCAAGATGTGAAGAGAAGCACTTTGGAGACAACACAAATTCAGAAGCCTGAGGGCAGGAACAAACTCAGTTTATTTGCAGAACAGAAAGAAAGCCAGTGGAGCTGGAAGATAGCATGAATCCAGGTTGGAGGGGTAGACAGGGCCAAAGTATGTAGGGATTTGTGGCCCTTAAGCTTAATTCTGAGAGTTTTATGAACCCATTGAAGAATTTAAAAGAAGAAATGATGTAATCTTTTATACATTTAAGAGATACTATTCTGCAGTTTGAAATAGACAATAGTCAATGAAGAGAAGTCGAAAGACTAGTCAAGAGGCAACTACAGTGTTCAAGCCGAGATGGTGGCAGTGGTGCAGAGGAATGGACAGATGGGGAGTGAGTGTTGGACTCACTGGGATTGAAGATGATGCATGTAAGGTTTTGGGCACAATACTTAGCACACAGAAAGCATTCAGTACCTGAGAACTGTTACAGTCTTATTAATAAATGGCCTTTTATCAGATACCAAGACAGCAGGCAGATGACAGACATGGTACAGCGCATGTTTGTATGTGTACAGTGCATGTGTGACCACAGTTTTGACTCTTTTCCCTCTCTCCTCACTTTTTCTCCTCTGTGCCCCCCGATAAACACCAGTCCTAGAGAAAATGGGGGTTGTAGGATGTTGTATTTAAGAGCCAGAAACTAACTTCCAGTGAATCTCACTCTGCCATCAATTCACTATGATCATTAGTCTCTCTTGGCCTTGATTTCTTCATATCATGTTACTAAATAACCCCACAATGTATTGGACACAGTAGACGCCAGAATATATTGGGCACCCACTAAATGTTAAGCCATTTATATAAGTGCCAAGCACTCTCTCTATATAAATCTTATTTTGTCCTCTCAAAATCTCTTCCAAATAGTTACTGTTATCCTCCTTTTTCACATAAAAACACGGAACTCAAAGTCCCACAGCTAATTAAGTGGCAGAACTGTGGTTTGTACCCGGTGTTTCTAGCACCCAAATCCATATTCATAACCCTTGCCCATATGAGAAGTGGCACTGGGTCTGTCATGGTTGGTACACCTACAGTTAGCAGCTTTTCACAGTTTCCGTACCGTGTCTCGGGGACATAATGGGACTCAGTGCTACTGAGATGTGTGCACTCATGCACACACACACTCGCACATTCAGGGAGCTATTCATACAGAGATTACAGGTAAGTGTCAAGTGTATTTACATATTGATCCTTTCTCCATCTCCCTTTGTTAACTTGTAAGATACAGCAGCTGAGACAACAGGAAATTTGAAGTCCAGCATTTTATTAAATCTTATATTTAAGATTTCTGTGGAAGGAAATTGCTCGAAAGAGATTTGGTTGCCATTACTCACATGCAGAGAGATGATGAGGAAACTGGGTCCAGTGATTCCCTGAAGGTACAGAAAGCAGGGAGAGAAGGTTCAAATCCCAAATACTCCTTTGGGCTGTTTTCCATTTCTGACTCTTCATCTCCTGGCATTGCCTGGGCCCTAGTAGGCAGAATGGGAAAGGTTCCTTTTAGCCCTTACCACAAGAGACCATCAGTGATACGAAAGGAAGATTGGGAAGACCACCATAGGTGGAAGAAAGGAAGAACATAATGCACCCAAGGCATTTTCCTCTTGAAGTTTAACAGGAAACCAGAAACACAAAAGTTACTTCAGAGAAAAGGAACACATAAGCACATGCATACACACATACATATGCATGTATATACACACATGTGAATGCACATGTTAGGTCAGCTTCCCACAGACGCTTTAAAACTGCCCCAGTTTTGGCAAGGGTATAAAGAACATGGACGTTCTTCAACCATATGGTAATGACTATAAATCAGTATAAGAACAGTCTTGTGTCAGATGTGTCAAATGCTTTTAAAAGCACATGTCCTTTGCTCCTTGAAGAAATACCTAATTCTAGGATTGGGACAGGAAATATACAAGCTAAGTCTGGAGAATCTTGTGGGGCTATAAAGTAAGGAAGTATACAAAAACAAAACCCACATTGATGAGGCTTTACCAAGGGAACACAAGAGCCAACTGAAGGAACTCCCAAAGGCCAGAGCTGAATTATTTAACAAACATAAAAGTAGAATGGGTTACAACCCATTCTCTACCTTTCTACTGTAAATTTGTATTTTAGCATAATCCAAGATAGAAATATCTGTGAGTCCATGCTAATGTAAATAATTGAATGAATAAATAAATAAGTGAAGGAAAAAGACAAATCTGTTCAAAAGTATTTCAAATAATTTATGCAGATACTTCATCTTCAAGAAGATGGAGCTTGGCTCCTCAGTTTTAAGTATGGACTACTCATAGTAACTTCTTTCCAAAGAGTAGTCTTTGGGAAAGGGGAAAAGAGTAACTTTACCATAGCAAAACCTAACAATCACTATCTTAGCTAAGTGGTCAGCTTCAGCAGTCCTAGGTTCTGGTGAACTTGAACCCTTGGTGTTCTGTAATGATAATAGTACTTCATTTCTGTAGTTTTCCTTCCAACAACCCATACCGTGACCTAACCATGAGAAAAAAACCAGTCAAAGCCAAGGTGAAGGACTTTCTACAAAATACCTAACACTGTTCCCTCAAAACTCATAGCCACCACATTCAAGAAAGGTCTGAAAACTGTTATAGTCATGAGAAGCCTAAAGAATCATAATAACTAAGTAAGATATTCTGGAACAGAAGAGGACAAGGACATAAGGGAAAACTAAGGAAATTTAAATAATTTCCTGTTGGTAATAGAAGTAGATGTGAGAAACCATTGTACATCTTTATAATTTCTCTTCTAAAATCGAAAGTTGTTCTAAAAATTAAAGTCTATTTTAAAAAAAAATACAAACATGCCTTTTGACCCAAAAGTTTCCCTTCTGGAATTTTTCTTTGGAAATAATTAAGGATGATTCATCCAAAATGATGTGTATCAAGAGGTATGAATAATAGTAGAAAAGTAAAAGGAGTTTAAATGCCTGGTTTTAGATATACTGAATCTCATGAAAGTGAATCATGAATCCTAATTTTGGAGAAATACATTTCTCGAGAGAGGAAGATACTCATGATTAATAGTTGAATGACAAAAACAAATTATAAACAAGCCTGTATACCTGAGCATGGTGGTGCAGGCCTGTTATCCCATCATTCTGGAAGCTGAGGTATGAAGATCACAATTTTGAACCCAGCTTGGGCAACTTGAAACCCATGTCTCAAAATAAAAATAAAAATAAAAACGGCTGGAAATGTAGCTCAGTGTGAAGGCCCTGGTTCAATCTCCAATACTGAAAGATAAAATTAAATCATATTAAAAACAATTAAAAAATAACCCTGTGAAGTATGAGCCAATTTTATAAAAGAAAGACGAGTATTTTAATGTATATGTAGAAGGGTTAGAGACAGATATATTTCAGTGTGTTAATGGTGATTATCCCCAGTGGATAAAGCTATGGCATTTTTTTTTCTTTTTCTAGAAGAAATACCTATTTGCTATAGAAAGTGAAAGATAGAAAAAAGGAAAAAGTTACTGTTTGAATCTAAAAAGAAAAAGCAGCTAGAAATGATTCTGTTCAAAATCCAGCAGCAGCAAAAGATTCGGTCCTAAAGAAAGGTGTTCTGAGAGCAGATGGGATGTTGACAATCTAAGGAGCCTGCCTGTCACTTCTGTTCCAGAACCTTGCTACAGCAGGACACTGTATTGCCTTCATCTTCCAGAGAAGCAGGCCACCACCCACACAGCTCTGCTGAATACAAGAAGGATAGCCACCTGTAAAATGATAAATAGGCTGCAAGGTTCATGGATATCAAACTTGGCACTGTGATCAGAGGCCACACTGGAGACCAGGTCTCCCTGAGAGGCCCCTAAAGAGGTCTGTACAGGCAGAGCTAGCTGTGAGGGCTGAGAGAAAAAAATGAGGACTGTATTTTCTTCTCTTTCCATAGTAATCCCAGCCTTACCTGGCATTGTTTTCATATTAAAAAGACCACTTGCATCTTATCTTCCATCTCACTAACAACCCTTATTGGTGGGGTTTTCAGGTGAAATCATTTTATTCAGGTGAAAAATTCAACCCCAGACACCTTAAATGGCTATTCCTTATTGGCTGGGGAAACAGGGATCAGAAGATAGAGGCTCACCACTTTTACAAAAGTCCTGTTTATTTCTAAAGTTCTGAAGTCTGACTGTTTAACCTAGATCTGCCACTTACAAGCTGTGTACCTTTGGCAAATCATGTAGCCTACCAAACCCTCAAGTTTCTCATCTGTAGATTGAAGATCATAACACCAGATGCTGTTAATCAGGGTTCCATAAGATTATTTATATCACAGTACGTGAAACATTAAATAAGCCCTTTGTGCATAATGACAGTTATTGTAAGAGAGAAGCTCATGGGATAAAGTAAAATGCGGTCCAGAAAGAAAAGCTCTCCTCCTTTCTTGTGCTCGAAAAGGAAGATACAATGAGCCTGCAGCTAAGCCAGACTTCTTTAAGAAACAAATAATTGAGGCATCCTGGAGCTTTTGCTCATACCGCAGCTTACTCTCAGGTTTGTACTAGGTACTCAGCAAACCATACTATTTATCACCTCAGTATTTGAGCTTAGCCAGAAAAGTAGGTGAAAACTGGAATGTTTAAACCAGGCTTCAGTGGAGATGTGGAGAGAAGAAATAGAGGGGGCACAAGAAACAGAGAGAGAGAACACTATAAATCAGATTCATTTAATTACTTCGGCAAGTATTAAAGTTGGAAAGGAGCTTAGCTTTTGTCTGGTTTGAGGTTTTCTTAGATTTTACTCATAGGGCCAAACAGTTTCCCAGATGAGGAAACTGGGTCCCAGAGTCACATAGCAGAGCCAGGAAAAGGACACTAGTCTTGTGTTTATCTGAGTCAACTCAGGATAAACTAAGGGCATTTTAGTTTATTTTGTTTATCTCATGGGTTGCCACTATCAAGTTCTGATCTTCTACATCACAGTAATTTATTCATTTTCAGCCAGGCTGTTGGAACAAGTGAGTGTGTTATCTGCCTGAGAAAGGTCCCTGGATCCTAGTGTATGGTCCATCTCCTTAGCAAGGACAGTCATACACTTATTGGAGCTGTGCTACTGGTTACTCCAAATACTGAAACCTCAAAACTTTTGGGGGGTTTTGTTTGTTTTATTTTTTTAAATAAATTTTATTTTATCCCATTCTCTCCCACAAGCCCCCTCAAAACTTTTTAGTTAGCTCCTTGTACAATCCCTGAGTGGCTTAATTTTTGGAAAATGCTAAATCTATCTTTTGAATCTTAACTGAATCTAGCCTTTCTCCCTTATCAATGCCTCTTAATTGTTTCATCCTCCTCAGTTGAATAATCCTTTCACAGCAATAATTAATTAATAACCAAGAACTCAGCAGACACAGGTGATGCCACATCAAATTAAGTTGTATTATATACTTAGGAAAAGGAACTGTTAGACTTGTGAGTTCAGAATGCATGCCACTTCATTTATTAACTTCCTCTTACACTGCTACAGCTCTGGAGACAAAGTTGAGCTGCCTATCTATAGGGACTGTTTTAGTCACTTTCCCATCTCTAGGTCAAAAAACCTGGTGCCCACAATTTAAAGGAAGAAAGGTTTATTTGGGGTCATGGTGTTAGCCCAGGATCAACTAGCTACAAAGCAGAAACAGGATGGCAGAGGGCCATCTTGGAGGGAAAGGTGCTTAGGTCATGGTGGCCAGAAAGCAGAGAAAAGGGAGGAGCCAGGGAAGGAGATACACTCTTCCAGGTCACACCCCCCAGTGACCTGCCTCTTCCAGTTAGGCCCCACCTCCTAACAATTCACAGAGCTATGAACTCATCTGTGGATTAACCCTCTGATGAGTACAGTAGCACCTGTGATCCAATCATCTTCTAAAGCCCGATCGATCTCTGAATACATGAGACTTTGGGGGCCATTCTAGATTTAAACCGTAACATGCACTAACTAAAAAGTGATCAGGGACTGAAACTCTTCTCCATCATAATCAGTTTATCAGTAGCTGTTTGTAGCTATGACTGGAGTTTGTAACATGCCTCTGACAACTCTTGCTGCAGGTACTACAGCAAGACAGAAAGATTCCTCATCAGGCAAGGACACAGCATTCTGCACACCTTAATCCCATTCTGTTACTCTCAACACTTCTACCCAACCAGGGAGGTGTTAAATTTCATACCACCCTCCCAGTCAGAATTTAAGCACTTCAAGTTCCTTTATGTAAATATTTTGGTTTTATGTCCCCTAAAAGAGTTTAGAAAAAAGTATATGCCTTCTTCCCCATTGTTAAGTCATCTCCTGAGAATATATCAAGTTTAGGTGGTTGAGAAGAATGTAATTGCTGACATATTGTATAGTTAATATATGAGCTTTTATATATGCTTTTATCAGAACTTTGGCATTGCAGATTCACAGGCACAATTCACTACATTGGCAAAGCCAATTCTTACGGTCAAACTATCCAGCCAAGTCAGACTTATGTTTTGTCACATGATTTCTTCTTTTTTCAGTTCACATAAACATATTAGCACACATCTCATGACAGCAGTTTCACTTCTGAATTTAAGTTCTTAGATCCATGGATAGATAGATGAAGTGCGCAGCCTGCTTGAAGGAAGGGATTGTCTGCTTTACTGTCTCACCCCACTCTCACAGGACTCTTAGAAGTGAGACATTCTACAGTTGTTCCATGTAAGATTCTGGAAGGTAAGAGGTAGGCACTTTCTTTCGGAAGAGGATGTCAGGTGATTATGAACATGCAAGTGACTTAAAAGAACCAATAGACTAAAGGCTTGCTCTTGGGAAAGCCAGTTTTAGGAAAGAGTATACTGTATATAGAAGTTAAGGATCTGTACATATATTTCTTTAAAATTATCCATGCTCAGATACTTCCTCAAAATTCATTATATACCACAAAATATATGTACTTCAGATTTAAGACCACTTCTTTTATGTTTAACAGTACCCTCAAACTAGATCAGTCAGTGACTAAACAGACCAGTTAACTAAGCTTTACTAAGTATTTGCCCCCATTAGCATTTGGCAAGGGATGAATTTTCTGGAGCCCTGCTGTGGAACTCAGTCTGATACCTGTATTTCATTAACTCTGGAGTTGGCATTTTAAAAAAAATACAAAAACCCTTCCAGAAAGTGAAGCAGGATATTGTTTCTCCCCAGATATTTGAAGGAAATTTGGGAATAGGAACATACTTGTTCTGGAATGTGATGTTTCAGACGCCAGGACAAGGAGCACTGAGGGAAAGTTAGGAGGAGACAGATTTTTATTCAAGAGAAGAAGGAAGGGGATCAACATTTTAGAAAGTATTTGTATTTTACAAAGTGCATACAGCTTTAATAACACTGGAATATAGTTTTACCATGAGGAAACTGAGATTCAGAGGTTACTAAGTCACCTAAGGATTTGAACCTAGTTCATTCTGGTGACTCCAAAACTATATAATGCTCTCCCATGTGTGCTTACGTAGAATAGCCTGTCTACCTAACACCCTCATTAAAAACAAATATATAAACAGACACTAAAACAAAATAACCTCTGAATCCCACCCTAGTTGTAAATCTAATTGTGTCTGATAGAAGAAGAGGCCAAAGGCTGTGCTACTTTATTTGCTGAAAGTGAAGGCTATTATGGACTGTTTCAGATAAAATCTTAGGAATGTAGGTTGTATGTTGGCTGAAGGAGAGGGAGTGATGCCTCACACTGCTGGTATTGCTGGGAAAACCTCCAGGAATGATCACACACAGGGTGAGGAAAGCTGTCTTATAGATTCAGTTAGGATCCTTTTCCTTCACCACTGTGAAAAATGGGTTGTCAGTTATGAAAATAAGATTCTTACTGCTATTGTGAAGAAAATGTTTTCTTTTCCTCCCTTGGTCGGTGTTTTGTCTCACCACTAGGCTTTAAAGTCCATGAGGGCAGGCCAGGGATTTAGGTCAGTGGCGCCTCACCTGCCTCACAAGCACCAAGTACTGAGTTTGATCCCTGGTACTGGAAAAAGACCCCATTTAAAGTCCATGAGGGCAAATAGCAAATAAATACATGAAAAAATGTTCAACATCACTGGTCATTCAAGAGATGTAAATGAAAACAACGCTGAGATTCCACTTCACTCCAGAAAGAATGGCTGCTATCATGAAATCAACC